>OY751491.1:2973975-3262083 GCA_963565915.1 Entoloma clypeatum | reverse complement strand
AACAACGCACCATCATGGACGTCTATCCAAGGCCATGGTGCCGAAGGGGCTGCATGGCGATGAGAAGGGGTTGGCAGCCGTTCTTTCTGTTCCAGATGTTTTGTGTAAGTCGGGTGAGATTGCATTGTCTGCAATCGGTTCGTATTCCTTGCTGTCCGTCGTTATACGAATCGCGAAGGGCCTTTGTTGTCCACGATGGGAATAAGGGTATGTGAAAGACTGTGGACACCATTTTTTTCTGGCGTTACCACCAGAAATCGTCGGAGAATTCTCAGAAGCGCCTGGAACTACTACTGGACCAATGCTGGACAAGAAAGTTTGTTGGAAGTAAACATTTGACAGGACTTCGATCCAGGGGTTGTGAGGGTTGGTAACTCGGAGGCGTACTAGTACTGCGCAGGCGCTGTTGGCAAATCCCTTCAAAATTTCGCTTGTCAACTTTTTCGAACCAGTATAACATGCTGTTTGAGGATAAATGCAGCATCGTTGGCGGCGTATGCACATACAAAATGTACATTCAGGGTTCTGATCAACTTTTGATAAAACTTTCCGCCAACTTTCCACCAGCTTCACATCGACAGTTTTTTTTTAACCCCACAGCATCAATTTCGATTCCTCCAACTAGAACTTTCTTTCCTCATTGGCCGGGGCCGTCCGATCTGTCCTCAAGCTTGCCATAGTTTGTAGATCTGCTCGTTTTGTCTCCGATCTTTGAAAAAGTTGGGTGTAAAGTTGGGCATCAAGTTGATCGAAAGTTGACCACTCGTAAAGATTCATAAATGGATATATACACGTCAATGTCGTAAATGGTCCGTGATAGGTATCTCCGAAGATCCATGAAGATGGTATATAGAAATCATTGTCAATGAAAGCGAACAAAACCCGGACGATGGAGCAAATGAGGAATTTTTTTTTTTTTTGACCAAGGTGAAGAATTCCCAATTTTCACCAATGAGATTCATCCTTGATCCCTGTCTTGATCGGCAATTGTTTCTCAACCTTCCCAAACCTACTCTTCAAGAGATTCAAGGACAGCATGACCGGCCAGCCGAATCGCACCCAGAGGGGTGTTCCGTCGGGATAGATATACTTGCTCTGAAACGCGACGATGACCCAAACGGTTGTGGCTGTAAGCGCAACAGCGACCGCGAAATAATGACCGAGGGTACCCTTGGTACCTGGGGAAAGGAGCGAAATGTTCATGCCGAAGACTCCCTAGCCATTTGCGAGATTCGTTAGATCACGTTAGTGAGATCAAACGAAGCACTTACCGCAACGAAGGACGCAGGAAGGAACACCATGGTGAGATAAGCAATTTGCTTCATCTGGGGCGGGATAAGAAAGGGTTATAAAGAGAGGAATGATAATGATTCACCGCTAGAAGAGGACAAAGTTAGATGTTGGATAGCAAAAACAGGTGGGAAACTTTCCTGCACTGTCTTTAACTGCAGCCTCAGTCATCCTCTGCATCTGCTTGCTGTCATTGATATTTACACTACTGAAGACCTGTTGAAAGACAAAGTCAACAGCAGCGTCAGCGAAATACACAACGGAATTCACAAGGTTCATGACGTTCTTCAACCTCTGATCCTGCATCGACCTTCCCTTCTCCAAGCGTTCAATCTCGTTCAAAAGATTACGGCATTCTCTTGCCATTAATTTCTCGCTGTGCTTGCGGGTGGAATTCGAGAAAGAGTCCATGGCTGGGTTCTTCGTGTCGCGGACAAACTCAACAGTCTTGCGGAGGTCCTCGATGAGTGAGCAATAATGCAGTTGATGGGCACGGATGATGTGCAACTCCTGAGTAAGAACGATGTCGTACGTCTTGATCACTCGAGATTCCTGACCAGTCCATCAATACAGACTGCGAGCGGCCCCAGTGGGAGGCGGTACCTACCAGTGAACAGATATGGGCGTACAGGTCCTGTAACGCCTCATCCCACGCATACAATGCATGCCATATGAAAACTAAAAGGACGAAGGTGGGGTCAGGTGAAACTTGGAAAATCTTCTGCCAATACACGCTTTGACCTAGGCGTCCAGGAGCAATCAGACAACAATGAACAGAATTACAACTGCTCGCCTGCTTACCGGCAAATCGGATTCGATCGTGGAGATATTTGGCTTCAGTAGTGGGGTGATCCAATGTCGGATGGAAGGATATGATGACACTTTTATCTACGTTCCGAATGAGATGGACCGAGAGTAAGTCGAGGACAAGTCGGCGTTTGCCTGAGAGTTGTATTGAGCGATGTCTATACGGGAGGAAACACGCAAGCGACCGACATACTGGAATGCAATCGGAGGGGAGCTTGGGTATCGATCATTTGCTCAGCTGACAACACTAGTTGATACTTTTGTGTTCGAAGAGTACACCTGCATGGACTGACTCAATGTAGAACGATCGTCCTCGAGGCTGGCCCGTGATGTGAGCGCATCGCTTCTCCGCCTTTCCATCGACTTGAGGAATTGAATAGTGACGGTGATGTCTGCATCAAAATATTTTCCTCAGGAAGTGTATATATAATAATGAGAGTATCTTACGGTCTCCTTGTTTTTCTTGGGGATCTTCTTGAAAACGGGAAGGGATCCAGTTTAATGATGAAGACCAGAAGAAAGGCTCAATGTTGTATCTATAATAAGTCAGGTCGACGGCTTGAAAAAGATGAGATATTTGAGCGTACTTTGTTCCGAGCATTTGCAGCACAGGCCCAGAAACATTCTCCAGGAATAAAGCCCGCACGCGGTTGTCTTCGAGGTGCTGGTGGTGATGAAAAAAAAATTTAAATGGGAATTTTCGGATAAGACAGGGGAGATTTCGTTGACCACAGTGGAAAACCACGAATGACACGCATTTCTGCAGATTGTAGGAGCAAAAACTTACCAGCGGCTCTTTTATTTTCGCCCAAACGTGATAGATATCTTGCTCAGCAACTTCTAAGACCCCTGCATCCGTGAAATAGCCATCCGAGTTGACATCGACATGGTGAATGCGGCATGGAACCTTTCTGTCATAATTGGCTACAGCGTCTGCGATTTTACTGCGAAGAACCTGGCTCGGGGTCCAGTTGGGGAAACGGGACTGAGGATACCCAGTCCAGCAGTTGTTGCATGAAGAATGATCACATGGCTCCGGGACTGGCGGCGCGCTTGATTCCAATTGTACTCTGTCAAGGGCTAAAGAAAAAAAACAGCATTAAAAAACAGCATTAAATTATACGCTTCCGGGTCTGTCAGAGGCAACAACGCACCATCGTGGATATCTATCCAAGGCCATGGTGCCGAAGGCGCTGCGTGGCGATGTGAAGGAGTTGGCAGCCTCTTTTTTTCTTCCAAATCCTTTGTATATGTGGGGTCGGAGCGCTGCACCGCCAGGTCCATCGCCATTTCTGGAGGGGAGTTGTTTAACTATGAAGAGGACGCGAGGGGGCATGTCAGGGCGTTTAAACATTATTTATCAATTGGAAGGTTGATCGTCGGAGATTTCCAAGGAGTGCCTCTTGTGTTTACCGATCATAAAGATAAGTGACACATAGGCGCCCGGGCTCCATATGGCTGCTCCATTACGAGGGCTGTTCAAGGCTGGCTAGGAGCGCTGTTGGTGTAGTTGGTATACTTGAATCCACTGGGGGCCACAGCTTTTTTCCCAAGTTATAATGTTTCAAACGAGTTCTACTCGTCGCCAAGAGTTTCCACACGACCATCGTGTGAACCAACACAACGTGTTAGCCGCTCTTTTCCAAGTAAACCATCGTTCTCCCCCCCCTTCCCCCGTCAGTCAAAGGTATGTCTGAGTTTAGTAAATTCGTCCCTTGAGCTGAATCAGGCAGGTTTCGTCGTCTGGTTGTCAGTCCCCGAATGATTACTCGTTTTTCCATCGTCACCCTCATCATATTCTTTCTTTCCGCTATCTTCGTAATCCAACCAGTACCTGTTCCCGTTCGTTTCCCTAGGCTTGGCAAGATCCGTATATGGATTTCACTCAACACTGCACCAATCTTCGCCATCGCCATCCTATGGGCCTCACAATGTCTTGGCCCAACTCAAATACGCACGGGTATTGTAGGAACAGGTTTGTGGCGATGATGAGTTGCAAAACCTGGATGCTCACAACTCTTTCTGACAGAGGGTGTCAAACCATATAACATTCTCATTCTCTTCGGCTCTCTGGCCTACATGGCCATCACTTTAGATATCACAGGCGTCCTTCAGGCCGCTGCTTTCTGGGTCAGCAATAAAGGAGGATCCAACACTCGAAAACTGTTCCTCTATTTCTACCTCATGCTCCTCGTGTTCAGCGTCCTCGTCGGCAATGACCCTGTAATCCTTTCAGGGACCGCTTTCCTCGTGTATTACACCAAAGCTACCGGTTTGAACCATGAAGCTTGGGTAATGTCCGAATTCGCCGTGGCAAACACTGCCAGCATGGTTCTGTTCCTAGGAAATCCGACGAATGTGGTTATCTGCGAGGGCTTCGGCGTAAACAATGTTGCCTTTACGGCATATACCATTCTCCCTTTCCTTGGCTGCGCTGTTGCGAGCTATATCACTCTAGCTCTTCAATACCAGCGCAACGCATACCTTCCAAAAAAGATCCCTGTCAAAGGAGAGCTCGACGCCCGCAAAGTTCTCCTTGATCCCAAGGGAGCTGTGGTCGGCAGCATCCTTCTCGGTTCCTGTCTAGTCGTCATCATAATCGTCAGTTTTTTCAAGATCGATGTCTGGAAAATCTCCTTGCCCTTTGCGGGTGCCAAGTTTTTATTTGATCTGGCTTGGGACCACTATCGATTCGTCACTCATCAGCTGCCGGATTATGCTCGGAATTATGAAGAAGAAGAATTAAAACGAGCTGTCTCGATGGGCTCCATGGAAAAGGACCAAAATTGCGCCTCTAATGACACGACACTGGAGAATAGCATGGTCCTTCCTTTACCTACCACCGCCGAACCGAAACAGATTATCCCAACTTTGCAAGAGGACAATGCCAAACCCAGCCTGGTGGGACAAACTGGATATTTTGCTCGCTACCGAGCAAGATTCAATGCACGACATAAAGCCTTCGAAGAACACTTCCCCACTCTCGCCATCGCCCTTCCCCGACTGCCCTTCGCCCTCATTCCCTTCGCATTCTCACAATTCATCCTTATCGAAGCCTTATCCCATCAAGGTTGGATAGAAGTATTCTCGCATTGGCTTTTGAGAGCCACACATGGAAACATTCACTCAACTATCTGGATCATCGGTGTCCTTGGAATTATCCTCTGCAACATTGCAGGGACGAATATCGGCGCCACCATCCTCCTGACAAAAATTGTCCGCGGCGCGCCTGGTTTCTCTCCTGAAAGTACAAGAGCAGCTGCGATTGCTTTGGCGGTGTCAAGCAATATTGGAGCTGTTAGCTTTACATTTTCCGCGAGCCTTGCGGGTTTGTTGTGGCAGACTATCTTGCAGCAGAAAGGTAAACCAATTAGTCAACGGACTTTTGCATGTTTGAACATGGCGCCGCTGGCTGTCATGACGATTGTTGGACTTGGAATTGTGTCCGCTGAAATGGCAGTGTTATACCCTTAGACGCCATATTTTTGTCTCGATATTAGAAGTAATGACATTGAATGTTGAATGGTCCTGGACTCCTTATCTGTATACATATCACTTATGCACAATGTAGCGATAGCCGCGAACATATATCGATATTGAATAGTCTTGCCTTGCCCCAGAATTAGATACTTTTACCAGTGGAGGGATACAGCAGAAGATGTGACGCGTGACGAGGCGAATATTCCTCCACCCGTGCCATCGAAATGTCCACCAAGGCTCAGCATGACGACCCACGCGATGCATCCCTCGAAGTCAAGGAAGTGTTACCTCACATATGGCGCCGAGAGGCCAGTGGTACGGCCCAATTAATCTCCTCTTGGCGTAGCTCAATTTCATCATGTAGACGCCTCAGGCTCTTTGGGGATGTTCCTTTCCGGTCTCATCGTTATGACACGGAATCGGTGAGTGATACCTCTCATGTGCTGTACTTTTGACTTGATTGTCATCAATGGATAGATCCTTGGCATGGGGAGCCCTCATATACGCGCTGAACACCCTGTTAAACGGACACCCGCTACGGAACAAGGAGGCGGCCAACAACTTGACGACATTGGTGTGAGTTTGTCCCGCAGATTGGCCGTCCTACGTCCTTGATGAATGACTTCGCAGTCTCTGTCTCTGCGCGTGTTTTGCTTGTTATTTCCCGCATTTTGTCGTGACCAAAAACCCTGTCGTAGCGTGATCTGTTCACATGTTTATATGTATACTCTGTTCTCTGCTATATCCTGGCCTAATTAATGAGTATTTTGGAAGTCGTTCCACCCGCGTGTCTGTGGATGTCGGCTATCTGTTCAGAACGACCGAGTAAGCAATTACGATGACGCTTGGGAGGGTTTCCTATCTTCCTGTTCTCCGGGATATGTATGCGCTTGATACTCGCACGCCCACGGAAGCGACGAGCTACATAAACGGCACACGCACCGCCAAGTGAAATGAGATCCTCATTTCGTCGGAAACCGGGACGGTCATCAGGGGAAAACCCTTTCCGTCTTCCGCTTATCTCTCCCCTTTCCCCACCCATCCATCCCAACCGCCGACTCCTCTTCACACCCCCGCCGGGTGGCGGGGCGCAGATATGGTTAAAAGGTCCAAATGGTCAGCAAACAGCATGATCGGTGCGTTCAACAACAAAATACGTCCTACGCTTCGGAACTTATATTTTACTGTTCCTAGCTGGCGCGGGAGGCGGCCTGGTTGCCAGCATCGCTACATGCCCTCTCGATGTCGTAAAAACGAAGTTGCAGGCCCAGCGAACAATACAGGGACAGCGCGGATATCATGGCATCCTTGGTGCGTGCGACCAACTATTATGTCGCCTTTCTCTGCTCAATCATCCGATTAGACACTGTCAAGACCATTCTGAGACAGAACGGTGTCCGTGGGCTCTATCGCGGTCTTGGACCGACGCTTCTAGGTTACCTGCCAACATGGGCCATATACTTCGCGGTTTACGATGGCATTAAAAACCACTTTGGCGAACCCCGCGAGGTTCAACTGGATAAGAGGGAACGCTTATACCCCGCTGCACAAGTGAAAGGATACCAACCCGTCATGAGAGAACACCCGTGGTCGCTTCACCTCCTATCCGCCATGGCAGCTGGAGCTACCAGTACAATATGTACTAATCCGCTTTGGGTGATCAAGACGCGGTTTCAGGTGCAGTTCTTTGCTCTATTGTATGAATGACACTCTGACTATAGCTCAGACCCAAACCCATGAAGATATCAGATACCGACATACCCTTGACGCAGCTTTTACGATCTACAGAACGGAGGGTATACGCGCGTTTTATCGTGGCCTTGTCCCAAGTTTGCTTGGGATCTTCCATGTAGCGGTCCAATTTCCGCTTTACGAATACCTTAAGATGTGGGCGCATATCCGTGAGTCTCCTCTTTACATTATAACTTGCCCCCGCCATCAATTTTGCCGTGTTCCAGATAGTGGTAGCGATCTCGATCACCCATTACCCACTCAAACAATTCTCATATGCTCCGCCATCTCGAAGATGACGGCATCTGTTGCAACGTATCCCCATGAAGTCATTCGCACCCGACTGCAAACACAGAGACGACCTGTGGCGGACGACATGTCGTCTGATGGGATGATTAAGCAGCATGTTCGGAGAGGTGTTATTTATACCACCAAGAGACTTATTCAGAAGGAGGGATGGACCAGTCTGTATAGAGGCTTGTCCATAAATCTCTTCCGTACTGTGCCAAACAGTGCTGTCACGATGGTGACGTGAGTCGGTTTTTGCGCTGTTTATTTCCTTCAGGACTCTATGTGATGCGCTCTGTTCCAGATACGAGATGTTGATGCGCCATCTGAATTCAAGGCCGCCAGCATAACCTACACTGCGAATTATCGCAAACAGCCGCCCGCCCTTGTCATATTGCCTCCCGGCTACAGACCCTGGGACACTTTTCCCGATCCTTTCATGGAATTAGAATCAAACACTGCAATGTACGGTATTACTCATCCTCTTTGCGTCTGGCAATGCTTTCATTTCACACCTGTGTATCAAATCTTCTCATTAATGAGCATTTTTTTCTCTCTCTCTCTCTCGACCGAACAAACCCACCCACCCCCAAGGAAAACCTCAATAAGTTAATGGAAAATGTGGTGGTAAGTGTTCTTTTTGTCAGCACATGTCTAACCCTTTTTTCAGTCATTTTTCACTAACCAGCATATAACCCAGGTTCATATTGACGCTCCTTCATACCCATGATCCATGGACAAGACTGGTGCGATGATTGTGAACTCACTCTGGTCACAGCACCTCTCATACATGCAGTGAGTTCACGGAAACCATGCTGTTACCTTGAGTTACGCATTAACGAGGTAGGGGGTCACAAGGTCTACAAAACAGCACGCCAGTGTTCATTAGAGCTTATTCTGTCATTGGTGATTCCAGACTTCTTCTACGCAAATTTACTTCGCTCCGAGCGCCTAATATTGATGTCATCACATCAAACGTATTCGAGCGCAAGGCGGTTCGTATATGTTGCCTTTGGAGACCCCCTGGCAACATTCTCGCTACTCGAGTCAATTGGAAAAGGAAGACCATCTCCCGGAGGAAGAGCCTTAACTATGATACATGAGTTCCATCAGGGTTCGATCGCACCACTACTCAGTCTGTATTTGACTATCCCCCGCTAGTCGTGTTGACCTCGTGCCAAGGAATGAGGGAATCGTGATGCAAGATGAATACTTTCGAGCCATCCATGAAAGCTTATCACTTGCGTTTGCTTCTTTCCCCACAGTCATCCCTCTCCACTAGCCTCCACAACGGTAATAGCAGGTCCTGGTGGTTGGCCTGCGCCGATAACACCTTGCTCTCCTCCCTCCACAGCAGCTTTCCCGATTACGGCCTCTCATCCACGATCATCTATCATGTCACAGCGCGAACGTGCTGCTACTATCCCTGCTTTCAAGGACTTGCAACACAATCGAGTGGTTATACCGGGCCTACCACGGGATTCTTACACCGTGCTTGCCACAGCATCGTCTGTGCGCATATACCATGCTCAGTTCGGGTCCCATGAATGGGCCTATTCACGTTTGAAGGGCACTCTTATCTTTGGCAAAAACAACGACGACGGCCACCGCCAGGCTCAAGCGGTTAACCAATCCACATCGCTCGATGTCAGCAAATATTGGTTCCGCCTCCTTGATGCGACCTCGGGGTTTCTGAAGCCGGTGTGGGTGTTCAAGCTTCCTGTGGCGGGGTTCGTATATGATCTCGATCGGCCGTTCTTCCATGCTTTTCAAGGAATGGTAAGCAGAAGCTGAGCCTAGGTGCTCCACCGAGGTTTATTGATGATATACACAGAGCCGCAGGTTTGGCTTTTTGTTTGAAGACGACGATGAAGCCAGTGCGTTTTACAAAAATGTCATTGGCGAGATATCTCCTCGTACGTTCTTTCATAAAACCGGCCTATGTGATAAACTTATTTCATTAGGACCCGGAACGAGAAAGAATCGCAGCTTGAGCTTCACGTTACGGGCCAAGACACCTCCCAATGATGGGCGACGGACAAAAGGGCCTATTTCGCCTTCAATGATTTCTCTTCCAACTGGAAACTCCTTCATACACGTCGCCCATGTCGGGCTCACCACGTCAGGTAACATCGAAGCATCCAAGGGCATAGACCCCGCCTGGACGACCGTACTGGGTGGCTATGGTCTGCACGATCAGGCTTTTTCGAACCGGTCTAATAAATTCGTTGAAAACAAGAGAGTGGACTTTGTTGGGGGAGAAGGGTATTGGATAGGTGGGCGCGCCAACGGGAGCAGTCGAAGGGCTGCGAGCGCAAACGAGATGTTTGTTGGTTCTGATGCGAAAGGGGTATCAGGCAAGTCAGTCTTGAAAGGCAGGCGCAGGTTGCCCACTCCAAGTTTAACCATGTTTTGAGAACGTGTTACATATGTATGCTCTGACTTTTATTCTCTACGTATTTTATCATCTTTTCTGTGTGGTATATTCGTCTGGTATACCCTGTATTATAAACTTAATCAGGGATCCGTTTTCTCGAGATGGGGTTACATACATGACGGTCATTCAGCACATCCACAGATTGATGACATGGGCCCCTGAGCCTTTACCACAATTGTAATTTCTTCCAAAGTCGACGCATCTTCATCCTCAGTCCCCCTGCCAGTGGCATAGCAGCTGCACCCCGCACTTTCTTCAGTTTCCGCGATGTCTGTCCAGCCTGAAAGACTGCACACTTCCGATCCCGATCGTCCATCGCTTCCAATAGTGATATTGTGATCAACTCTGGCAGAATACAATCTGAAGATGTAGGGGTTGCCAGACAATGTAAGACACGTTTTGGTGTGGAGGGTATCTGAAGGAGGGACAGCGAATACTTTTGTTGTTGTAGGGCGGGAATCGAAGAGAAGGGCGACAATAGTGTTGGCGCCAGATCATCGCGGAAGTCGTAATATTGCAAGTGAGTAGATATTGGCCTGCCAATTCGCTGGGGAAGATAGATACCGGAATCCTGGACTTCTTCTTCTGATGCTCCTAGTCTAAACGTATCACAAGCTAGCCATATTGACGCAGAGGAAGGAAACGGATATAATACACTGCCCTCAGAAGACCCAAGAAGGTTATCTTGGTGATTGGTCCCATATCCCCGTGACGGTCGCATTTCACTCAATTGTAAACTGGATTTAGGCTCGACAGCAATTTCGGTCCTCGATGGCTGTAGGACAGGCATATTTCTTTCGTCAGATGAGTGACCTATATGCGCTGAAGATGTCGCTTCAAGCTCATCTGCAGAGATGTCACTCTCCAGAGTCCAGGAACTATCGACGTCGACCTGGGGCATCGGGGTACTGGTGTATGGCGGGAATTTCAAAGCCGCAACATCCACCCAGAGCTCACTGATTGGGCTGAAAAATGGGTGATCCTTGACTTTTAATCCACATAAACGGTCATCAGGGTTATAAACCAGCAGCTGCAGCAATCTTACGGATAAGTATCGAGTTGATTTAAAGGAGCAAATGTCTTACAGAACGAAGGAAGTCGTCTAAATTTTGGTATTGATTGTCTTGCTCTTTTGCTAATGCCAAAGATAGTTTTTCCAGATTCCCAAAAGCAAGGCTAAGGTCACCGGCGCTCCTCCGTTCTCGTCGCATACTTCCGAGGCCAGCTGCAGTGCCGAAAGGAACAGATCCCGAAACGAGCTCATAGAGAAGCACTCCAAGACTCCACCAATCAGAGCGTTCATCATAGACCAGCGTCCCGTCCACCCTCCGCGTACAAAGTTCTGGCGCTGCATACAGAGGGGTGAATGTGATGAGATCATCGAGCTCTAGAATGATCTGTTTGTATCCGTGTTCATCGACGAGTGGCAGCTTGTTGGCAGCACCGAAGTCCCCGATTACGACATGGCCAATGGACGATATCATAACGTTCGCAGGCTTGATGTCTTGGTGGACAATGCCTTTAGAGTGAAGAAAGAGCAGACCCAGTGAGATTTCAGCAGCGAGAAGACGGACAGAAGTTATTGTTTCACTGCATGTCCTGAATTGCCGTGGGGAGTCGGTGAATTTCAGAGGAAGAGAAACTGAGGGCGTTAATCTAGGATTCTCATTAGTTCTGAAAAGAAAGCGAGATGCTACTTCTGGATCGGCTATTGTGACGGGATGATATTCCTTGAAACGCATGGAATCAGAAAGCGTTTGATTCTGTGCCGCGGAACTTACCAAGACAGCATACACGCGGTTCTCATCTTCAAAATCGTTTAATATTCTTTGGAGAAATACTGCGCCGATGTGGCTGTGGTGGTTGTCCTTTTCCAGTGCAATTGATCGTAGCAAGGCAAGTTCAGCTCGAGCATCGCGCCTACAAGTTTTCTTGAGAACCTTCAAGGCATACAGTTCCTTGTTGTCCGAGTCTCTGAGATAAGCCAAGACAACTTTTCCAAACGATCCTCGCCCCAGAGTTCCTACGATTCCGTAAGAGTCTATCGATCGCGCATTATAATTGTCAGAGAAAGTAGAAGAAGTCCTCGTCATCGCGCCCGACGTTAAATACCACTTGTTTTCTTGAGTACCCTTTGATATAGAAGACACGCACTCAAGGGGATGGATAAAGAAAGCTTGTGATGGGGAACTATGTTCCAACAAAGGGGGGCAAAGCTCATTCGAGTCGCCGGTTTTAACGCAGTGTTCATAGCACCCCAAGTGGCAGCGATCCCACGAAAATGGACGAGGTGGACGGATGGTGGTAGCAGATACTCCCGATGAGGTCTGTTCGGTTTTCGCGGCACATGAGGACAGAGGAAGCCACGATGTCCTCTTGGGTATGTTGCAAGCAGAGACAGGCAGATCTCTCCACGAAGCGGTTGCCACCAGGCCAAGGCAAGAAAGAGTCGTAGAACGTGGAAGCCTTGTGTCTTCACCTCCTCCTGCATCGACGAGTCCGGGTGCTGACAGAGAGCAGCCGAGTTCGGCACTGCAACCATAAAGAAGACCGTTCTTTGGCGATTCCATAGGTTTCATGTCGATCGCGAGTACTCGAAGTGGAATAAATCTGGTGATCGTTGAGACTCGTGAAGGCTGTGTACTAGACGCTGAACCATCCTCATACATAACGCTCATGGCCTGTTTCTTTGCGCGTGTTACAATCCTTTGATATCATTCTGTGTCGACTGATATTACCCTCTCTGCACAGCAGCCCGCAGTTAAATCCAATGCACCGTCCACGCGTTCGTCAGTTTCTCATCGGTCTGCACGGTTGCACGCATCATAACAAATGACCCTCCAGCGCTAGTCGAAGCGCTTGGACCAGCGCTTCCAAGGCCTTATGACAAACATGCAGCCAATGTCCACTATCGTCCAGGTTTCCCCTTGAAATTCTCTCAATGATTGGAAAAGGTTGCTTAGCTTGACAAACGAGGCCGACTGCACTTGGAAATGGATAAAAAGCCTTGACTTTACGCGTTCGAGGCTCACCATCGTCTCACCCCTGCGTAGAAACTGGTCTTCTCGCATCAAAGGATCCTTCGACATGCGAGCCTTCCTCAGGAATCACCGAAGCAATTCCAGCTCCTCCGCATCGCCATGCAGTACCTTCGGCACCATGGCCCTGGACAGATATTGACGACGGTGTGTTCCATCCAGGATTTTTCGAATGTCCCTCCAACTTCCGATGATTCTAGAACTTCACAAAGAGCAGTTGGAGCCTTGTGACCACCAGTCGTGCAACAATCGCGGGACTGAATATCCTCAATCACTCTTTCCTAACTGGACTCCGCCCCAGATCGTTCGCAGTAGAATTGCTCATGTCATTGGCAATCGCGACCCAAGCAACTTGTATCTGGTTGATGTGAATTCTAAAGGCCAATTTGTGGATGCACGGAGGATGACGATCACCGACTCGGGAGAGTGTTCAGAGAAGGCTTGGTTGGATATGGGGGGATCAACGGTGCAACAGCTTCTTCATTCAAATCCTTGATCCCCCTTTCGCAATCTGATTCACAGCCATTTTTAGCCGCCAGAAAACAACCGAGTGCGAGCCCTCTTCATCGAGAACCTTTCGGGACCCGTGTTACAGATGCTCGGAACCAAGTATGATCCAATCTCGTTCAGGACTTTCCTCCATTTCTGAACCTTTGTCTTCTTCCATATATCAGATACATTATTGAGCCGTTCTTCTGGTCTTCATCTTTGAATTGGATTCCTTCTATGTTCCAGGAAGACCTGCAACCAAAACGGGGAGATCGTAAGGGACCTTGTTCTTTCATGGTTTCTCCTTTTTAAATCTCAAGTCAGATATCACAATTACCCTACAATTTCTCAGAGCAACTAACCTGGGGGAAAAAATCTTCGGCTCGAGTGATGACAGTCATCCCGAATCCAAGGTATCGAGTGATAGCCAACGCGGCTCCGGTTCGACATCAAGTCAGTATAACCAATACCTCCGTATCCGTTCCTCGTTACTAGCTTTCGACATCTTCAAGTCAAACAGGGAATTGATACACAAGCCCCTCTTGTGTTAGACAACGAATCCAGTATATTCCATCCCTCTCCATGATCTGTCAATCTTGATGAATACGCATGTGCTTTAGCAAAAACGCAATTGACCCTCGATTTGCTTTCAGTGCATCTCATCCGACGTCAGCAGAACAGCGTCATCATCGCGCCGGCTCCACTACTTGAATCGTACTGAACGTCTCTGTTCATACAGGTCGAAGCGTATATTGGCAAAAGATTTTCCAAACCTCGCCTGATCCCACTTTTGTGCTTCTCACCTTCATTTGGCACGCGTTATACGCGTGGGATGAGGCGCAACAGGCTTTATATACACACATCCTCTGGTTGGTACGTACTGTCCATGGCCGCTCATCCTCTCATGTTCATGGGCCATATGGACATTTCTTCAGGAGGCGCAAGTCATCAAGGACTATCAGAAAGAACTCACTCAGGAGCTTTACGTCATCCGCGCCCATGAATTGCACCATTCTTCCCTCATTAAAGACATGACCAAGGCCGTCGAGTTCGTCCGGGAGACAAAGAACCCAGCTATGGATTTAGAATCAGATGAGATACGAGAAAGAAGCGAGAAGTTCCTCGGCAGGGAATGCGGAAACCTCTTGAACGCAATCGAGCGGCTTGAGAAGCAGAGATCCATGCAGGATCAGAGGCTAAAGAATGTAATGGACCTTGTAAGCCGCATTGAGCTATCTCTGAAATATTTTCATCCTGAACTGGATTCGTTTCAGGCCTTTAGCAGCGTTACCATCGACGACAACAAGGCAATGCATAAAATGGCGAAAGCCTCTGTGCAGGATGCTGCAGGTGGGTTCCATCTCTCTCTCTCATATGTCATCTAACTATACTTTGTTCTGGCAGTGGTATATAACCATTCTCTTCTGGGTTTATTCTTCCTTCTGACTGCTCTTTAGATGAAGCAAATCTCGTACCTTACGATGATATTCTTTCCCGCATCCTTCGTGGCCGTAAGTCTGCTTCTTCTCAATCCATATGATGTTGGATTTCCCTTTGTCTAATAGGGAATTTTCGGCATGAACATACAGCAACTTGCCGGCAACAACGTCAATGGGACTCTCATTCATTACTTTGCTGTCGCTATTCCGCTGACTCTGGTCACTATCTGGGCTATCGTTGGACTCCAGATCCATCATATTTATCCAAACTTGAAAACCTGCTCGGACCGCATCCTATGGCCAGTTATGCTCCCTTGGCGAGTGATTGGCAGAGCCCCGAACCCGAACGCTCGTTTATCACCAGTCTGAACGCACGAAAAGGGGACATTCGTGCACTTTTATGATTCCTTTCAGCAGTGGATATTTGTGCACAGCATCTCTATAAAATATGGCCCTCATGTACGTACTAAAATTATAGCGCTGGGGCGCTACCACCTTATTTACACCTGTCTGGCTCTTCCGAGCGAAAAGACCCATACAAGAAGAATCCGCACAGATGGACATATCCCTCCCAGCGGCGAATGCAACAATGACAAAGTCAAATTGATTCATCTCAACAAATTTGCCTTGGAGTGCTACCAGCAGTGGCGTACAAGGCGTCCCGGAAGTCTGCTGCCGCCAAGGTTCATCAACATTCTCCACTGGAGGTGGCCTCTACGATATGATGACGTATGATGTTTCACTCCAAACGTCACTGATGGGGTATTTAAAGCGCGGGGGATTCAAAAACGTTCCAATTCGTCCTCTTAAACCGCTACTCCTGCATAGTGAAACACGATGTCGAGCGGTCGGTCTTTGTTTTTAACCAGTCTTGCGCCCTCCCGCCGGCTCATATCGTCCTCCCACAGAACAACATTCAAAGAACCCCGAGCGCGTCGCCGCTGGCCTAAAAGCCTCTATTAAAAACCCCAATGTTTCGGAAGAGGCCAAGGCGCACGCAGCTGAGCGTCTTCATGAGCTCGAGAAGACTGAGAGCGCCAAACATGTCTCTGGCACCTCAAAGAACGAGGGTCAGAGCGCCGAGCCGTCGAGCCGTCAGCTGGGTGAGTTTCGATTGCTCAATGTTACGATGTCCCTCAACGTTCCGCCATATTAGGTGGATACAAGGCTACTCTGCATAGTGTGTCCCACTTACTTTCATTCCGTCGCAGGGCGCCATACAATAATGATGAACGTAGATGAACATACATCCCCGGAGGCTAAGCAGCATGCTCGGGAGATTCTTACAGCCCACGGGTACCCTGAATTCGAGGAGGAAGCCTCCAAGGAGTCGAAGGAGCACATGACTCGGGTCCTTGCGGGATATAAAGCTGCTTTGCATAGTTCGTTGTTCAATCATACTACGTCGTGAAGCTCACATTATCATAACAGATCCAAACGTCTCACATGAAGCCAAAGAACATGCTAGGGAATTTTTGAAGGAACATGACGCGCTTTAGGTTTCCCACTTGACAGAGTCCCAAGGATTGCTATAACGTCAGTGTCTGTACGATATTCGCTTCACAAAAATGCAATCAAATTGTTTGCAACTTATCACCGGCAAACAATCTCAACTGGCGATTTCTTTTGTCGCCTGGCACACGAGCAGTACTTATCAGACTGGAGAAGATACCGACAGTTTCGTACGGCGGTTGGTAAGTATCGCATTTGTCCATCTGAACTAAAGTGGATCGATCTGAGCATATCATCCACCTCAACCGTTTGAACGAGTTTCTATCACTACAGTGCTCAGGCCTCAGGAACCAATCAAATGACGATCGTCGCCCTGCTCATATCTTGGTCGCCCCACTCGAAATTTCTCGCCACTCATATCATAGGTTCCGGTGTGATGAGCCCCCTATCTGCTTGACAAACATTTGGCCGTTCGCTCTACCCAGATTTCTGGCAGGTTCCTCCGAGCGGTCCGTCAAACATTTGGCCGATGAATAACTCTGAATGACCGATTGTCGTGAATTGCTTCTCCAGAAGTACCCTGTGCAGGTTCGTGTCCGGTCACACGATTCTCGCTTTTTAGGACGTTGATACGTACAGTTCAAACCCCCGTGAACCCCCGTCGGCTTACGAGTTACTTGTTCATACCAAGACCGGGCTATGTAGCACCACGAGGTCTTGAAACTGGGAAGAGGCCGAAAATAGGAATGTCGGAGGTGGGCGGACTGGGCAAAGTGTGCGACTCGGATTGGTTGCTCTGCTGACCATGCGGCCTTAAATGGCCCGGGATCGTCGCCTTCCCCCGATCTATATATAGAGTAAGCCGATTTTGATTACTTACATCCCCCCATCTCCTCACATTCCTTACTACCCACATTCCTTACAATCTTGCAAGAATGTTCACAACTCCTCTTCTCCTCTTGGCCCTCTCCGCGTCCGCGTTCGCCAATATCTATGCATGTTATCTCTCACTCTTCTCTTTCCCTCTCGGGACTTACTCTCGTGCAGACAACCTCACCTATCGCGTCTTCTAATTTCAACGCAGGTAAACAAGCCATTGTCAGCTGGCAGGACGACGGCAAGACACCATCCCTGTCGGCCTTTGGGCCCACTAAAGTTTCCGTCTATGTTGGAAATGCTCAGCAACAAACCAGCCTTCAGACTATCGTGGCCAGCGTCAACGTTTCCAGCACTTCATCTATCCAGTTCACCCCCGATCCAACTATCGGACCCAACAGTGGTGAATAGTACGTATCTTTCTATATCTCATTACACCTCTCATTCACAAATACACTCTCCAGCTTCATTCGCTTCGAGTCCCTTGACCTAAAAGATGCTTCGCAACCCCAATTCCCTGCTCTTGCCTTCTCCTCAAAATTCACGTACGCCGCTCCAAATTTTCCTTGTCCTTCATGAAACTCATCTGCTGCTCCTTTCTAGATTGAACAGCATGACCGGACAATTCAGCGATGCCGTCCAGGCTCAGATCAATGGTCAATCCACTGCTCCAATTGCAGGTGCAACGTCCGCCCCCGCCGCCGCGTCGTCAGGCTCTGCCCCGGCCGCCTCTGCCACTGTCACTAAATCGTCATCTGCAAGTGGTACCTCTACCAAGGCTAGTGCCAGTGCCACTCACAGCAGCGCGGCCGGCCACGTACAAGCCGGTTGGTTCGGCGTCCTCATCGGCGCCATCCTTGGTGTCTCAATGTTTTGATTTTCATCGAACCTGTGAACCCTCGCCTCGCCCCCCCCCGCCCGATACCCCGACACTCGCTTCTTGTATTTCCCCACCTCACCTCACATGTTCTAGAGTGGCTTAGCATCCGTCCTGTTTTCGCCTCACCCGATACCCCAGTCTTCTTTCTGTATTTTTCTCTCACTTCATGTGTTTTGGGGCTTGAGCGTTTGGTCTTGGTATATTTAGTTGTACTTTATCCCCCCCCCCTCATGACCAGTGGCAGAGAGTTTATTACGAGTTAATCATTAAGTATCAGTTGGTTCGTTACGTATGCTCGCCGACTCGGAATAGATGTTGATATTTCGTACTCCTCGTTCTTCAGAAAAAGTAAGGGCTTCATGCGGGCGCCGAAAATAATTAATCTACTCTGACACGTTCTGACACATACGTCATTCCAGATGATAACACACGTCTCCAATTGGCCAAGTTCAGGGACTCAAGAGCCCTGCATCAAGGTAATCAAGGCTATTGCGTGACCCTGACCACTCCCGATCTAACATCTGAACAATTTCCGAGTCAACATAAAAATACAACAGGATACTAGTACATATGTAGTAGGTAGAGGCAACGTTATTGATACATATTTCAAGCCAATGAATAATCCCTGGTATGGACAACTGCCTATAGTCCGCCACACATCTGAATGCATATGCTAGAAAAAGATCGCCAAAGAAAGCATGAACAACAAGAAAAATGCGGCAAGTCCGCGTAAGGCGCCACACAAAAGAGAGATAGCTGTGAACGCGACGATTGCCATGAAAAGAGTATGGCTGCTTCAATCATACTTGATAACGGGAAACATTCAGTTGCGCGCCTGATCTTGATCCATAGAAATTCGGCGGTCAGTGTCCTGGGATCCGGACGCCACCGGTTCCTTTCCGTCTTCGTCCCGGTTTTCCAGGCGCCGCTCATGATTCGACGATTGGCTCTCTGCGCGTTTATGCATGGCAGCAAGATTATCTCGCGTCGTGTCCTCTGCTGATTTCTATGAACGAAGCTTCTCATCAATGCTCATATATACCAACAATATCCTTCCAAGGGACCAACCTCGACTGGTGATTCACTCGGCGACTTTTGGTCGCGCAGGCACTCGGACGGCGGGCGAGCGCCCAAAGCTATGGGGACCGGACTTGGTTCTACATTCGTCCGCGCTTTTGCAGGTCCAGTGGCGTTGCCGCTCCCACTCCCGCCGGTACCTGTGCTAAGATCCAGAGAGGCGAATGACTCGTCCCTGCTGCCCATAATGTGCATGCGGCTGTTGAAGGTCATGAGGAGGGTGTTGGAGTAGAGTTTGGCGAGGATGAGCGCAGGGCAGGTGAAGTAGCTTTTGTACATCCACCCAAAGAAGCAGAAGAGGGTTACGATCGAGACTACGGCTATTCGGGAAAGAAGGGACATATATTAGAAGGGGGACGTGTCGATAGGGTAGTGGAGAGGGTTACCCGTAATGTTCCCGGTTTCGACAATAATTCTGACGATGCGAGTCACCAACGTGTGTGTCTCTCGAAGGCTTGAGCCAGGTTCGAAGAACTGAAGCAACGAAATAAGTACAAGGAGATAGTCACGGACCCCGCGCTTCTCCTCGACGCAAAGGGGAAGACGAGGACTTACAAGGTATGTCATGGTCACCCCGATCATAACATCAATAAGTACGCTGGTTGCCCACCAGGTCTATTAGGTGCCCTCAACGTCTCATCGGCAAATACACGAAGTGATCCACCACTCACCCCCGCACTGATTGACGCACTCCTGTGATGCAGTTGTGTTAGGGCGCCCAGCCTAAACGCAAGAATGCCAGTGGCCATGCCCGCGATCCAACACAACATTGAAAGCTTGGTGCCAATCGAATAAGCAAAACATTGCTTTGCCAGCAAGGTACAACGTACGATCATTATGAGTATCGGAATGACGTTTGTTTTCGACAAGGTCTTGATATGGTACGCGTAGAAGAGCTGCACGATCCATCCAACTAGAGGGGACAATTCAGAACGATCTGGAAGCAAAAAGCGGCATAAACTCTATGCGTACCTGTTCCGCCGAGGATAGGGATGAGAAGGCCAGTGAGCGGCAGACGATCAATTGCCTCGAAATTGCCATAGCCTAATCCGAAGCTCGTAAAAGCGTCGCGGGCAAGCACGATCGCTTGGACGAGCTCGAGAAGGTACACACCATAGACAAGACATTTGAAAGCTCGCCGATCTCGGGGAAAGGCAATGTAATAATAATCTGCAGCGTAGAATGTCAGACTCAAAAACAAGAAAGCAAAAAAGGCGGGAGGTGCGACGGACAGACTTGAATTGTCACAATGCCAAAGAGCCCCCAATTCATGAGGTACCCCATGATCTATTGGAAACAGGAATCAGGCCATGAGCAGGGACGAACGCGGCCAAAACGCTAGGATCCAACCAGAGGGCCGGATCTATAATTACGACCCAGAAGGCGTCATAAATCGTTCAAGACGGTAACACGAGGGTTCAGGCTCACATGTGCAAGATATCTGGAGGGATCTCGACGGTAGTGGGGTGGGAGGGCATCGACACAACCACGCACCACCTCCCGGACGTTTAAAACTCGAACTTTTGGAAAGCTTACTATGCAGGGTTGAACGTTGAAGCAGCGCTGGTATTTTATTCAGCTTGGCGTCTCGGTTTTCGGATTTCCAGAACACAGGTAAAGGCACAGCCACGGACCGTCTCCGCGCCAAGAGTGCGCCAAGTCGTTAAATCGAACGGGATATATCGCATCCTTCCACTCAGAATGGATCAAGTGACTTGCTAGCGAGGCGATATTTCTATTTTCCTTCTCCTGGGTAGGTCAAAGACATACCCTCCCACCAGCGCAAGAAATTAACAAGGGGACGAGAGGGGAGCGAACTTAAGCCGAATTCTCGGAGCAAAGGCGGTGTGACGTGAGCCAAGAGTTGACGATCGATACAGAGTTCGACCACGCCTAGACCACGCCTAAATGAACAAGCTAGTGGAATATAAATGATGGGCAAATCAAACATTGTTAGAGTAATCTTCTTTTTCACCTGGAGTCGTCCGATAAATCAAGAACGAACCTCCAGAGGAGGCTGTGATGGACCTGGTCGATCACTGAAACCACGGCCGCTAGGACTGGTGTGAAAGACTGGTCTCCTCCCTACGGTAACGATGCGCATACCGTGACGACTTTGAAGAGGCCTGAAAGAAATTGACAGTGTGTCGTCAGCTGACCCGAACTCGTGCACGCTATCTGACAGAACTGGATCAGAACAACTCATGAATTATACTCAATGCGCTATCAAACTCTTCAACAAACCCGAAGTAGGGGTTGACAAGGCGCTGGAGAGGTTACAAGAACCGGAGTGGTCCTGATAGAGTGGCGGGCTTTACTTGACACAGGATGAACGTCCCCACAAGGTGAGTTGTTTGTTACTTCTTCCATGGTTTGATCGCAAACATTGAAACAGGATTATTCGTATGTCGTGCCCGATGAGCAACTGCGGAGGGTCTCGATGGTGGACCTATCCCTTTCTCCTCCTTCAAGACTTCCTGGGAACGGAAGGGGACTTTCAAGTCAAAGGACGTTTTTACCCTATAGACCCCACCCCTCCTCTGTCCAACATATCACCCTGTATCCGCTGTCATTCTCTGCGCTGTCGTGGTGGGGACTAGGGAGAAAAGCCGCCATACCATAGTCAATCCTCAAAACCTCTGTCGATCCATGGACGTGCTTCCTAGAATGGCCGTTTACCTGTCCAGTGTGCTCCGTTTCTCAGTGGGAGTCCCCCTATGAGCCATCTGTGTGTCCGTCGGCTTCACAGCGCATGGCTGGCCACCGGTTGCGTGGCTCGTCTGGATCTTTGTAGCGGTAACCCTGTGACGACTTATACTTCATGAAATTTTCAGATGAGTAACAGACTTGTCTAGCACAAAACCGTTCAAGTCGTTGAAGAATGGTTCTCGTATCGTAAGCCAGTGGAATGAATGATCAGTGCTACCCCAAAAAAAAAATCCCTCGGAAGCAAATCATGAAAATCAAACATTGTTAGAGTAATCTTCTTTTTCATTTGAAATCGGCTACAGACCTATCAGCACGTTACCCTCGTCCGATAAATCAAGAACGAACCTCCAGAGCGCTGTGGGGTCTTGAGTCAAAGAATGGTGAACGATGTTTTTGGCATTCCTCGAGGTATGCTGACGGACGTCGTGAATCGGCGAGGATGACTTGCGATATGGGATGAGGCTGTGATGAACCTGGTCGGTCACTAGAACCACGGCCGCTGGACTGTTGTTGAAGATTGGTCTCCTCCCTACCGCCAACGATGCGCATACGGCTGTTGAAGAGGACGAGGAGGGTGTTGGAATACAATTTTGCGATGCTGAGAACGGCAGTGGTGTAATAATTGGTATGGGGCCACGCGAAGAAGGTGACGAGGTTCACGATGGCCAGCAGCGCTGTAGAGAAGAAGCTTGGTGTCAGGAGGAGAGATGGCTATGGATTGGTGGAGGGAAATGCCTGTGCATGCTCCTGTTTCGACGGTGATTCGAGTGAGGCGGGTGATCATGAGATGGGTTTCTTGAAAACCGGTATCGCGTCGGGAGAGCTGAGGTGAACATATGCGTCGGAACTGAACGTGACGGGAAGCGTTTTTGATGCACTCACGAGGTAGGTCATATGCATGGCAATAGCGACATCACATAATGCGCTGGATGACCACCAGATCTGTGGAAAGATTGTGAGTGTGAGGAGTAAGGGTATTGATGGAAATTTACCCCTGCGCTGATGAAGACGCTAGTTACGTCCAATTTACTCAGATACCCTAAGTCGTAGCTTCTGATACCAGTGACCAGGCCGCCAACCATGCCGCAGATAGAAAGCTTTGGGAAATATTTGAAGACAAAAAGATGAATCCAAGATGAAGACTGACAGCGGTGATGAGGGCTGGGACTGCTTTTGTGTTTGACAGCACTTTGATTCGACAAGCGTAAAAGAGCTGGACTATGCATGCAGCTAGAGCGTATCAATCAGATCAGAGGGATGCTGGTTAAAGTGAGGGAGGGCTCGCACCGACTCCACTGAGGACAGGGACCATGAGGCATGTGAGCTTAATGTTGTCGACGGCAGCGAAGTCGCCGAATCCTCGGCCGAAGCTTTCGAAAGCGTCGCGAGAAATGATGATTGTTTGGACTGTTTCGAAGATGTATACTGTGGCGACGATGCTTTTGAATGCGGCCTTGTCTTTTGGGAAGGCGAGAGAGTAGTAATCTGAAGAGAATGAGCAAGACAAGGTCGACTTGGACTTAGATTTGGACGACGCACAGACTTGGGTGGTCAATACACCAAATAATGCCCAATTGATGAGAAAACCGAGAATCTATGAAGCTGAGCGGATGTTTTCGGGGGATGGTCATCTTACCAGAGGCCCTGTGCTATGTAGAACTATGAGCGGGCACGAAGGAAGGTGATAGCGATCGTACCTTTTCACGATTTCGTGAGGGAGTGTGAAGAGCGTCCTGTTGTGCATTGTGGGAGAGGCATGAGTCTCTGTCGAGGAGATGAAAGCGATCGCGGACGTGAGACGCGACCGTCACTGGCATGTGACTTGTCCAGTACTATGCCATCCTCCACCACCTGATACTGTTACAGGACCGCCCAATGCTCCGCCCCCTCCGCCCTCTTGCCAGCCTGCTCTCCTCCTTATATCACCCTACTCCCCCCAGCACCCGACCTCCCCACATTTGCAACAGGTCCTACTCCATGACGCCCAAGCCAACCTTCCCCGTCTCTACGATACCGAACAACCCCCTCGGCGAGGGGCGATATATCCGCACTGCTGCCGCGCTCATCATAGGGTGCGCATACTTCATCACGGTCTTGCTCCAACAGCCTTGAATTCTCCAGAGACGAGATACTAAACGGCAAAACACTTGACCGGAATTCACACTTCTTTGCGCGGTACTGTTTTGAACAGGGAGTGGACCTGTGCGTTCCCATCGGTAGCCTTTGCACTCGTCGGATCTGACGTCCCCCAGAAAGCGAATAGAGGTCATTGCCGATGACGAACAGGAAATGTGCCTTCTCTTCATCTTCCCCTCGTTCTGCCGTCTCCCAACATTTCTTCCATGATTCCTAGCATCGAAGCAAGCAGACGGATGGTCAACAATTACGATTTTGTTATCACCACCGGCGGGATCGGTCCAACCCACGACGGTCCGTCCACCATTCATCTCCAAACGTATCGAGACAAACGCATTTCGTCCAGATATAACCTACGCATCCCTCGCCAAATCATTCAACCAGAACCTCATTCACGACCCCGAGACACTCAAGCGCATGGAAGCATCCGGCAAACATCGAAGACTCTACAGGCAGCAGAACCTCGAACAGCTCGCCGCTATGCAGCGCATGGCCCTCTTTCCCGACCAAGCGGAAATCATCTTTATCAACAAGGAGAGCTGGGTGGTGAGTAACAAGCATCCACTTTGTTCTCTTCATATTTTATATCTCCTCCTAGCCAGTAATCCGACTAGAAGGCAAACTATGCGTCTTCCCCGGCATCCCCACTCTCTTCCAACGCATGCTCACCGACCTCACACCCTATCTGCCTCTACCCCCACAAAGCGAGCGTCCTCTCCGAATACAAATATTTACCGAGTCGGTCCTGCCCTTCGTATATTCACCTTCCATTGAACGACCTCCTCTCCCACAGACGCCTCGAATCCATGATCGCACCATACCTCACCTCTCTCCAAAAACGGCTCCAAGCACAGTCCCGCGGAATCCAAGTGGGCTCGTATCCCGTCCTCGGAAAAGGCGTGTTCGTTAGCTTGATCGGAAGGGACCCACCGCTGAATTATTTTGGACACACAAGGATGTGGTTAGCGGACGTCGCGAGAGAGGTGGAGATCGAGATAGGTGGCAGGGTCGTGAGCGATGAGGAGGTTGCGCAGAAAAAGGAGGAAGCCACAACCGTAAAGCCGGACTCTGATCCGAGCCCAAAGATGTAGGCTGATATATCTTAGAATGTACTTTGTAACATCACAAGAAAAATGGACAAATCAGAAACGTGGTATATCGGGTAAGTGGCGCAAGGCGTCCGACATCATCCCCACGCCGAAATACCACCCACAAGCCAGCACGTCGACCGCCTAAACCGAGCACCGCCCGCTGCAACACGGGACCACCAAAACCTGATACAACAAAACCCCCCTGGCGGGCTGTCACGGGCAATATTCTGTTAATGGCCAGTGGAGGGGGAAAGAGAGATGACACCGTACAGGTGTCGTGGAAATGTTGGAAAACCAAAGTTGGAGCCCAACCTCTCATCCTTCTCTTCTCGCCCATTGAGAACCCTCGCCGCCTTGAAGAATGAGCAAACCCATTGTTACCCAGTCCACAGCATCCAGTTCTCAGCGTCCCACTGCGCCAGCAGTAGAAACCAAACATGCAGAAGCCATAGCCCCAGGTTTTTGCTTCTGTGTCTCGTATGGCAAAGGCGTCCGCCAGTGGCTCGACGGGGGGACAAATTGAAGCAGACTGCGTCCAGATGTTCTGGTCAGTAGAGCGGAAATAGAGCGTGTATGAACCTTTCTTCGATTGTAAGCCATCTCATCATCCATGAGTCAGAAAGAAAGAAGAAGAAAAAGTTCTGAAGAGCATCCTATGCAAAATTTCGGCTCGGCGCAAACCCACCGAGGGTCACTGCGATACGGAAGGAGCCAGGAGGCCCGAGTACACTGTGATCATGGATATTTCCTGTGTATTCATGACTGGCGAGAAATCGGTATTTCCAAATCGTGAGTAAATGGTCCATGGACAGCAAGAGCGGAAAACAAGGTATAGCAAGGGAAATGGGAATAAAAAGCAGCCTCACAAAAAAAGAGAACAAGAAACTCCAAATCATCGATGGTGTTCGTCCTTCATCCCTCTGTGGATATTAGCAATTAATTTTCCATCTTTGCCATATTATCGATCCACTCCTGGAGGAGCATAACTGGCCAACCAAACCGCTTCCAAAGAGGTGTCTCTTCCGGATAGAAACACTCGCTCTGGAAAGCAACAATGACCCAGGCAGTTAACACTGTGAGTGCTATGACGACAACAAAATAATGGCCGAGAGTGCCAGTGGCCCCGGGAACAAACGGGAAAATATTCATGCCAAAGACGGCCTGATTGTGGGATCCGTTCAAACACCTTGGTGGGATAATAAAGGTCTTACCGCCACGAAGGATGCGGGAAGGCACACCATGGTAACGTATGAAATTTGCTTCATCTATCGAGGAATCAGAAAGGGTGTCTTGAAGAAAAAGATGATTGTTTACCGCTGAAGGATAAGACAGTCATAAATGGTATGGTCAAGATAAGCAAAAACTTACCGGCGTTGTCTTTAACTGTGACTTCAGTCATTCTCTGCATCTGCTTACTGTCGTCAATATTTACACTACTGAAAACCTATCAAAAGACGAAAGTCAACAAGGGACAAATATTGTTGAGATACACGAGATTCACAAGGTTCATGGCATTCTTCAACCTCTGGTCCCACATCAACCTGCCCTTCTCCAGTCGCCGAATCTCGTTCAAAAGATTCCGGCACTCTCTTTGCATCAACTTCTTGCTTTGTTTGCGGATGGAATTCGAGAAAGAGTCCATGGCTGGGTTCTTCGTGTCGCGGACAAACTCAACAGTCTTGCGGAGGTCCTTGATAAGGGAGTAGTAATGTACTTGATTGGCGCGGATGTTGTGTAGCTCCTGGGTAAGAATAATGTCGTACGTCTTGATCACTCGAGATTCCTGACGAATTCATCAATATACAAATACCTACACTGATACACGATGCCTACCAGTGAGCTTATATGGGTGTACAGGTCCTGCAGTGCTTCATCCCATGCGTACAACGTATGCCATATGAAAACCAAAAGGATGAAGGTTGGATCAGGCGACACTTGAAAAATCCTTTGCCAATACACGCTTTGACCTGGAGATTCATCAACACCACGGAGGATAGCGAAATAGATTATCTGCTTGCCAGCAAATCGGATGCGATCACCGAGATGTTTGGCTTTGGTGATGGAATGGTCCAACGGATGGTAAGAGATGAGGACGCTGTTATCCACGTTCCGGGTGAGGTGGACCGAAAGTAAGTCGAGTACAAGTTCGCGGTTGACTTCGAGTTGTATTGAGTGGTGTCAGTGCGAAATATGTTGAAAATTGGGGGAACAACAGAAGGCCTACTGGAATATAATGGGAAGGGATCTTGGGTCGCATGTTCGTGAGTAGCTGGGGAAAGCGGTGAAGACTTTCGCATCCGGAGAGTAGACTCGCAGAAACTGACTGAGAGTAGATGGCGATGCTCGCCCACCGCCTCTTTGTCGATCCATGGACTTTAAAAATTGCAGTGTAATTGTGATAACTGCATCAAGTATTTAATTGAGAGATATGCATGGCAATCGGGAGGGGGGGGGCCACCGTCTCCTCTTGCCGCTTGAGGATTTGCCTGGAATCGCGAAGGTATCCAGTTCAACGAGGAAGCCCAGAAGGAAGGTTCAATATTGTATCTGAAAATGCAAGTCAAGTTTTTGGATTAGAAGCCAGAATGCATTTAAGCGTACCTCGTTCCGAGCATTTTCAGGACAGGCCCGGATATATTTTCAAGAAATAGAGCCCGCACACGATTCTTCTCAAGGCGCTGGAATCAAGTTACGAAGTCAGAATATGGATGATGAGATCTTCGCAGTAAATTTCACGGTAAGAAGAGGGAAACGACTCGCAGGAGGCTTTTGCGAATTATAAAGTAGAGCCTGTACGGGAAGTAACAAAACAAAAACTCACTTGTAGACGTTTTAGCCTCGACCAAACATCATAGACCTCTTCCTCAGGGACTTCGAGAATCCCCGCGTCGGTAAAGTAGCCATCCGAGTCAATATCGACGCGGTGTATGCGGCATGAAATGCGTTTATCATAGTTTGCTATTGCGTCAACAATTCTACTGCGGGGGACTTGACCTGGAGTCCAATTTGGGAAGCGAGACTGAGGGTATCCAGTCCAGCAATTGTCGCACGAGGAATGATCACAAAGATCCGGGATGAGGGCGGCTGATCTCAAGCCTTGTCCGTCAAGTTCTATGCGAAAATCAACATGGAAACTATGCCTTTTCTCGGTTCGGCTTGTATGCCAACGCACCATCGTTCATATCTATCCATGGCCATGGCGCTGAAGGTAATGCATGGCGACGTGAAGGGGTCTGCAATCCCCTCTTCTCTCCTAAATCTCCTGCATCGGGGGGGTCACGTCGCAAGCTCAAGCCTGACTTCATTGTCACGGTCGTTTGCTTGCTGGACTGCGAAGCGATTTTGCGTACGACACGACCGCGGAACTGCGTCTATTCCTAGACAACTCTCTGAACGAAATTGGTGGTATGATTGCTTCAGGCGGCAAAAGAACGATCCAAACAGAAGAGGACGTAAAAGACTCGGAGTGGGTTGGGATGTATTCTGGGTATTTCGTTATCATCGTGTACATAATAAGTACAGCCCTTCCGGAAAACCTTGTCCACGTGTGTTATAATAAAGTCTTCTCGAGTTGAATACATCAAAGAGGGATGTAAAAGAGGGGAGGGATTCCTCGTCATCGCAATGAGGCACGGTCACAACTGTTGTGAGCTTCCTAGCGGCTTACTCGGCCGCACGGTTCCAATGGACTGCCATCACCCTGCTCATCTTCTTGGTCTGCTCTCAAGTCCCCCTCGAGCTCCACAGTATCATGTCCTCCGACTCGTCTGACCCTCTTTACTGGATGCGTGTCGGCTCCCGGAATCACCCCCATCGTCACTTCTGGCATGATCATGCAGCTTTTTTCCCTCAAGGAGGACCGTGCGCTCTTCAGCGGTGGTCAGAAACGTACGTTTCGCTTTCCACGCGTCGAACTCCTCATTTAAGTAATGCTGGAAAAGAAGGGGATTGGAGGCGTGGGGCCGAGGGATGGCGGTAGCGGCCGTTGGGCGCATGTGGAGGGTGTTTAGGGCGAGAGAAGGACATTGAACATATATAAAAGATATTATATAAAAACAAAAACATACCGTGAAGCGCGAGAGGCGGCCGTTGGGCGGGAGTGGATGGCGTCGGGCACGAGAGGACGCGTTTGGGTGCGAAACATGCATAGGGTTGATTGGGTTACACGCGTCTCAATACCTATGCCATAACAACGCATTGAGGATCGTTGTCCCAAATCTTTTCACTCGCAGTACCACCGCTCGCCGGTTTCTCTTCCTCATGCTTTCTCTGAGCCAGAATCTTCATGTTCTTGTTCTTCAACGACAAACGAGTGCGGAGGGCGAAAGCCATGGAAAAAGCCAAGAACAGACCACTCGCAAAAAAAGGAATCATGAATCTTCCAACGAACTGGAGAAACGATTTCGGGACGCACCTTGCAGAAATGGCATGACCCTTTCGGTATTTATCATCGGGGGTCAAAGTAGATCTGTGGTGCCGCCTAAATCGACATGTTTAACAAGGGGTTGATAATAACAAAAATACAGAGCCCCTCCCATGAAAATGGATACAATGAACGTGGCACCAACACCACACTTGAAGTCGGCGAGAAACAATTTGCAGCCCAGCTCCTACGAGGCATCACCTGGACATCTCCGAGAAATTATTTTAGCATAGGGAGATCGCACATCACGAGGGAACAGGCTGTAATTTCCGCTAACAAGGAACAGCGCAACGTACCCGACCACTGTTCTTCTGCACAGGTGATATATCCAGTAAAAGCAGCGGCACACGATGTCATGATGTGCTAGCCTCGGTCCTTCGTGTAGTCGCTGTGCTACGCCTAGAACACGACCATGAACCCAGCCAACGACATATGGCACAACGGTCGTGCCTTGGATTGATCGAGGAGAGTCCGAGGTCTCTGATTCAAAGTTAGGGGAACAACAAAACACCTACTGGAATATAATGGGAAGGGATCTTGGGTTGCATGTTCGTGAGCAGCTAGCGGTCGAGACTTTCGCATCCGGAGAGTCGACTCGCTGAAACTGAATAGATGGCGATGCTCGCCCACCGCCCCATTGTCGATCCATGGACTTTAGAAATTGCAGTGTACTCGTGGTGACTGCATCGAGTATTATTAGTAAGAAATATGCATGGCAATCGGGAGGCATACCTCTTGCTGATCGAGGATCTGTCTGGAATCGCGAAGGTATCCAATTCAATGACGAAGACCAGATGGAATGTTAGGGGACCTCGTTCCGAGCATTTTCTGGACGGGCCCGGATAAATTTTCTAGAAATAGAACCCGCACACGATTCTTCTCAAGCGGCTGGAATCAAGTTACGAAGCCAGAGTATGGATGACGATAACTTTACAGTAAGAAGAGGGAAACGACTCGGAGATTATGATTGACATCATAATCAAAGCCGCAATGCAGCGGGAAGTAACAAAACAAAAACTCACTTGCGGACGTTTTATAAAGCCTCGACCAAACATCATAGACTTCTTCCTCAGGAACTTCTAGAATCCCCGAGTCGGTGAAGTAGCCATTAGAGTTAACATCAACGCGGTGTATGCGGCATGGAATGTGTTTACTGTATCATAATTCAATTCTACTGCGAAGGACTTGACTTGGAGTCCAATTTGGCGGGAACATGATTCTGGGGTTTGAGAGTTCGTACAACTGCGTATAGCGCTCCAACGAATTCCGGAAGCGAGACTGAGGGTATTCACTATGATCACAAAGATCTGGGATTAGGGCGGTTGATCTCAGGCCACGTCCGTCACGTTCTATACGAAAATCAGCATGGAAACCTTGGTTCGGCTTGCACTACAACGCACCATCATTCATACCTATGGCGCTGAAGGTAATGCATGGCGACGTGAAGCCGTCTGCAATCCCCTCTTCTCTCCTAAATCTCCCGTATCGGGGGGTCACGTCGCAAGGTCGAGTTCATTGTCATGGTCGTTTGCTTGCTGGACTGTGAAGAGATTTTGCATACGACACGACCGTGGAACTGCGCCTATTCCTTTGCAGGTGTCTTTGAATCCGTAGACAACTCTGAACGCGATTGCTGGTATGATTGGTTCAAGCGGCGAGGAATGGCTCCAAGAAGAAGAGGGCGTAAAAGACTCGGGGTGGGTTGCATTGTGTTCTGAGCACTTCGTTATCATTAAGGCTCCAACTGTACTATCTACCTACTGTATAAATACAGTAAATACCATATATGTATATGTATATGTATAGGGCTTCAGGCAAAAAAGTGGATATATAGTAAATATACAGTAGGTAGATAGTATATACAGTTGTCCATAGGCAGCTGTCGGTGAGCTGAGAATAGCTGAGAATGTTGATTTATGCATGTGACACCATTTGCAATTCCTCCTATTAGTTGCCCAAAACTCAGCACGCAGCGCTCAGCGCTCACTCAGCCTCAGCTATACACAGTGTACCATTTTCTCATGACAAATTTGATGGTGATGTTCAGGACGATCACATGTTTTTTGCCTCCCAAGTGACCACTCTCACCTCTTTGGCCTTCAACTTGTTGCCCAGATCTATTCCACTTGCCATGGCTACTGATCAGATCAACACTGTGTTCACCTGTTACTGGCAATTCCGATCCTTGGGAAGTATTAAATTACCATTTTGACTTGATTTTGACATCCTATGCAGTTTGCTAGATGGCTCGTGATTTTCAAGTTCCTGCAACAAGTGTGTCAGTCGAGCACACATTCTCGAGGTCTCAACTCAGACATATTTGTAGTGACTTGACTCTCTGGTGTTCTCTGAAGGCACAGACCATCACACAGTGTCCCTCACCTAGGCAATGACCGCCGAGTTATAACAACTATATATTTAATGATATATATATAGTAAATAACCATTTAAATACTATATATGTATATAAACACTGTTGGCCGTATACATATACTATATGGTTGGAGCCTTAGAACTTATCATGCTGAAGGCTATCCAAGTATTGGGTCCATGACGGTGTTCACTTTAAAAGGAAGCTCTCCCGTATGGAGGCGATGCTTGTGAACGTATATGGGCCTATGCGTTCCACACCTACGTGGTTCCAAGACCTATGTCAAGCAAGCATGATCAGAGACGAAAGGGAGCTAGATGGACTCCAGTTTCCCCAGAGTTTTTCCGAGGACGAGAGACCACGTGTTTCGTGGGTTCTGCAAGTTGACGACGACAACGAACGACGACTTTTTTTTTCACGTTTTTTATTCAGTTATCAAAAAATCAAATCAACGCTCCAATCTTTGACTCATTTGACGAATACTGTACATCTCACTTTCTCTACACTCTGTGACGCTCTTTACAACAAGATGTTCTCGATTCTCCCAACCCTGGTCTCGGCATGCTGGTTTCTGAATATGTTCTTGCTGGTCAATGCAGGTCTATACGTCCGTTTTCTTGATCATTAAAAAAAAAATACACCCTCTCAATGTCGTTTTGGCCGATCTCCAGGTATTGAAGCCAACTGCGAACGCGACTTGTCATGCTGGCCACAATTGCACCATTGAATGGATAGACGATGGCTCCGCGCCTTTGCTTTCTGCTATGGCCCTCTGTAAATTTGGCCTCTACCATGGAAATCAGGTATGTTGCGCTTGGGTTTTTTTAATAGAGCAAGGCTGAGTGTTACATGTAGAAACTGGTGCAGACTATCCCAGCTGTGGATGTGTCCAGTACCCAATCCGTGACCTTTGTGGTAAGTTGCTGGTTACTTCATATTCTAATTTCAGGTCTGGAGTATCTACTGTTATCAGCCCAACGCCGCTGCTGGTCCGAATTCGGACACATAGTCAGTATTTGACTACACTCCCCCATATGCATCGTCACTAACGATTTTTTCTTCGACAAAAGCTACATTAGTGTGATCTCCATTTCGCACAAAGACAATAACAACACTCCCTCCGCGGCTTTTTCTCCCTTTTTCAAGTTCGTCAATTTTGTAAACGCCGAGTATTTTCATCTTCACTGACGCTCTCATTCCCGTTAGCATTGATCAAATGACTGGCTCCTTTGCGACACCTCTTCCAGAAGCAACATCGACTCAACCCATCCCTTCTGGCCTCCCTCATTCAGGAAATCACTCGACAATACCGTTGTCAACCATCACTATTGGCACACTCTCTACATCTCTCCCTCCCATTAGCACCCCGACGGCCCCCGTTTCGACTCTCGTATCCTCTACGAGAATTGCGACGTCGATTATACCCTCCATTTTGACACATACCACTGCGACTGGAACAACAACGGGGAGCACCCCGTCAGCATCATCCACGATCAGACCTTTGAACGGCGCATTAGGCCTTAGACCGGTGCCCGCACTCTTCATCTTCTTCCTTTCACCCATGCTGTCGGTCTTGTCATAGAACGAGAAGGCCGCTCGGGTGTGTCTATTCATTATCGACAATGTTTTCCCCGCCCCACGCACACACACCACACTTTGATCTATCTTTATTGCGATACATTCTCTCGTGACGCGCTTCCTGTTCTTCCCTTTTCTGATTTCAGGCCCTTTTGACGGCCAGCCTTCTTGGCGCGACACCCCCATTTTTCTCACCCCTCCACCGCTTCCCTAAACTGGCATTGACGCCCAGAAACACACATTTGCCCGGAATGGCCATGCTCTTCCGATTTGCGTTACTCCCTCACTCGGTTTGCTGTCTGGCCAAATCGTCCCTTTTGTTTTGTAATCAATTGAAATAGTTCATGTATGCAGAAACCCTGCAAGCGGGAGTTAGTGTTGTTCAAAGCAGATAATCTCATCAAATCATGCATATGTCTGCTCATTGGCGTCTTCAGGCAGGGCCTCACACACTGCCGGAATCCCATCAAGCACAAAGTTTCTCCCCCCCCGGTCAGCTTCGCCGAGGTATGGGAGACAATCTGGCAGGGTTATTTGATTCGAAGCACGATGTTTTCCGGAACAACATAGTAGGTTTCCCAATTTTCCATGAATTCTCCTCGGAGGAGTGACAAAGCGTCGTCGCGAACTCTGGTTTGGCTTCGATGCTTTCCTGATTTCCTCGATGGAGATCTAGGGCCTCTATTTCAGAGACGAGGGGTAGACATCGCGAAAATAGTTATGCCTTGAGTCTGCATGTATCATTCACGGTTTGGTTTACATCACACCCCGTATTTTCGAACCTTGAATATATCAGCCGCGGAACATCTGAAAGTAGGAGACGCCGGCTCAGAAAACGCCGCCAAAGTATATGCAGAAAAAGAAAAAGTTTCTGATTAGGCTACGGGGAGCAAGGAATATAGAGTTTCTCGCAATGTAAACATCCGAAAGAGCGTCCGAGCGAGGAATTGTCCCTGGCGATATCTAGATTCCTTTAGTACACTCCAAAGAACGGAGGACTTTTCAAACGACGGTGAGATTGACAGCGAAAGTCTCGAGGAGAGGTGTGTTAGAAGCCTGTTGTCGAACGAAAAACACATAAGCAATCCAAATCCGAAAATGCACGGGGACGGAGCCAGGAGAGATTTCAATATCAATGAAAGAAGAATACTCACCCCATACAAACTAACATGTAAGATTCCCAACAAGGCCGGTCCCTCCGGCGTGTCCGGAGGGATCTGGACGGTGAAGTTCTGGTATGGGGGCTTGTAGTATTCATAGTATTGCGGGTCGTACGAGCCATTGAACAGCAGCTCCCCCAGGCCCTCGGCGGGGTAGTGGCAGCCGTACTGGCACGTCTGGAGACCTATGGCGACGCCGAGCTCGAGCGAGCCTGTAATGGTGTTCTGGGTGAAAGATCGACCTGAATACTATCTGGGTTTTAACTTGTACATGAAGAACGTACGGGTCTATCGACTTCGACAGTGAGGTTCTGCCCTCGTGTCACGGGTGTTACGGCGCCGGGTGTGTGAGGTGGGTATCCGATTTGCGCGTTCTGGGCATATGTGGTGCCGGCGGCAAAGAGGAGGGTGGCGGTCACTGTGGCGAGGTTGGAGAAGAACTTCATGGTATGCGGGTCGGGAAGTTTGAGAGGTAGGGCGCAAAGTCGAGGAGCTCTTATAAAGAAGTTGAATAAGGGTTGTGCACCGCCGAATAGTCAATCCTGATGACTCAAGAGGCCGAGATCAATCGAAATGGTTGCGAACATCGGATGGTGACTTCTACGCTGGGGGTAAGCCGCGAGCACCTCGAACCCGCCACGCGCCGGAGGGTTCAGACACAATAACGACTCGGAAGAGGACGCTAGGGATCGGAATGAACCAGCTATCGTGGGTACTCTTCATAGGTTGAAGCCCAATCTGCGCGCACACGGTCGCAGTCACCTGGAACGGGCAGTGAACTCCGCACGGGTTTGGTACCAGGTAAGTGGAAACTCTTTGGGAACTCTTCCGCTCATCGTTGGCCGCGCTTTAGGCCAGGGAAGTACACATTGGAAGATGTAGGTGTAAGTCCTCGGAGTAACCTCTGACGAGAAGTAATTGAACGTCGAGGCCCGAGGTAGGCTTGCGCTGCAATAAAATATGTTATATGAGCACCCAGAGTGACCATGAATCACTCACGCCAATATCAAGCCTTGTGTCTGCCCGTCTTCCGCTATGTCAGACCATATCTGCTGAGATACATAATGTGAACCAAGGCTGACTGAGGCAGTGCATCGCGACTTCATCAGCATATGCATTTACAGGTCCGCCCGTCGTTCTCCTATCTACCATGAAGGTCGCAGTCTTCGGTGCTCGGCCAGTACGCCCAGCAATCCTCGGATCGTATCCCATCATCTCTGATACACCCTTCAATCACTTAGTACGATGTCAAGTCTCTCAACGCCGCCGCCCATGAAGAAAACACTGATATCGAGCTGTCATATCTCGATCCAAGGCTAGATAAGACAACCGCAATGCTCGCCGAAGGGCACGAAGCGATATGTATCTTTGTGAACGATATCTGCGACGCAGATGTTCTACACCAGCTTCACCATCACGGCGTGGTGCGTCCTCACATTCTGCCTACCCTGACCTGATGCTAACGATCGTCCTTGCGGCCAGAGATACATCGCCCTCCGCTGTGCGGGCCACAACAACGTAGACCTCAGGACCGCCACCAACCTCGGGCTCAAAGTCACTCGCGTACCTTCCTACGCCCCCGAGGCCGTCGCAGAGTTTGCGGTCGGGATGATCCTGACCGTCGTGCGCAAGTACCACAAGGCCTTCTGCCGCGTCCGCGAGGGCAACTTCCTGCTCGACGGCCTCCTTGGCTTCAGCCTCGCCGGGAAGACCGTCGCGCTCATCGGAACAGGGCAGATCGGCCTCATCACGGGAAGGATCCTCGCGAGGGGGTTCGCGTGCAACGTCGTGGCGTACGATCCGTACCCTTCTGAGCTCGGAAAGGAGTATGGAATACGGTATATCGAGAGCTTGGAGGAGGTATTGGGACAGGCGGATATTGTCAGCTTGCATTGCCCGCTGACGCCGCAGACCAAGTATATCGTCAACGATACGACGCTGGCGCAGATGAAGCGCGGGGTTATACTCATCAATACCTCTCGCGGCGGGTTGATCGATACGCATGCTTTGATACGGTACGCAAGATGTTTTATCGCTCCTCTATGAAGAATGATCTTGACGTGGTGACAGGGCTCTCAAGTCTGGTCATCTAGGCGCCGTTGGATTGGATGTATATGAAAAAGAGGCGACCTACTTCTTTATGGACTCCAGTTTTGAGATTATCCACGACGACGTCTTTGCTCGACTCATCTCCTTTTATAATGTTTTCATGACGTGAGCCCCAGATCTTTTGCCAACGCACTGTATTGATGACCAATGAACACAGCGGACATCAAGCATATCTTACAGAAGAAGCCCTCCACAATATTGCTGTTACTACTCTCCGAAGTCTGAAAGAAATAGCAGCCACAGGCACCTGTGCTCATATTGTCCAAGAGTCTGATCAGCTCAAGATTCCCATCCTAACTTGAGTTCCTTGTATTATCATCAGAATGAACGCAGTGATCAGGTTCATCGATATGGTACATACATGCTATTATATAACACTTTAGCCTTCCATCCTACGAATCACCCTTCTATCCCTGTCACCAACGACCTTGGCCAAACCCTCATTCTCCAATCCTTTGATAACCTCCGCGAACTCAGCCACATCAACTCTGACACTGCTCTGTTCCCCCAACATCCGCACAGCCTCTGTCCACTTGATCCCTCTTGTCCCCCGAGCTCCATCTAGAATACTCAACACCTCCTTCCTCATATCGTCCCTCAACTTCCTCTGGCCCTGCCCAGTTCCCGTATTTAACAGCCCAATATCAATCTTCCCTGTCCTCGGGTCCATCGCGCTGGTCCTGATCGCCTCCCGCATCAACCGACACGCCTCCTTCACATCGCTCAGCTCCACAAACTCTGAAAAGCGCATCCGCGCGTGGCCTTCGGAGAGCCGGATCATGCTTTCGAGCTGCCGTGTCGTTGCTGTGATGCGCTTCTCGCTGGCACGCGGGTCATCGCCCATGTTGCGCATCTCGACATAGGATTTGACGAGTTCTGTGCCGGCCTCTTCGGTGATGACGGGGTGGATCTTGGAGCGCGCATAGTCGACATAGGCGGAGAGTTCGTGTAGAGGCTGTGACATGGACATTCACTTGAGTATATTGATAGCGTGAGTTGGGCGATCATACCAAAATGTCCTCTGCGTCTCTGGCCGGTGCATCTTCAAGGTATAAACCTACGAGGTGCTGAGCGAGCTTCCGGTCCAGGGCTTCGTCCACTTGATCAAGGACGAGATAGAGGAGATCAAACCGGGAGATGAGTGTAGGTGGTAGATCTATATTTCGCGTGATGGGCAGTTCAACGTCATATTTTGAGCCAACGGGATTAGCTGCGGCTAGGATAGATGTTCGGGCATTCAAAGTCGTGATGATTCCCGCTTTCGCAATCGAAACTGTTTGTTGTTCCTGATGAAGATGAGTATAGAACCATTGAACGCATGAGGAAACTTTACCATGACTTCGTGCAAAACGCTGCGTGTCGCGTCAGACATTTTATCAAACTCGTCGATGCAACAGACCCCGCCGTCGCTCAGAACGAGAGCGCCACTGTCGACAAGGTCAGACGAGCAATTGAGTTCCTACAGAAAAACGGACCTCTCGAGAACCAGTTGTTTCGAGTCGGGATCACGGGTGACATAGGCCGTAAGACCAACAGCTGAAGAGCCTTTTCCAGACGTGTAGACACCTCGCGGGGCAATTTTGTGCACGTACTATCTCGCCCTATTTCAAAAGACCGGACGACACGAAGTGAAGGGGCAACATTACCTGCAAGAGCTGAGATTTACTCGTTCCGGGATCTCCAACAAGTAGAACATTGATATCGCCTCTGTATCGAGGGCCCCCGCCACCACCACCGCGCGCGATGCTCTTGTTAGTACCACCAAAGAGTTGAAGCAAGATCCCCTTCTTCACGTCATCCATCTCCCAAATTGACGGGGCCAGTGACCGAGCGAGGAGTTCATATACATCGGGTCGCGTACTCAAAGCCCGAAGCTTTGCCTCCAACTCTGCCTTGCGCGTCTGCCGCCTATCTCCTCCAGCAACTCCATTCTCATCATCCTGTTCCGTACCATCCCCTACGCCGGGCAGGCGATCGCCACCTGCAGGTCGTGTACTCCGGTCAAAGCCGAGGGTGCCCCCGCCACCGAGTTTGACGTGTACGACATCAAGATACGTCTTGAACAGACTCTTCATGGTTCGCTGACGCGGGTTGACGCGCACTGGGATGCTTCTGAATATCCCAGAAACCACTACGCGGTCACCAGGCTTCGAAACGTCGACCAATTCATCATACACGCTCAGCGACACAGTATGCGGTGTCTGCCCATCTGGGACGGCATCTGGTGTTTCCTGGAGACGAATGACTTGCCGATCGGCGAATTCACACCGGTTGTGTACGAGTGACATCGTGCCAACGGACGCGCAGATGTCTCGCGGACATTTGCCGGGTTCCTCGATCTTGCCGCGGTCGATTTCGACTTGGACGGTGTGAGAACAGGTTAAGCATCTGAAGAAGGCGACTTTCATGTCGGGGATGACGGGCGTGGCCCGGATGACGAGGCCCTTTATGCACACGAGTTTATCGGTATCTGCGGAGGACTTTGTTGAGTCGAGGGCGAATGGCGAGAGGGATTCTCACACGTACCCGTTGGGTTGAGATCTCTCATGTTGACAGGGGGTAACCCGAAAGGCCGTACTTTGTAGACGCGCCCCATGATTTCGGCAATCTCTTCGTCTCCATCTACTCCTTGCATTCCATCCAGGCCTTCCTGTTGGTCTACATCGGCAATCTCCAGCATAAGATCCTTTAAAACTTGATCCATCGCGGGTATAACCTCTTGAGGGTATCGGTAGAGTTGTCCGTGAAGCTTTTTTGACGGGGGATAAGCGAGTAGGTTGACCATATCCAAGTTCAGGTTTGTATCGCCCATTTGTCGCATGCGCCGCAAGTAGGTCTCGTAAACCAAGACTTCGCCTTCCTCCGGTGTAGCGAAGATACGCGTACGAAGGCCCAGCTCACGATCATGGGCCACGCGGTATTTCGACTTGAAGCCCTTGAGAAAGTCTCGGAAGGTTTTCATGGTGTCTGCAAGATTGACGGTGGTTCCCCAGATGGCACGAATCTCGTCTGGTTCATCGGACGGCGCTGCTGGAGCGGAGAGGTGGGGAGCAGAAGAGAGGGGGACGTCCAGGTGCGTCCCATCAGAATTGAGATCGTCGCGATCCCGGTTAGCAGTGTAGTCGAGGCGCCGTGGTGCGCGTCTACTAGGTGTGAGTGAAAGGGAAGAGTGGATGTCTCCGCGGCGGTTTTTAGGAGTCCTTGCGGCCACCGGGCTTCTGCGAGTTTTTAGAAGATATGGGCACTGAAGACTAGGTTCAAGGACGAGTTCACGCACGAAGGAAAATCCAAGGGGTCAGAGTCTGGTGCACGATCAGAATGGGTTTCGACGCGTCTTCGAGGAGTTTTACTCGGAGAGGAGCTAGGGAAGGCTAGCGGTGAACTTGGTGATGCATCTCCTAGCTCTATGATGAGATGCATGATCGCATTGTGAAGAGCAACACCTACCAGCAAATAAGGGTTGTTTTCGAGGAGTACTGAGGCCAACAGCTCTTCTAGCAGCCAAACCTCTTATCGGAGAGCTTCCATAGGCATCCGAGCCCAAGGGACGCGCAGGAGTGCCCGAGACGGAACCAGGCAGAAAAAGTGGGGTTTGCTGGCGTGGGGGAGCGTTGGGGACCGAATCCACCGTGTTTTCTTCCATTTCTATGTCGGCATCTGAGGTAGGAAAGTCGATGGCGGGCGGAGAGGACGGTGGCGAGGACATCTTGGGCGATGTGGAAGATGGTAGCTGCACTGATCAGACGCGTCGCGTTCATTCTGGCTTACTATAGGGCCGGCATGAAATGAAGCGCGTGATGGTCGCGTCCCAAACTTTTTGCTTTGCCGTGATGAGCTCAATTCCAGACCTGGACGACGAGAATCAGGTATGTGCTTCAACATACCACACACTCCCGTTCATTAACTAGCACAGACAGTCTTTTTCATTCCATTCGCAGGTCCTCACCACAATCAGCACAACCTAGATGAGGACCTCGACAGGGACTTGATTCCACTTCCTCTGTCGCTTGAAACGGGACGTGATCTTATCGACCATGAACATCTACGAGTCAAAGCATACAAGACAGCTTGGGAAAAGTGTCTGGAGCGTGTCAAGGTATCTGCATCTCTTTTATGTCACTCAACATGTTTTTCTCACCACGGCCAGTCGATCATCAAAGCGTTACATTCTCCTGTAGTGGTAGATATTGTCCGTTTCGTTCAAGCCTCCTATGAAGACGTTCTGCCTGGGTTGCCCTATCCTGAACTTCCTGTCATCTGCATCAAAGGTTTTGAGGTCATGCTGTTTGAAGTGCACCGCCCCAAAACCTGAACGCGTCTTTCCAGAACCCCTGTCCAGTTCTACATTTCTGCACAACATAACATCCCAACTCGACTCATCCGATCTTGGCGACAACACCCTGTTTGATGTGCCAACCTTGACCACGCACTTGTATCCCACAGATTGCGCCAATCTTACATCCGCCATGAAAACCATGATTGCAGGATTTACCGATAGGCAACATATATTGGAAAAAGGTGCGCGATATACTTGCTACACTTCCCAACTTCGTTCTAACGCACAGTCACAGTCAAAGGTAGATCAGCCATGTCACTCGCAAACTACGATATAGAAATGCTTTGTGCTTGGTATCTTACGTTACGAACAACTTATGGTTGGCAATTCTCGACTTCCCATCAATCGCCGAAATTAAGGTCGTGTTATAACAGAGCTTACGGAGGAATCTCAACCCAACCTGATAGTTGTTTTACATGATTTTGAACAACTTGATCCACTCGTTATCCAAGACCTATTCAACATCTCAAGGTAACGGCGTTCTCTTTCTTCTTTCAGTCATATCACATCAAATTTCTAAACAGCTTTTCTCAGCCTCCACGTAACACGCCTCCCTCTGGTCTTCATCCTCTTGTTATCTTCCCCCTCATCTCCATCACACCTACACACCGCCTATTCTCGTTCGACACTAGCCTTGCTCCGAATCCGAACCTTCGTCGCGCCATCAGGTCCTCAAGTTCTCGAAGATATTTTGCTTAAAGTATGTACCATTTTATAGATCATATCAGTAGATAACCAACCCTGAAATTTGCAGACATTCTTTGACGTGGAATTTGAACCAGATATTATGATTGGTCCTGAAGTATTGCTCCACCTAGTGGATAATTTTACGCGGCAGAACGCTTCACTAGATGCAGTGCTTACGATTCTCCATGCAAGTCCTATCCAGTCTTCTACGCTCCACATTCAATAACCATCTATCATTCAGCTTGCTCACTTGAAGCATTTCTCGGGGGAGCCACTTACCATCCTTGTCCAATCTACTCTTTCACATGATATCCTTGAAGAACCAGCCTCTCTTCCTTTCCTTGAGGCGCTCTCTGCAAGACTGCAAATACCAATTCAACCTCCCACGTCATCAAATTTAACGGATTGGTCAAAACAAGAATCCTTTACGGCGCTGGTTACTGCTATTGACAAGGCCCGAATCGACTTTTGTTCAAGAGCCATCCACATTCGCCTAGGTTTTGGATTAGCCAAACTCATACAAGAATTTCTGGAAACCCAGGGTTACAAAGGGTTGGGCTGGAATAACCAGCCAAGCATTACTATTTTCGATGTCATGGTTGATATCCTTCGCAGTAATTTTAACTCCGAGATCAAGGCATTGGGAGGCATTGTCAAGTGCGAAATTCCTCGATATTTCTGTACGATCCTAATTTGTGCTTTTTAGGAAGCTCAGGATGAATCAATTGAGTGAACTTCTCAAGATGTTACATACATATCTCGACTCAATACCATCGCGGTCTGCCGAGGAGGTGGCGCGAGCAAAACTCATTCTCTTTATCGATACACTGCCACAGCAGCGAAACGACACCGATATCTCGGAAGCAAGCACCCAACTGAAAAGCAGCTTTGCAGACTGGTTGGTTGGATATCTGAAGTTAGTTTCACTGGCTATCGTTTCTGGTCGCCTAACAATTTCCCAGAGGCCTTGCTGAGCCATTGGAAAATGCGGTACTCTGGGACATTTGGTACACTGGTCGAACACAATCCCCATCGGATGTGAGTGTCATTTCTTCGACTTATCCGCTATTTCTAAAGCAAGGATGGTGTAGCTCGTCAACCCATCCATGCGTGCTTCTATCCTATCCGGGTTGCTCCTCCCGCATGCATTTGCGGAGCCAAACGAGGACGACGAAGACAACCAAGTCGGTTTCTCACTCTGGGAACATCCGGACACGAGTATTCTATTCCGACGTTATCTGGACAGTGGCAAGATGATCAACGTATATGACTGGTTTGAGTCTTTCCAGTTGGTGATTGAGACGCAGCGGAAGAATCTCAAGAAGCTGGAGGATAAGAAGAAGCAGAAACCGCAATCTTCCCCGAAACGCGGCGGGAGGGGAAGACCGAGTCAGAAGGCTAGAGATGAGGATGATATCGATGGTGACGAGGATGAAGATACGTTCAGGATTCAGATACAGGCGAGGTTCATGAGGGCACTGCACGAGCTTGATTACCTTGGGTTCATCAAGCATACGGGACGGAAAGCTGATCATGTCTTGAGGACTGTATTTGACATGCGCGACTAACGATTGGCAAGCTTTCTCCAGTTACACCTACTGCACATTGATCATACCAACGCTGAAGATATGATAGTATATGGTACCACTATTCAATGGCTTGTCCAAGGCGTGAAGATCAAAAGCGGCTGACGTCAGGATAACTTGTCAGATCGAGCTACGTCAAGAAGTGACGTCGTCTTTGTGCGGGCGAGGTATATAAACCCCAAAGGCGCATCGTACGCCCCCAACAACTTGACTCTCAATTTCAACCACCCACAACGTACAATGGCATCCAGTCCGTCCCTCCTTTTCCGCCGCCGCCTTTTTTGTTGAGCTGATCCCCGCATAGTAAACCCTACCGAGGATAAGAACCCCAACCAAGTCGCTGGCGGGCTCAAAGCTGCTATCAAGAACCCCAACGTGTCCGAGGAGGCCAAGGAAAGGGCTGAGCAGCGCCTGCATGAGATGGGCACCAGCGCCAACTCTTCAGCTAAGCCTACGGACACAGGCAAGTTGTGACACTGGATTTCGTTGCATGTCGTTTGATATCAGCCACATAGGCGAACATGTCAAGGAGGGCCCTAACCCCGGAAACGTCTTGGGAGGGTACAAGGCGACTTTGAAGAGTAAGTGTCCTTTATGTTGTCCATTGATTCCAGAGACTTATCCTCGCCACCCAGACCCGCGAGTCTCCGAAGAAGCCAAGGAGCATGCCGAGCAGGTGTTGAGGGAGAATGGGGCCATTTAAGGTGTTCGTCGTTGGGGTTTCTGCATGACTGTTTGATATTATAATTATACATGTTCCCTCTCCACGTATTCTGTGGTAATGTCGCGTCGTTTCTACTGTGTCCGGCGACTACCAATCCTAAAGTATACCACTTCCCGCCGTACTCTCATAACACATATAAAGCACCCATGTTCCTTGAACTATATTTCATGTTAAATGGATAATCTCCCGTCCCTCGAGCTTGTATTATGCAGCTGTTCAAAGCCAGCCATTATCCTCTCGAAAAACCAACATCCTGTACAATAAGCTTCACAATATATATTTTCTCCTCGACGATTAGTTGCTGCGAGTTGAAATTGCATTCAACATTCACAGGTATATATATATTTACATAAAACAGTCATAAGTGCTCAAGCTTACTTATGAAAGTCAACAGATCAGTCTCCATCGTTCAACGCAAACCATATAGACAGGTTTTCCCAAACCCGTTCTTTCTTTGAGCTCCATATTGTTTGTCGGCGTTCCACGCAAGCACTGCAAAACCCTTCCTCAACCCATGGTGCGTTGATGAGTGCTTGAAGCCCACAGAGAGGATCCGCATGGAAGTCTTCAAAGATTCCTGATGTGTGGACGATTTTCGTATGTGCTTGGATCGAAAGGGAAACACTGAGCGTGGTGCACTGATTTGGGAGAGCAGACGGCTGAGAGGGGGTGGGAGTGGGGAGTGCGTCGGGATCGGTGCTTGTACTCGGACGAGCAGCAACATCAGTTGGAGTAGGGGTGGTCTCGCCAGCGCAAGGCTCGAAGTCCTTCAGTAACGCAGCAGCAGCCAGCATCCACATGCTGGTCAGCTTCTCTCTTCCCCTCACCAGCGCAGCCACTACCGAAGTCGGAAGCCCTTGCCTTTCGTCCTTTTCGTCTCTCCTCTCATAAACATCCTCCCCGTCATCCTCAACATGCTGTCCGAACCCTTCAAGCCGGACGAGTTCATACATGGCGCGTTTAAGGACACCTGGCACCTTGCATCTCCGTGCCAGCATGATGCTCTCCGTGGCGAAAGGGATGCGGTCAGTGGTGAGATCCTCAAGACGCGGGGACCACATGCTTTGGAGATATTGAATGGCCCATTCTTCAAACCCTTGAAAGGCGAGTGCATAAGAGGCGCGTAAGATGGACGCCATTGTACGGAAGGACGGCGGGGTGTACACAAAGGTGCTGGATATTACATTAGACAAAAGACAAGGCATAAAGGAAAGGATATACATACATAGCATTGTCTAACGCGTCCAGCAAGACCTCGAAATCCTTCAGTTTTACCTCCTTAGGATCCAAAAAAATAACATTGGCCTCCGGTGTTGCCGCTTTTGCCGCTTTCTCGAAGGCCTCGCGAAACCAGATACTTTGGCGTGATAGGCGGCTACGGTGAAGCTTGAAACGCACTGGGCCGGCTTGCACAAGGACGTTTCCGTCCAGTTGCCAATGAACCGGGTGTTTTCTGTGTTGGACAGGTGTATTTTCAAGCCTTGCTCGTTTTCTGGGAAGTGGGAAGCGTGAGAGGGATGAGGAAGCGTGAGCCCCGATTTGCGGCGAGGAAGGAGATGCTGCTATGGGAGCAGCTACGGTGGCTGAAGATTCAGAACGTGCACGTTTTCTTTTCTGTTTGGCGACGGGTCTGGGTCGTTGGGTCTGGAAAGCGCTGGGCATGGCTGCAACTAGGATGAGAAGAAGGCATAGGTGGTGTGTCAGCTATGCATATGGGAGCATACCTTGGAGGGGTGAGGGTGGTAATTCATTATCGGACGACAGAATTTCGATGTATTCCCCACGAGGAGTTGTTACAAGGTTGTATTCCTTCCGTGCAGAGCGAGTGGGAGAAAAATTGGGAAGGCGAGGACTATCGGTAGGGGGGCGTTTGATCGGGGTGGTACGGATGTGAGACTTGCGGTTCATTTTAGAGCTTGATGCTGATGCCATAGTCATGGTGGAGGTGCACCCTGAACTGCACCCCTGGTTGGACTTCTGTGAGGGCCGTGTTTTGGCTAGCATCTCGATGAGTGTTGGCAGATTGTCAGTATCTGAAACAGCGTCATCAGAATGAGAGTCAGACTCATCCAGGGCCTGTGTCAAAACTGGAGGTGAGAGAGGAAATGGACGTGGCGTGGCTGGCTGCTGGGTAGCGTGGGGCAAAGATTCTGTAGGTGGATCTCCAGAGTCGGAGAGCTCATCCACTTCGCTGCCATGTGGATCCTCAGGCTGTTGACTCGAAGATGTCTTTCCAGGAGTAGAAACGCTTGGAGAACCTGATGATTTGCTATTCTGGCTAGGGGATGCTCCTGTAGGTGCCTCGACATCACTAGCAGCGTCAGACATGTCGCCAATGTGGTCAGTGAGCGAGCATGGACGTCGAGACGCGTTCGATGGATCAACGCGTGACGTGACATAACGTGCTGCACCTGCTCATGGCAGGATCCTTAGAAATACAGAGGTTTCGACAAGGCCTTCCAGGACTCAAAACACATCGTAGCAATAACCGGTGCTGGTCTTTCTGCAGCCTCAGGTTCATTTTTGTCCGTTTTGACATTGAAACAACTTTGATAAATGTCTTCCATCATAAAGGGATTCCAACGTTCCGAGGACAAGGGGGGTTTTGGCGAACATACGATGTAATGAGTCTTGCGACTCCTGAAGCTTTCGCAAAGAACCCTTCCCTGATCTGGCAGTTTTATCATTACAGGCGTGAAGCGTAAGTTTATCGTTGTCTGATTGTGGTGAATCTGGACTGTGCTCCAGGTTAAAAGCTGCTCAGCCCATGCAGCGCTTTCCCTTCTTTCAATCCCTTTCATTCGCACTGAGATGGGCCTCTCTCAAGATATCACCTTTCACCATGTTACCCAGAATGTCGATGGCCTTGCCAGACGTTCCCTGACATCCGTTCATCAGACCCAAGCGGCATCATCACCCTCGAAAACAGAGGCCGATACCCCTTCTCTTATTGAAATGCATGGGCGACTTCTAGATGTCCTCTGCAGTGACGAAGCATGTGGTCACGTCGAATTCAACGCGTCCTCTCCCATTTGTCTAGCTTTGAAGGGCACAGAGACACTGGTAGCTGCAAGGCGATCTGAACCTATCATCGCCGAAACAGATCTGCCGCGGTGCACCAAATGCGGAGCTCTCGCCCGCCCTGGTGTTGTCTGGTTTGGTGAGATGCCTCACCACCTAGAGACCATAGACGATATCGTGGAAGCGGCGGATCTATGTCTTGTCATCGGGACAAGCTCGACAGTGTGTCTTTCTACTTCTAATTGATCAAGATCTTTTACAATTTTACGCTTTGCTGCTTGCGCTCTGGGGAATAACAATAGGTTACTCCGGCCTCAGACTATGCAGAACGAGTACAGGAGAACGGCGGAAAAGTTGCCGTGTTCAACATCGAGCGTAGTTTGGGAGACTCAGATGCTGATTTTCTTTTTTTGGGGCCCTGTGAAGAAACGCTCGTGGAGGCACTCCAACTTGGGCCTCATGTCGCGGCATTGAAAGGTCCAGCACCAAATATTTCGACTGCGAATGTAGCGACTAGAGGATAATCGTCATGGGATCCAAATTTTGAAGCTGGTTTTATAGAACTGCAGCGGTGCGTTTGATATTGAAATTGGTGTCAACAGGGGTTGCATGTTTGTCCTTTCCATGTATCTTTTTAGTTTCTGCAAATCCATGTTGTTGACCCCGAGTCGACATTTGAGTAGTTGGCGTTATAAATAGACATGAACACGTCGTGTGAGAGCTCGAGGTCGGCTGTACTTACTATCTCAACGGACGTCAACCACGATGTGGGCCTTCCTGCAGGTCCTCTTGCTCGCTGCCCCCTCATATGCCCTCCATGAATCCGACGTCGGCGTCGTCGATTGGCACAAGCAACTGATTGGTGTTCCTGTCATCGGCACGGCGGTCACTGCACCCATTTTTCATTCCGTACCTGGTACGGACACCAACCTGATACTCACCGCAACAGGGAACAATGTCCTTGCTGCACTTAATTCAACCGATGGAGCTGTTGGTGCGTCCTTGTGTTCCGCATCGCTGTTCCACACTCCGATTAACTTTGGGCAGCCTGGAGATCCGTATACGAACCCGACGACCGCATATCTAGCTTCTACAAGCATGGAAACTGTACGGTGCTTTCGCGTATATACTGACAAGATGTTTTGCTCATCTTATGCAGCCGTTGCAACTCTTTCTGGCCCCGGTGGTTCCACTCTTCGCCTTTTCGATGCCCTCACAGGACACCTGATTCTCGAAAAACGTTTACACGACCCAGAATTAGGTCATCTCCCCGAACCACAGCATGTCGCGAATTACATTGCTTTTGATACGGATACGAAGTCCATTTACGCTCTAACCAAAGGCCACACTGTTGCTAAAACTGACAGCGCGACCAAAGAAATCCTTTGGACATGGTCTGCGCCGGATCAGACGTATGTTCTTCTCCAGAATCTAGCAGCAAATGATGCTCATACACCTGAACGCAGCTCCCTCACGATATACTCAGACATTGTCCCCACTCCCGATGCTACCTATGTCGTCGGTCTATCCAAATCATTCGCGGATTATACTCTCCACATCACTGCTCTCAACTCCTCTACCGGAGCGCTGCTTCTAGACGGGCATATCCCTTCAGCCATCAAAGATTCTGGTTCGTACCTTGCTCTGACTTCTGCCAACCCCACCAGTACACCCCATGTTCTCTGGCTCGAAAACGGACTCCTCAAATCTTTCTCGCTCACGCCCGACCTCAAGTCTATCCCTGCGTGGCTGCAGAAGAAGGGCGGGAAGACATCGTTCACGAGATTTGCAGACGTCGGCTTGAGTGCACAAGGATATGTTGTAGCAATCGAAGAAGATGGTACCGAACACCTTGTTGGAATCGAAGGAGGAAATTTGAAGGAGTTTTGGGAGCTGAATGCTGGGGACAGGGAGGAGAGAACAGAGTCCCTATGGGCGGGTGGCATCGATGTAGATGCCGGAGAGATGTTTGTATCCAGAATTTATTGGGTGCATCCGATGCAGGTCTGCGTGATCTCTGTATACCTGCACTTCACGCCTCTGATTTGATTGTGACAGAGAATGAAGGTGGACACATTTAAGATTGGCGCTGCGGCGCCTGTAGTGAACGAGCTGACAATGTTCTTCCCATTCGACACCGTCAACCACGGAATCATCAATCACGTAGGCCGTTATATGCATCTTTGGAATGTACTGATGTTTATCTCGAGTTAGGCGAGACTGCTCCCCAATACTGCGTCCATCCTCTTCACAACTAGCACAGGTGCTGTTCAGTCATGGCACCTTGGAACCACGACTGACGAAGGGGGAACGAAAAGAGCGGCACCTCAAGAAAAGTGGACCCGTGAGGAATCCCTCGCCACTGCGACAGTGGCTGAATTTGTCGAGTTGCCCGAGGCACAGACTGTTGACGAGAAAGGGAAAGGTCCAGGGAAGGAAGAAGGGGTTGTTCAGAGACTGAGCCGGCAGATAGGTGACGCCAAGGTCAGTCCTAGCGTGTTAGACATGCGGAGGATCACCTACTCACCTCGGACAGAACTTCCCTCAATACGCCGTCAACTTTGTTAATCGCTTCGTTACCGGGACCCCTGCCACGACCACAAGTCCAACAAGGCAGTCAATAACCAACGGAACTTTGACGAGAGACCCTTTCGGATTTCGCCAGGTCTTGGTTATTGGTACCGGCCATGGAAAGATGTTCGGGCTTGACGCGAGCAACGGGGAGATACTATGGAGCCGGGTCTTTGGGCTGGGCTGGGTGGGGGAGGTTGGTGGTACAGTTACGCCCATCAAAATCCATGGTGGGTTCGGAGAGCAAGGAAGGGATGTTGTTATGGTCACGCAGCGGCGGGCTAGCAATGTGCGTCACTACTTTTCCCAACTTTCACGCTCTGTGCTAATTATCTTTTCAGAGTCTCGTGGACACAGTGATATTCCATATCGATGCTCTTACCGGCGCCGACGCCAGAGCTGCGGCAAACGCAGCTACACAAGAGCCCATTGAAGGGTTCGAGATCATCCAAGGTCCCATTGTCGATGCCTTCCTCCTTGACCCTGCAACCGACGCGTCGCTCGCCGCGAGTAATCAACCTAAACCGAAGACCAAGAAGGAAAAGAAGAAGTCGAAATACAGAACCACAGCGTCGACCCCTGTTCCTACAGCAAAAGCCTTCCTCCTTCTGGACGAATTCCTCCAGGTCTACCCTTACCCAGACACCCCCGAAACCCAGGCCACCCTCACACACTACGCAGACTCGCTGTACTTTCCACTGCGAGCTGGGACTGATGACGGCAAATCCGTTCCTGGGAGCGGGCAGAAGCGGCTCCTGGGGCACAAGCTTCAACTCAACAACGACCTGTCGGACAAGTACGTCGCGTATCCGACGTGGACGTTCTCCTTGCCGAAAGGAGAGGATATCCGGAGCTTGGTTCCTCCGTTCAGGTCGAGCGGGGCGAGTAGAAGTGGGGCCGCGAGTTTCGGGAAGGTGTTGGGTAACCGCACGACGCTTTACAAGTACTTGAATCCGAGGATGGTGGTGATGCTGAGCGCGCCTCATACGCCTGCGGCGGGGAAAATGTGTGGGGTGTATGTGCTGGATTCGGCCAAGGGCACTGTGGTATATCGGGCGGCGCTGCCTGCGGTTGAGGGGCAGTGCGATGTGAAGGTTTCCTTGGTGGAGAATTGGCTGGTGTACCATTATTATGATGTGGGTGGAGAGGCGAAGGGGTGGAGGGTTGTTACTGTTGAGCTGTACGAGGGGAATGGGGTGGACCAGAAGACTCGCAGGCATGTTGCTGTTTGTCTTCCCAAAGTGTTAACTCATACTCTTCACAGCTTGGACATGTCAGCATATTCAAGCGGGAACACCAACGTTTTAGCTTTTGAACAGTCATATGTCTATCCCCATGCGATCACGGCCCTTGCACCGACGACGACCAAGTTCGGGATCACGAGCAAAGACCTCATTGGTACGTTTTCATCACCTTTGCCTATCGTCGGCTGTACTCACGATATATCCAGTCGCTAGTCGCAACCACCAAATACAATCAATCCAGCGGTTGCTCCTCAACCCACGCCGGCCAAATCGCAAGACCACCAGTGAGGAGCAGGAAGAGTTCCTTGTCCCATACGAGCCTGTCATCGCCTATGATCCTCGGCGCGTGTTGTCACATAATTACGAGGTATGTATCTCGTCTCTTACCTCTGGCTCTTTCCAACTCATCCCCCATGTCCTTTCCCCCAAGGTGGCCAATGTCCACAAGATCGTAACCTCGCCCGCCCTCCTGGAATCTACATCGCTCGTATTTGCGTTCGGGCTGGACATGTTCCTGACGCGCGTCACTCCCTCTGGCGAGTTTGATGTGCTGAGCGAGAACTTCAACAAGGCACAGCTGGTGTTTACGGTGCTAGGCCTTGCGTTGGCTATTGCGATTACGCGGCCGATGGTGAGGAGGAAGCAACTGAGGGAGAGGTGGTATCAATAGACGAAAAGATGTATTAGTATTAATATCAGTAGATCTTTGCAATGGGGTGCTCTTAATCGTTGGTCAACAACCAGTGGGCCCCAAAGCGGCATCCAGCTGCATGTACAAATCACGCTCAATTGAGATTTCTGCTCAAATACTTACATCTGGCCCTCTAAAAGAGAAAATCGCAATGTTAAAAAAGCATAGGTGGGCTATATATTGCATATAGATCATAAACGATAGATCGTGTGCATGAAAAAGCACAAAGAATATAGAAGAAACTGTAAACGTTAACGAACATGTGCAGGAGATTGGTATAGTGATGTTCAGAGTATAGTAAGGTATGTCATAGTGCAAAAATAATGGAAAGATATCGTGAAAGGACAGAGTGTGCGATGCAAGAAAGAAAAGAAAGAAATTTATAGTACAGCTCTACCTAGATCTCCAAAAAAAAAAAAATCTTCATCTAAGAAGAGAGAATAAATATGAAAAAAAAAGCGACCCAGGACAGGATCCGAAGGAAGTGACGACCAAGTCTCTTCCCCCAAAGAATCCAAAAAAATCCCTTTCCGCCCAAGCCCGTTCTGTCGCCTCATCATGTAAGCCCACCCCAAAAAGTGAATCCAGTCGTTCCAAAGCCCCCCCCCCCCCACCTCAATTGCCTCAAATCGGCACTGGCACCCTCCCTCCAGCAACAGACGCCCTACCCGACGACGACGATGGCCCCAACGTCGACGAAGGCAACCTCAACTTACTCGGGCCCCCTGCACTCCTATACACCATCCCCGTCCCCGTCCTTGGCCTCGGCTTCACCTCAACCGGCGTGATCGTCGACCTCATAGCAACAGGCGCACGCAGCTGATGCGACGACGAGCTAGTAGCCGCAACCGACGGAACAGGCACCGCAGGCCTGTCCCTCGCCTGTACCTGAGCCTGTGCAAGCTGCGGCGACGACGTCGAATGCGCCAGCTGCGGGGCCGACGCGAGGCGCAGCGGTCGGGGGGAAACCACCCCGCTCGGCCTCCCAATCGACGTCGGCGTTTTTCTCCCCAAGTTGCCCGTGCTCCTGGTGCTGACGTCCTGCTCCTCGCTGGGAGGCCGCGGAAACGCAATCCCACGACCCAGCCTGGAAACCCCGTTCAGGTTTGATGATTTCCCCGACACCCGCCGGAGCGACGGGGGAAGCGGCGGGAGTGATTTTTCGCGCGAGAGAGGGGCAGGGCCTATGCCGGTGGTACTGCCACACAGGGTCGTTGAAATGCTGATATCGTTGTCCTGCGGAGTGAGAGGGAACTGGATGGATCGCGTCGACGCTGTAGAAGGGGACGAGGCGCTCGTGCTGCTACTCCTGTTGCTGGAGGATGTGCGCATGCGGGTGAGTCGGGTGCTGGGAAGAAGGCCTTCCTTTTCCTCCCCCTCGTGGTCTTCGGGGATCCCGATGCTGCTCACGCTACCGCTGATCCGCGCGGCTGCAGTAATGGAGCTCTTCCGTGGGCGGGTTCGCGAGGTTGTACTAGAGCTGGTACGTGAGCTGCTTGAGGAAGAGGTCGACTTGCGGAGGTTGGAGGGCAAAGTCTGTGAACCGTTGCTCCATCTGCTGCTATCGATAACACCCCATTCGTTCAGCTCGTCGTAAAACTCGCTTTCTCCGTCTCGATCGTGGGCATATTCGACGAGTGTCCCGGAGGAGCATGACCGAGTCAGCGGGCTCGAATGGTGGTTGAATGACGAAGGGGGGTAATGGGAGAAAGAAGAAGCGTGTGAGAGTTGTGAAAATGGGCCATGAGATGAGGAAAGGGACCGTGTGGAGAGAGAGTGGGAGAGGGACGAGCGACAGGATGAAGAAGGAGCAAAGGAAGCAGAGGAGGAGCGTCGGGATAGAGCGAGCGTCGAAAGGCGCCGAGTCAACGCTGAAGGTGCGTCTTCGTCCTCGCTGAATAAAGAGAGTCAGAAAGAGAAGATGGATGGATAATATTATTACGAACCTATCACTCCAACCCAAACCAGTTGTGAGGCCGATGCCGCCACGAAGTAGTCGCCCATCGCGATGACGGGTGCGACGATGCTCAGTGTCACGCGAATCCTTGAGAAGTCCGGTGCCATTTGTTTTTGTAGAAGCTATGAAAAAAAAAGATTTAGAGATCAGCAAATAATCGCGGGGAAGGGCGGCGCACCAAGTGAAAGCATGCTTTCTCGTCCCGCAGTGGGCAAGTCTTTTCCAGCCAAAAGCTTGGATCGAGGAGAGAGGAGACCGTGCTTGAGCATCAAGTGTCTGTAGGGTGCATTAGTGCATTGTTCTTTGAAAAGAGGCAAACAACGAACGGGAGAGGGGTGTGGATATCGAGACTAGAGTCGCTCCCATTACCATGGTCGTCATCACCGCCGTTGGGGTGGGTTTCCCAGGGGCTCTTGAGGGTCCAGCTGTCTTCATGACCATTCATTGCCTCGTCAGTGCCAACAGAGGTGCGGTCGCCAATGGGAAGAGGGGAAACAGACAGAGGAAGCGGAATTGGACGGCCAAACTCGTCATGGTCTATCCAAGAACGCCTGTCGACAGGATCCAATGATAAGCGTGGGGTTGGGAGGGGGGGTTCAGAGGTGCAAAGCTTTGGCTTTGATTTCTGACGAATGCCGTCGCTTACACGGCGCTTAAGATCGTGCTTGGAGGAAGCAGCGGACGACAGTGAGGAGACGCGTGAGCGGCAAGGCTTGGGAGTGGAAGAAATGATGGTGGCAATGTCAGGACTGGGAGGGGGGTGTGCGGGCGGCGGTGCAGGAAAGGAACGGGTACGAGGCCTGAAGGAGAGACTGGGGGGCAAATTTAGGTTGGGCTCTTCGGTATCTGAGGACCCAGCAGTAGCGGCAAGAATGTCACGCATGTCGATGGAGGAAATGGACTCGTTAGCGCGGTGGTTTCTGTGGAGGCGGGTACGGGACGGGCTGGATGGGGGGGCAGGAAAGTCGGTGTCGGAGTCAGCGTCACTGACGGCGCTGTTGAGGTCCAGATTGAGTAAAACGCCGCGGTTATCATTGCGATCTTTTTTTGGCAGATGAAGAGGGCTATGGGGCGGCGAGAAGCTGGACGGTGGCCTGGTGCGGGCGGAGTCTATAGACGCAAGAGAGACCTTTGAGGCGCGGCGACAACGCGTGCTGACTGAAGATAAGAGGAAAAAGGACTCCTGGCCAAGGATACGCGAGGGGCCCGGGACGGGGGGGAGTGGGACGGACGGTGGGCGGCATGGGGGCGGGTTTGGGCTGGTTGGGGTGGAAGGGATGTAGGTTGGGGGGGCGGGGAAGGACTGGATGAGGAGGGGGTCGAGAGAAAGCATGCAACTCAGCAAGCGGCGGCAGTGGTGGCCAAGTTCAAGTCAATCCATTCACTTGCTGTTACATAATCCTATCTTGCCGTACCTTGCCAATACCACCACCTCCGCTCTCAGGTAAATCAAGTTCAGAAGCCTCAACCACCGCGTAATCGATGCATGTCAACATCTATACTTACGGACGCCTGTGCCTGTGGACGCTCAGGAAAATATCCTCGCTGTGCTCTTACATTTGCAAGTGCCACGCTCGGCGTACTTGGCCGAAAACAGTCAACCCCGTTTCAAATCATCTAGCATGGAATATTTTCTCAACAAGGCCGATGTCCTTTTCTCTGAACCCAAAGATAAATGATCAATGACTCCACCGAAAAAGCTAATCAGAATGATCCACACTCGAGTCGCAGCTCCTTTCGGAGCTGGCCTTGCGGTTTCTCCTACATCCTCGCGACTCTTCGCACCTAGGTACGTACTTGCAACGACAATAATAGCCTGCCGACTCATATGCTCAAGGTCACAAGATTTTCAGGGAGCACCCGGACCTACTACCATAAGTACACGCCGACTACTTTGACTATGTACGCCTTCATGCAATCTACTAGTGCGATCCCACACTTTCTGTTGAGTGTCGTCACTGACATTCCACTGTAAGCTTCGGATTTTGAGTATACTGCAAGACAACCCAAGAGGTTGGGGCAATCATAGATTCCTAACACCACATGGCATTTCATGTTTTTGGTTTCTATCTCATCAATCTCATGACTCCTGAGTCTCCATACTCATCTATGTCCAATCTCGTTCACCTGACCTGCTGTACATCCAGAAGCGCACCTCAGGCCTCAGGGCCTTCGCGCACCAAGTGGCTGTGTATCCGTCCACTCGTCGCCGACTCCCGCGATATGGCCTTGAACTTACAACGATAAATAGCGCACATATATGAAGGTAAGTTGGTCCCCATTATTTAAATACATAATGTAGGGGTGAATGTTAGAAACGCAGAATTTTCCAGATTTCCATGACATGCTCAGGGGTATTTCAATTCATTCAAGGTGTACTTTTGTTCAGGAACCAGAACGTTGAAAATCATGATCAGATGCCGGACAGCGGTGTGTCAACGCTGTATGTAAAGGATTCGCAGAGCCTCCAGTTATCCGAGGAGTAGATTGAGCAGTCTGAACTAATGTTGACCACATTTGTCGAGGGGTCTTCTCGAGGGACAACCTGAACAGGAAGACCTGTATTCCATTGATGTCATTGTACAGCCGTTTGCATATGAGTGTGAAAATGTCACGTGTATAGCGCGCACAGACGATGCCCAGTGCTATCCACAGCGAACGCTCATCGCTGCTCGACGTGCTCCTCGACGTGCACAGTTATTTGCGGTTTCCGACAAATCAATTAGAAATTTCGTAGTCTCCCATTTGAGGGGATAGACGTGCAGAACATCCAAGTCGATGAGCGGAGATCCTTCAACGTTGTTGATGGCAGTGCCGCCATCGGGGCACGTGATGCGTCGAAAAATTTCGGCGATTTCACACTCATATAGATAGCTCGTTCGTACGCCCGACTTTATGTCTCACATCTCCGAACACCGCGCGACCTACGACATACTCATGATAATTTGATCACCGCGATCATCCGCACGGACCGCCGAGCCGCCCAAATCCAAGGGTGCGGGATGTCGTACTATAGAGGATCCGAGAAACCACCGAGGTATGTTGTAAAAAGGCTGATGTGATGTTTGAGAAGTTGTTGGCTGACCTCCATCCGCGATGCCCTCAAACGCTGGCTTGTCCAAGAATCTTCGCGTATATTGTTCGTCCCTGCAGTCATTCCCTTGCTAAAAACCTATCAGTCATAATTCATCAAAGATTTGGCTTTCATCGTCTACTGGGGTATCGTCCTCTTTGGTTATGATACAGGTATCGCCGGCGGTGTCGTCTCGCAGCCGTATTTCCAGAAACACTTTGGCTTGTTGAACCCGAATGGCACCAAGAACACGAAGCGGGTCAATGAAGTGTCAGGAAACGTCGTCTCAGTCTTGCAGGCCGGAGCTTTCTTTGGGGCCTTGGGGAGTGCTCCTGTATCTTGTGCGGCGCTTTGCTTTCTACTTCTCTCATTAGTTTTTTTTTTTGAACATTCGGTGTAGCCAGGCTTGGTCGCAAATGGACTCTTGTCGCCTTCACCGTCATCTTCACCGTAGGTGCGGTCCTCGCAACTGTGGCTACCGGTTCGAAGCACGGACTTAGCCTTATATATGCTGGACGCGTCGTTTCTGGTTTTGGCATCGGCGCCATCTCTGCCGTAGCACCTGCCTTCGTCTCGGAATGTTCCCCTAAGGAGGTGCGAGGGAGGATTACCGGTCTGTTCCAGATCATGGCGAGCATATCCTCTCCATTAGACCGCAAACTTGTCGGCTGACTTATTTGTTTTCTAGGTTGCAACTGGTGTCATGATCTCATACTTCATTAACTACGGTATCGGTATCCACCAAACCAACAGCCCCAATATCTGGAGAGTACCGTTCGGTTTCCAGCTTGTCCCCGCGGGCATCATGTTATTCGGTCTGTTGACTGTCAGGGTTCGTGCGAATCCACCCACCCTCGTGCTTTACCCGAGTTTCGCCTCAACTTTTTCTAGGAATCTCCCCGTTGGCTCGCATCCGTCGGGCGTGCAGACGAGGCTCTCGCTAACCTTGCTTATCTCCGTAAGGAGCCCACGACATCGCCAGCCGTCTTGGAGGAATATGCCGAGATTGAAGCCACCATCGAGGAGGAGCGTAAAGCGAGGGAGGGTCTTGGTTGGAAAGAAGCCTTCTTGGGAAAGGGAAACTTTATCCGATTCGTCATTGCTTTTGTCATCTTCATGCTTCAACAATGGAGTGGACAGAACTCGGTCAAGTGAGCAATCATCTTTTTTTTTTTTTTGGACTCGCTTTCACCAACGTTCCCATAGTTATTATGCACCTCAGATCTTCCAATCCATAGGCTACAATAGCCAGAAGGGCTCTCTTCTCGCCTCGGGAATCTATGGAGTAGTCAAAGTGATTATTTTCTGTGCTTCCTTGCTGCCATACGGGCCTCACCGCTTTCCCAGGTCGTTGCGACCTCCCTTTTCATTTTCTTTGGTGTCGAGACCCTTGGACGCAAATGGTCCCTTGTCGTCTCGGCGTGTGGAATGGGCACCCTGTTCTACATTCTCGGCGCCATCCTCAAGACTCACCCGCCTAACGTCAACGCCATTAGCCCTGATCCCGCATCTCGCGCGATGGCTGCCCTGCTCTACATCTACGTGTGCTTCTACTCGTCGGGCTGGGGTCCGCTGCCTTGGGTATACGTATCCGACATCTTCCCCACCCGGACACGGCACTATGGTCTCGCGACAGGCAGCGCATCTCAATGGCTGTGGAGTGTGTCGAGTTGATTGTTTTCGAATTCACTTGATACTCACCGCACTCCTTTTTCTTTTAGATTTCGCGGTGTCGAAAGTTACACCGCAGATGATTACCAACCTCGGGTATAAGATTTTCATCATGTTCGCGACTGTTAATATCGGTGCAATGGCTACCTTTGCATAGTGAGTAATTGAAGGTAACATACCGATTCACGTGTGGACACTGACCCTTTCGTGTGACGCAGCTTGATACCTGAGACGAAAGGTCGCAGTCTGGAGGAGATGGACATCATCTTTGGATCAATCACGGCAGAACAACGTCGCGCGCATATCGAAGAGTTTGAGCGAGGTGAGCAGAACTGTCACAGTGGATGATTTCCTCCTGCTTATCATGCCAATTTAGCAGCTGAACATGGAAAAGCTCACCAGTCCTCGAATTCTATGGAGAAAGCCTAGACCCAGGGCCAACGACCACACTTATATATATAAGTCTCCATGCGGCTGGAGTAGTATCTTTTTGTAGACGAGCCCTCCCGTCACTGTATCAATCGTTTTCCCTGCTGTATCTCGGTGGAACGTACGTTGGCTCTGGAATAAATTCTCTGATACCTATTTGTGTTGCTATCCAAGTCAAATCGGCGTCAGTATCTTCTCTGGCAATGTTTTCTCCCATGACCCCACGATTTGAAGACTTCCAAAGCGTGTTGATTCAAATTCAAAAATTTACATAAAAGCACGTCGTATTGCTTTGTCCTTGGCTTGAAAGAAAAAACAACAGTAATGATACACGGAAGAGGATTAAAAGAATGGCAGATGTGGCAACAAAGTCTCCTAAATTGTCCGGATAATGAGAACATTGAAAAAGCGTAATGTCCGATATAACGGAACCGCCTGCGGGTCTCGAACGTTCCAAAAAGTCATGAGAGTACACCAGCACCTATGCTTGTTCCAGGCCTTCTGCACACAAGCCGCATCCTATACATTCAAGGCAAGCTAAAAATACCACAGGGTCAATGATATGGCGGAGAAATCGGACGAGTCCACGGACCAAGACCACCGCAGCAAGCGCAAAGGTAGCAAGGGCAGCAAAGAGGATTCTCGAACGACCCTAGGGTGGGGCGGAGGGCATTCGTTAGTTGAGAGAGCAAGAAGGGGACGCGGATGATGAACACTTGCCTTTGCAACACCAAGCGCTCAACATGATACCCAAGATGACGACGATGAGCAGCCCGACGAACACGATGATGAGGTATACTGGTTGTATTGGATGAGGCGAACGGTCAAGGAAAGGAAAAAGGGAGGAAGTTGCACATACGCTTGTGATCCACGAACGACCCGTTGCCGGACGTTGTGCTCGTCGCCCGTCTCACCAAGCCATCAATGGCATCCGATCCAACACCCCCGAACAGGTCCCCGACGTTGTAGACGCAGCCCAGCACAAGAAACACGAAGAGACCGAGGAGCAAGAGCAAGGATGGGAGGAGGAGGAAGCGGAGGCGTGAGGTGTGACAGCGTTTGTGTGAGGACCCGCATTGGCACTCCTCCTGGCTGTGGGACTGGTGCTGAATGTAGTGGTCGGGAGTGGGATTTTTCTCGTCGTAGTCGCGGTATATGTTCATGGGGGGTATAGCGGTGTGTGCGGTTGATGCCATTCTTCGAGCGGTGTGGGTTGATTATGGGCTGACTTGGACGAACCCAGTCCAGAAGACGTGAATGGGCATGATGCGTGTTCTTTATAGTTTGCCATGCGTTGCGGAGCGGATGACCGGTAGACGTACAGCCATTGCATCCAATGCCGTCAGTTGCCTTGCTGCGGAAATCACTGCGGATGGATAGAGGCTGTGCATTGATAATCACTCTTTTTAGCCCTCTCACCCGCGGATGAACCGAGCTCGGCTTCCCCAACACCGCTTCAACACGCGACGATATCTACAAGGAACCAACCCTGCGGCTGAGCTGGGTAGTCGACAGAAGTGGTAGAACCTTCTGGGCACAAATTCACACCAACACACCAAGCGCGAGGGACGTTAGGGACTCATGGGGATGCAACCACCTGCACATCCAGGATACCATGTGTCGAAATTGCCTTTCTCCTTCGGTTCGATGTTCGGTTTTTGGACTGCCGGCGCTGGCTACAGTCATCAACCACTCAGTGAGACGGTGAAATTTAAAACCATCCTTCAGTAGTCCACGCCGGAAATAAGTAAAAATTAATGTGACAGAGTCTTTGCAAGATGTTCAATCGACAGTCTGGACATAATAATCAGTAGTCTATACCCACTTTTCCAGCGACGATTGAAGAATCAGCCCGATTTTGCGTTATCAACGCGAAAACCACTCAGTGAGACGACTGATAAGGTGGTCACATCACTGATGTTGACCGTTGGGACCATATGCATAGACTGCATTTGGCAAAGATCGGATCTACATATCTAAGCGTTATCATCATCGTCATCATCACTGTCAACTTCCTCGTCCTCGTCCTCGCCATTGGAATCGACGTCCTCGGTTTGGGCGGGGGTGGGTCTCTTGACCGGTTTTTCTATCCCGGTCAGTGTCGGCTTCTTTGCCGCTTTGGGCCATTGTCGACCCTCTTGTTTGGCCAGCAGGCGCTTCGCTTCCCAGGCACTGACAGCTGTGTGATGAGCTTCTCTTCGCACCATGTTGCGCTCCTTCCTCGCCTTTTCATTCTTCTTCCATGCAGCCACCACCTCTCCATGCTGCTCCCTCTTCACCTTTCTCTCCTGTTTCTCAATTTTCTTCCTCATTGCATCCTCTTCATGCTGTCGAACAATCTCGGTGAAATCATTGTCGGTGAGAAGGCAAGGTAATCCATCTGCCAGGATGCGTTTCGATTTCTTTGTTGTCTTCTTCGCCTCATGTTCCTCCAGATGGCCCTTGATTTTGCTTGTCCACATGCTCTGGAGCACGATATTTGCCTGCATCGTGATCATGTTGTCCTTGCGGCGACGGTCCCGGTTTTCAGACTCAATGAGAGCTGCAATCAACTGTTGCTCAACCTCCGTTCGTGGTATGCTTTCGACTAAATTGAGATATCGGTTCTTATGGGGTGAAATTGTGTAGGGGTGATAGCGGGGGATGGACATATTGGATTTGGGGGTTGAAGGGGTGACGAGGAATGAGCACGACGAGTCTGCAAGCGAGTTAACAGCCCTTCGGACTGGCGTTGGTGGGTGGGTTGGTATGTTAGCTTCAGCATTGTCGTTCGCAGGCGCTGCTTCCATGTTGACAACCTGATGAGCAAGAATTCCGTGGATCATATCGGTCATGATCTGTGTTGGCTCTTCAAGTGGGAGTGGGAGGGGCTCTGTGACTGATGAGCTGAGGCTGGGAGCCATCATCTGTTCAGTGATGACATCGGGATTGAATGGTACCACCCCAGTTTTTCGGAAAGCTGACTTGATATTCTCTGCCGTTAGCGCTTTTTGGTGAGCCTGAGCATACACTCGAAAAAAATTAGTTTTGTTAACTTTACTCCCTTTTTCTGCTTCAAAAGTGTCTCGGGCATCGCTCCAGGTGCGCTTCAACACACTAAAAATGACGACGTCTAAGCCTTGGTAGAGATGCGTCGAGTGTGACGGATAGCAGAGGACTTCAATCCGATGCTCACGCGCATAAGTAAGAAAGGCCAGTGTATAATGGGAGTTGTGGCCATCCACTAATAGCAGTCTTCGCCTTCTGGCAGCCTTTGCCTTGGTCCTTTTGTCAAAATCTTTAATCCATTCGACGCCAATCTCTCCGCTCGTATACCCTTTTTTTTGGTGACCAAGCCTATTATATCTGTGTAAGTAGTTCATCATCTATTTTCAAACCACTTACGACATGTTCAAAGGGTTCTCTTGCTTCCAGTTCGTCTGATATCCCTCGCCCTTGAAGATGACAGCAGGAGGAAGAGATGTTCCATCAGCACAGATAGTAACGATAACTGTGGTATTCTCTCTCCCACCCCCACGTTGCTGAACCTGTATCTTCTTTCCAGGAGCACCATATACCCGCTCCCGTGTTCCAATCCCCTCCTGAAAGCCTGACTCATCTGTTCCGTAGATGAGCTCGGGTAGAATTTCCTCATCTCCATTGTCTGGATCCCCCTCAATGGTCTTCTTGAGAAGGTCAAAGAAGGCCTTTTTCGTGTGTGGATTCCCTGCACGAGCTCGTGAATGGTCGAGAGGACGCGACCAGTATGATGAAAGTCGTGCCTTGTGTCGCGCGACGAAGCGTTGTGTCCAGTTCGCTCCAAGGTGTGCACAATCTGGGCCGACTCGTGCACTAAGCAGCTCTTTTGCATGCTCCCTCATCCGCTTTTGACTCAGTGGCCATCCGCGGTCTGCAAGTTCAGTTGCGTAGTCAATAATGAGTTCCTCTTCAGCCCTGGTCAGCAATCCCTTTTCGGCATTTGAACTCGCCTGGCTTTTCCTGCCCTTGATCCGTTGGGACAATGTCTGCTTGTCCAGGGATATCCTGACATGGTCCTTTGACCAGCACATCTCTACCATCTCCTCGCAGATTTTCCGATACCCCTTCCTTCTATTGCCCTCCTCTTGATCATGATATGCTTCCGCAGCCTTTCCCATCCATTTTTCTTGTAGCATGACATATTCTCTTCGTTTTTCGTTGTTGGATTTTGCTCGTCCAACCATGTTGGGCTGTAGAATGCGAGAGTAGGGGAGAATTGGAATTTCGACGCCTCCAGAATGGGGGTACCAGTAGCCCCTTTTGGAAGGCGTGATGTGACATCTCATATCATTGCCCCCGCCGCACCCTCCTCATTTTGTGTCTTCCTAGTCCATTAGCAACTGATCTGCATGTTGAGAGGATATATATAGTCATGCCTCACACCAATATCAAAAATAAATTGCAGTTCCTTCTGACTGTCAAGTGTAAATTGTTAAATACATGATTCTCTCATCCAGATTTGCTTCCGAAAGAGTACCTACTCCTAATTATCAGCTATGTAGTTCTGGGATCACTTTAGAAAGAATGTTTCTAAACATTATCAAAAAGTCCGAGGCCAAACGACGGCGCGATGGGCCAAAAATCGAAGCGTCTCACTGAGTGGTGGTGTCTCACTGAGTGGTTGATGACTGTACGTACATTCACGACCATCGAACTTCATTGCATTATCTGTCGGTTGGTCGAGTTGCATGGTCAGCGATCAAGTCTGAACCGTTTTGTACAAAAAGGCACCTAGCTATATATTCTTCAGATCAAATGAGGTAGGCATATCCTGTTCATCGATTCCTGCCACCAAGTTCTTCGCGGCAAGCGTCGCCATCCCCAATCTCGCTTCAAACGTCGCAGTGGCAACGTGCGGCAATACCACACACCTTCCCCAGCAGGTATCAGGATTGCATGTTCGTGATGCAGTAGACGCAAATAACGTACCTCGGTTCCTTCACTAATGGGTGACACTCCGTAACCATCGGCTCGCCATCAACCACGTCCAGCCCGGCGCCCCAAATCCATTTCTCTCTCAATGCCTTCGCCAACGCGTCCGAATCTACCAAAGTTCCTCTGCTCGTATTAACAAGCACACTCGTCCTCTTCATCTTCTTTAGAAACGTTTCGTTAATCAGATGTCTCGTCTCTGCACCGCCAGGTGCGAGGACGAAGAGGATATCGCTCTCCCTTGCTAACTCATCCAGCTCCACGCGGCGCACGGCATCAAGTCCATACTTTACGGCAAGCTCTTGATCGCGAGCAGGAGTTGGGATGGAGGAAGGATTGGATGTGTAGATGCAAGAAGTCACGCCGAAAGGGATCAGGCGCGCCAGCGTCGCTTGCGAGATGCGTCCAAACCCCACGAACCCGATTGTGCGCTTTGGGGAGATAGCGGAAGTGCTGAGCTGCGGACCGCAAAAGACGAACGGTTCCCAATTCGATGTAGGCCACTGGCTGTAGGTTGAGTGGGGGGGATATATGGGAGAATGGTCAGAGTATTTGCCTTGTTGTCTTTTACGAGGCTGATCATTTCACCCGCATTTCTCCCTGCCATCAAGGCCAACATGACGGATAAATCGGCCGCTGTGTGAAGAATTCAATGGGTCGCATTCAGGAGGGACGAGGGGGGAGCTTGCCCGCAGCAGTGAGTACATCGGGCGTGTACCCAAGCTTGATGCCCCTTCTCGCCAATTCTGGCAGATCTACATGATCTTTACTAAAAAATAAAAAGACAATTCTTTAGCATGGGATTATGATGGTACATACCATAGCCAACGGACATAGTAGAGACGACCCGCAACGAGGGACCCGCTACATTTGTAGTTGGAACAGCGGCTCAAGCGATGTTTAACGGCGTGTCACACCTGCATCCAACACCGCCTTATCGACCTATGTAGGAACTTATCATAAGTACGGGAGGAGGCGTCACGGCATTTGCTTTGCGAGCCTTGTCAGTGAGCATGACCAGCACACCCACAGCACCATGAATATTCTCCAGAAGCCAGCTACGATCCACCACGCGATCTTCTGGCCAAAGAACTACCTGAGATAATCATTCGTGGAGACTATAAGAGCGAAGGTGATGTGTCGCTCACGTCGAAATCGGCCCTAGACAAGAGGATATGCATGACATCTGGACTGAGATTCCTGGTGACGACGACTTTGGTGCGTAGCGAGTCACTGCAGATAGGTGAGGATGGATGCCACAAACATCTGGCAATATGGGCATCTCTCACCTTTTTGAAGACATCGTGCAGGTTGGTTCTGGGAAGGGAGTGTTCCTAAGGGAGAGCACGAGACCCGAGTAAAATCCTTGATGAGCTTGAGAGATTAGGGTATGTTATGGACAGCGTCAAGAAGTACTTTAGTATTGGTGGACCGAGATCTCTTTGTTTGAAGCCTTACAGTTACTCACTTTCTCTTCGGTAGCATCTTCTCACTGATCTTGTTCTTAGTATGACGAGACAACCAACGGAAAGGCCTTTCACGAATACCGAAGCTGCCGCAACTGCTTATGAGGCTCTTGAGGAGGCTGGCCATGTGGATCGCGTAGGCATTGGCATGTTTTTATTCCAGATTGAACCTGGCTAATATGGGGCAGCAGATGAATATGGTCCTCATTCCCGAGACCTCACGGACCATGTCCGCTTGATGATCTCCAGGATGACATCGGGGGCGCGGAACTGGCCTCGTCGCAGCCATGATGGGGGCTCGTGTCATAATTTCGTTCTCTCCTCTCACTTACGCCCCAAACATTATTCCTCCACTGCATAGATACCACGTACGGTAAGTACTCATAGCAATGTCGGCGGCGCGGACCCGAGTTTCCAGATACATACTATCATATCAGCGATATCACAACTGGTACGACTCGGAAAGAGTATCAGCTGGCAACACAACGTTAAAAACACAATACACTAGGCTACATAGGGGCTACATTTCCAACGAGGAATCCCTCCCTCTGGGGTGGAACAGGGCCATGAAGGATCTCGTCATGTTCAACCCAGTGGTAACAATCTTCACCCCCATTCCAAAATGGCTTCATCCGCCGCACCGCTTTGAGTGATTGCACATCTTTTCGCGGATGCTCTCCTAGGAAGTCACAAGAGCTCAAAAGGAGGGCATACGAAGCTTTGTGGCCAGCATCGATACCACGGTACACTGTTGAGGAGCAGCCATACGCGAATATGTTGTATCTGGCATGTCCCAGTTTGTGGTGGTGTCGTTTGCCATATTGAGGTATGTGCATCTTGGACGGCGTCGCGTGATCCGGACCTCCCTCAATCGGTGGTGGAGTTCGAGGGCCACTGTCGGGTTTCTTTTTTGACGATGAAGGGTACCGGTCTGGCTTATATATAGTGGCGGTCTTAGCTTCCTGGGGAGTTTTTCCTTGTACTCCCAGCTCCATTATTAGGCTGACATACGGCCGGTAAGACGTGGGGACCGACACATGTGTGCATTCCTCTAACGCTTTCGGGAAAAAACCGATCTTGGCTTGGTCAATGGAGAGTTCAGCGACAGTACCGCTTTGAATCTGTCGCTTAAACTGAACAAGCACACCAGTCATGACATGCTCGCATAGCCGAGTGTCCCACAAGAGGACAGGTAAAATGCAGTCAACCGTGCGTTGGCCGTTCCGACACATGATCGCCATGTGACGGATGAAAGCTGCCCATGCGGCGGTGGAGGTTATGCCGGTGTCGTCCGCCATTTTCCCAAAGTGTGTAAAGCAAATAAGAGCGTCCTTGAATACCTCTTTGAACGAGGCTCCTTCCAAATTATCTGGGGTGCTGTCAAGAACCATATCTGCACACTCATCGGTGTACAACATCTTGATGAAGGTTATGAGACCACAACCAGCACTGAAATTGGGGGGCGTCTTCTCCGGACGATCACGTTGTTCTCGTTCGACGGCGCGATGGTAGGCATCCAGGAGAAGTTGGCGTCCGGTAAGCTCCCCCAGTTCTCCACGGTCAAGCAAGCCAGTTTCGAGGATATTGGTAAGCGTTTCGACTACTATGAATGGATTTTGCGTCCTCCACGTCCAGAGTTGCTGGGCAGCAGCCTCGGCAAGAAGGGGTTCGGAAGGGTATCCAGACCGCAGGTACTCTCGGTGATCAGGAACAGAATATGCGAACCGCATGTGGCTCTCGACTAGAGTGGACTCTTCCATTTGAACCTTTTCACGGCGAGGCTCAAAGTCCAGCGACAATTGGATGTCTAGAACTGCCAGTCTTGCAGCACGTGAGAAGGTGTCGTAGCGATTGTCGATCTCGCGAGAAGCAACGAGCTTCGCGCGTGCCAATTCCAAAATTTCTGTACGGAGCTGAGATGCCTCGAGCCCGGCTCCTCGTAACAGCGTCCAAAATCTATCGCAATAAGTCGTCAAAGAATGTCAATTGAAACTAGAAAATACTCACAATGGTCGCCCGAATTGCGCCATGAACGGAATTGTGCTGATATTTTTGATACTCAACTCGCCTGGCTTGACCCTGAGGTCCCCGCAGCAGTCAAAGGGTGTTTCAGTAATTGGTGCGTGCGTCACGGCTTTCCCGCCGCGGATGCGAGCGGATTTGGCAAGGGCTCGTGGAGCAGCGAACTGGGCCAAGCTCGAATTCGTCGATAGGAAAATGCAAAATATCGGAAAGGCCAAAAATTGGTTGAGACATGAGCATAGAAAATCATAAAGCGTCTTCTCGTCGTCGTTCTTGGGCACCAGTTCGGTGAGGGGGTGTGCTTCGTCGAAGTAGATTATGAGCTTGATTCGCTGCGACCCTACATAGCCGTCCAGCTTCCCAATGAGTCGTCCTAGTGCGACTCTCGCTGATTCCGCCGCGGCAAACTCGATGGCCGTATTCACATCGTAATCGGTATGATCAGAATCTTCTGAGCCTTCGGGTTTCGATCGACGTTTCACGAGTAATTCTTCATGCCTCTGCTGAATTTCGGGAAGAATCTGCCAATGCAATGCTTAACTGTGATGTTCCTTGCCGTCTTTACGAATACGCACCTGGATGGCCTCCTTGGCACCGTCAATCGCTGCTTTGTATAGTCCCGTGCGTACGCCTTCAAGGTGACTGGACCACCACTTTGCTAAACCTTCAGCGGTTCCAATTTGCTTCACACTCAATTCTTCCTGGCATTTCTCCAGCTCGCTATTGACTTGCGTGAACACACCAGCGAGGAACTTGAGGTAATTGGTTTTCAGGATGTCTTGGTCATCCGATAGAGAAGTTTTGACGAGGTAGTCGCGAACAGCATCGTCAGGGATGGGGAACGCCAGGTCTGGGTTCGCACATCAGAAGCGCCAAGGAGATCGAAAAAAAAGAAAGCAAAAACCTTGCTTTTCGACGCTTTTTCGTAGGTTAAACGGGATGGTGAAGACCAAGTTCGCTTGCTCGTGGACCATACGTGATTTTCCCGTACCGGAACTCTGAACGATGGCGATTTGGTTAGAATATGGTTTTTCTGTCCGCGGGATTGCATTAATATTGGCAAACAGGAGTTGATGGTTATTTCCCGAGTAACTATCACGCCAGGCGGACTTCAGAGCTTGGAAAACAAGGTTGGCTAAGCAAAATGAGACCTAGGATAAATACACACCTTTGTCTAGAGAATCGTGTCATAAAATAAGCATGAATCACAACAGGCGACAAATTACGCACTGGTCAGTTCTACATCCTCGTTGGGCGGTCGTTGGCGCCTTTTTGCTACAAAAAAGCCGTCGTCACCAACCCCCAGACAAAGCGCACGGAGAACCACCTACGAGTTCCTCGCACCACAGGCCAGAGAATTTCTTCGGTGATGATTAGGAGCTCAAAATGAGGTTGCCTGGCACACCAAACGCACCTAATTGTCGCACTTCTTTGAATGATGCTTCTTTCCAGGCTTTCCGTAGCACCGTCCTGATGGATGGTTCATGCGCAAGCAGTTCCTCTGCTCCTCCCACCGTAAGTGTTACAAGTCGCTTGTCTCCGACGGCAATATTAGATAGGAGTGCAGGCAAACCGGGCTCCTCATTATGCCTCCGAAAAGCGCTGAATGTCTCCACGAGCTCCGCGTCGAGGGCCTTGTGATCGGCGTCGGTGAACAGATCGCGCTCGCGTGACACTCGGGTCAATGTTGGGGGACTATCTGGGAGTATGGCTTCAGGCGACGGATCCGCCACAGACAAAAGCGAAAAGCCCTCGGATAAAGAACTCGTGGCCATCGTGGTACTGAAGAGGGTCCTGGGTCACCGTCACTATACATGTGTGATAACAGCACAATGGAGTCACGCGACGCGGAATAACACGGCATCACGTGTCCGTTTTTGTTCAACTGAGGGATGCTTGACAGGACCCTGATAATAACCTTGGAGCTAGGAATCTTTACAATAAACAACGCGCCTCGAGCTCACTCTTACAGGCGACACGCTTGTCCCCCGTATCATTGTCACTCACATACGGCGCTGTGTAAGCTCCCGAAGCTCAGCAATACCCAACACCAGTTCAATGTAGGTTGTGGCAAACGAAAGAATTCAGACATGCTTGTGTAATGATTATTCTCGCAAAGAATACAACGGTGTAATAGAAATCCAAGGAGATAGCAAGCAGTATACAGAATCAAGTTGCACCATCATGCAATGCACAACAAACGGTCGCTGAAACAGATTAACTGATGGTTTCACAAGGGAAGGTTAAACGAACCTTTATGATGCCCATTATACTGTCTGACCGTCTCTCCAGATGCCATCTCCCACAAGCGGGCGGTATGGTCGGAGGAAGCTATAAAAGATAGAGAGAATGCCCTTTGGTAAAGGAAAGGTTGTATAAAGAGAAGGCACGCACCAGTTACTAGATACGCCGAATCAGCACTAAATGCACAATCCCACACCCATCTTTGGTGACCAACCAACGTTCGCTCGAGTTTAAATTCATAATTAGTGGAGATAGACCAAATGCGAACGGTTGTGTCCGCCGAGCATGTTGCGAGGTATCTACAGGGGAGATTCAACATGGATGGGTAATTTAGGGAAGTCGTGTCAACCTGCATTGACTCACCGTGCGTCAGGACTTAAAAGACATCTCGTAAGGTATTTTGTATGCGCCTGGAAGCGAGTGATAGCCTGAAATCGCGGCAGGCCGGAGCTCTCTTCGTTGATTTTCCACACGTAACACTGGCCCTGGTAGCATGTTGTATTTTAGTAATCGTGAATGTAGATATAAGAAACATAGAAACCTTGTTATTTCCAGCAATCAAGCATGACCCATCGGAGGAGAGAGTGACGGATCGTATGGGCACATCCCCTGCAGGTGTCTTTGGTTTTTAATAAACTCAAATGCAGAAAATTCTGCAAGAAAACTCACGAGCTCATGGGAGAAGACGTGATCAGAGAGATCCCAGAGTTTTATGCTGCCAGCTTGGTCACAGGAGATGAGTTCAATCTGATTGGGGTGGATGACAACGTCGTTCACTACGCGATTGATGAGCATTGAGATGACAATATCACGGGAGGAACAATGATTCGCCTGCTGCGTTGTTCTCATAAGTATGGTGAATCTGTCCGCTTCTGTAAAGGGAATTTAGGCCACACGGATTGAACCCAAAGTTCATGGCGCACCGAAGGTCCCATATCTTGATGTGCCCATCCTCGCTGCCAGTCACCAACCATTTGCCATCGCTATGAAATGATACGGAAGTTACGTTGTTTGTGTGGCCTTCGAACGTGATGTACTAAAACGCAAGTTATTAAACGTCTTCACGGGATGGGCAGACAGACGCACGGGTTCCGAAGCAGGACTTGCGACCTCATATACCCGCACCTTCTTGTGTATCGCTGCAGCCACGAGCCGTTTACTGGTTACACGTCTATTAGCCCGCCCAGGTTCTCAGGATAACTTCTCACTCAGGTGATATAGCCAACCGATTGACTTGCTGTTTCACAGATCAGGAACGGTTGAAGACGAGCGAGAAGACATACCCCTGACTCGCCGATGCGTGGAATGGTCCTGGAACAAATCCCACTCCAAGCCTCCCAGAAACGGATTTCGCGGTCATACGAGCCGGTGACGAGGATGACAGACATGTCGTGGCCCCGAGCCGGGGCAGGGTTCTGTCTCGAGGTCGCAGGCATCGTGCGACGTGGGCGAGAGGGATCCTATGATCATAACAACCGTAAACAACCACTCTCGTCTTGCCATGTCCACAAATTCAGAAAAGTCGAAGGTCGAGCCAAAGGACGGTGTTGAAGAGGGTGACCAAGTGCCGGAGCAGGACCCGCGCTTTCACCAGCCTCTACCATCTCCTTTCAAGCGCGCAGCCCTCGTCGCCTTCACGCTCCTCCTCTTCTGTCTAGCCATCTCCATGAGAAAGTCGCTATGGACGGACAAGAAACCCTCAAAAGTCATCTATGCCTCCAGGTAATTGGGGACAAACATTCATGATTCTGGGATGCGTTGGTCATTTGTCATATGCACCAGATACTCGAAAGAACACAAGTTCAGACCCGCAGCTAGCCCCATCATTACCGAGACCTTAAAGGATGGCAGGATAAGGATCCGCGGGGGCGCACCCACTGCCACACCTGAAACGAAGCCCGCACCCAAGAGGACGAAGACTGGTGCGGCGAAACGGAAGGCGAAGAAGAGTGCAAAGGGGAAGAAATCTACAAGAACATATAGTCGAGAAAGTAACCTTGATTTGTAAAGGTACGGTAGTACGCAAATTCGTGGAACTGCTCCAGTACGCCTTGTCTGACACTTTCAGCAGGTTCCGACCTTTTGACAAATCGTGTATTATAACCCGATTTATTGAATACCATTCTTTGGCCGTGGATGTCCACTTCTGCCTGATTTCACCAGACCACCGATTCGCCCTTTGTTATATTCAAGCAAGGCGCTGTTCTTATATTGCATGTTGTAATTTCTGGGAACCAGATCCAGCTGTCCGAAAACGATATCTAGGGGACGCGTCGCTTGGGCGACTCTACTCCTCTCAACCCCAACCGGCGCCCTCTGCAATGCCGCTGCATAAATCATTTCTCCCTTTTTCTTGTTGTACGCCTGGCGTATTTGATTGAATCGGCACTCCACGTAGTTTGCTATACATTTGAATGTTCGCCGCCACCCACACGCCACGATTTGCGAAATGTCAAGCTTAGGTCTTGTGTGAATGATGAACGAGATGGCGTAGTATGCTTTCATTCTCTTCAGATCCTTGATTATCACTAACCTCCGGCTTTGTTAGACAAAAGGACAGAGTCACACCTCCCTATCAACGGACGCTATAGGATCGCTGGCCAAATTTCTCTCCCATATGATGTCTTCGAATAATCCAATACCTTTTTCGCATTTGACACCGACACGTAACCACTTTTGTGATCATCGGCGAACTTGAAGAACTCCGTGCACGACTTCAAGGCCATCTATCCTCCAGTTGGGCTTCTGGGATGGACCGAGCTTGCAACATAGAGAATGCAGCGGCCGTGCCAATGAATGTGGACAATTGGTATTCACTGGCTCATGATTTCATCCCAAATGACGATAGATACATCCTTATAGGCAATTAATTGTGCTACCAACTTGATGGAGGCAGGGATGTCATGAGGGTCTGTCGCATATGTTCCCGGTATTTGGGCAGTGTATTTTCTGCCTCTCGGCCTTGCGCTAGTGGTAGTGGTTTTACGGACGCTGTTGATGATCCTTAAATTTGGTAGGGGTCTTTGGGGGTGTGGAATCCGACCGTACGTTGTCGTGGTTTGTCGTGGTGTCTGTGAAGGAGATACTGCCAATTTGGCAGAACGATATTCAGCCTCGGCACCTGGCAGGGACTCCGGCACCTCAGCATATCACTGGCAGCACTTTTGGGCACTCGTCCCAGCGAGAGCCTTGCAACAAGCGGTTGACAAGTGGGTGCAATGATCGATGACGTCGTTCACATACTCGGTATAAGAAGGTCGACTTGAACGCGTCAACCACCAGCTCAACCTTCCGCTCTTTTCCTCACGATTACACGTTCTTTATCATGAAACTATCGACGATCTTTTCTGCCCTCGCCTTCATCGCCATTCCTTACTCGTCCTTCGCGGCTCCGTTGAAGCGTCGTACGTCCTGCATCGCACGCCAGCTCCCCCCATTGAGCAGTTTCATCGGTTTTTAGGCACTTTGGCTCTCCTTCCTCGTGCTGGAGATGTGACAGGTGATTCATATACCCTCGGAGCTTTGGCCACCGTCAACCTAAGGGCCTCGCGCTTTGCAGATCTACAAATCCTCAATTTTGCCCTTGCCCTCGAGCACCTGGAAGTCGCCTTTTATCAGCAAGGCCTTTCCAATTTTACCGAACAGGATTTCGCTAACGCTGGATATCCTGGTTGGGCGCGAGGGCGATACGAACAAATCTTGGAACACGAGAAGACTCATGTCGATTTCTTGACTGCCGCTATTACAGCGGCCGGCGCCAAGGCGGTTCAGCCTTGTAATTATAGTTAGTAAGTCCTCGGTTCATTTTTCACTGTGCACCATTCGCATGCGTCTAAACGACTGGCCAGCCCCGTCGCTGATGTCAAATCGTTCGCTGTATTATCCCATATCTTCGAAACCGTCGGAACAAGCGCATATAATGGGGCTGCTGCCTTCATTCAGAACAAAGTAACCTCCCTTGTTTCTGGTTGAGATCAGCACTCACGTTTCTCCAGGCATATCTAACCGTCGCCGCCTCCATTCTCGGCGTTGAGACTCGTCAAGCAGCTTGGATTGGCTCCGCCGTTCTCAAATCCAACCCTTGGAATACCGCTTTCGAGGTAAGATTCAATACGCACGATTCCAATCAAAATCTCATAATCCTGCTAGACCCCCCTCGACCTGAATCAGATCCACACACTTGCCTCTCCATTCATTAGATCATGTCCCGAATCTAACCCTTCTCTCCCCGCCAAAGCGTTCGCTCCTTTGAGCGCCACCCTCCTCGACTCCGGATCCCACGCGCAGCTTTCTTTCACTGCTTCAGCGAGCACTCAGGGCAAGTCACTCTACGCAGCATTTCTCGTTGGGACAGGGACAATCTTTATGCCGGTCAATACGACGACGAATGAGGTTGAGGTGCCAAAAGGCTTGCTAGGCTTTGTTTTTGTGGTTCTGACCAGTGACGGGGGACGGGTGTCTGATGAGACCACGCTTGCTGGACCCGCGACTCTACAGTTCCCATTCGACTCGCATGGGGCACGTATCAATCATAACGGTACCAGTGGTTCGTAAACCTTCCCTCGAGCTCTGTATTTCCTTTTTATATCTTGTATTCCAGGTCAGATGGCGGGTGGGGGAACAGGGATCTAATCTCACATCCACGTGCGGACCTATTTCAAAGTTCCTTCTACATATCTATCCTTCATGGCAACGCATCTAGGTGCACAATATACGTATAGTGTATTCTCAATAGTATTGTCGAAATTCTGCCGTGCGAATGAGAATCATTAGCCTGGGAACTGTGTTCGAAGTTTGTCACGAGCAGGTCCTTCACCCTTTGAACATGCCCATCATCCACCGTCCACGGCGAATTCGTTCTACACGCATACAAGACTCAGATGTAGAGATGGATGAGGGAGGGGAGGATGCGTTGACTGTGGATGTTGAAGGTATGGCCGAGGCAGAGGTTGAGGCAGAGTCGGAGGACAATGACCTGGAAGACGACGATGAAGGAGAGGAAGAGGACCAAGATGAAATTCCCTCTGACATCGAAGAGTCTAATATTAGGCCTTTGGCGCCGCTTCCGACACCCTCTACCTCACGCCTGAAGATCAAGCTCAAGTTGCCCAGCCACCCACCTAGCAGGTTCGACACACCTAATGTCGAATCAGAAGACGATGATATCGCCAATGGTGATTCGGAGATGCATTCACGGCCATCCATGTCGACCACCCGGCCCATGACCACGCGTCAGGCTGTCCTAGCAAGCGTGCTGGACTCTTCGCATGTTTCTCTCACGGAAACGCGTCAGAAGAAGCCTCCACTGAACGAAACAGAACTAGCTCTCAGACGAGAAGAAACTGCTCGCAAACGCAAGAACCTTACCGAGAAGAAGCTCGAGGATGAGAAGGTAAATTTGATTGTTCCTTGGTCCTTGGTATGAATATGATGTAGACATGCAACTCATCTCTACATTCCAGCTCGAAACCATCAATCGCCTCCTCAAAAAACAATCCCGGCCCCGAACCAAACGTACCACGGCCCAGTCTCGCAACCAAGATGACGTTACCCCGACAGGATCCGTGTCTGGCACCCGCTCCAACTCTAGCCTTCGCAAACGGGGCGGTAAAAAGGCTGCAGCTAGCGGTGGAGGTGGCGACGACGAAGGCGATGCTGAAGATGCCATGGATGTCGAAGTCAATGATAGCGAGGAGCAATTGGCGAAAGAACCTCAGCGTCAGATACCCACGATGTATCGCTGGGTTTCCTCCGCCTATCGGAAAGAGGGTTCACCAGAGTTGCAGATGAAGATAACGTTTTCGGTGCCTGTATCTGCCCTAGCTGCAGTAACATGCGAAGCTGGTACTGGCATCCTGGGAGGCAAGGATGCGGACGTAGAAGACGTGAGACCGACAAGACCCACGACTTGCTCTAACCCTGGATGTCATAAACCATTCCGTTATCGTTTTACGAAGGACTGGACGCGTGGAGCATGTGGGATGGTGTGTTTGAAGGCGTTAGATGCATGATCCCAGGGATACCTTGAGGAAGAGTCATTGCGTAAGTCACAACAACCACAGCCCTGCCACCGTTAATGTGCTTATTGTCCTGAAGCTCCATTCCAACAGCACTCAAGACTCCGACCCTGATCGCTGCTTGGAATACACCGTGGCAAATTTCCTTCCAGACTCCTTCCGAAATCAGCCTGGCAATTTCACAGGGTCCCAAAACAACAAAACACTTTTTCTGTAACAACACCTCTAGGGTCTATTACTGGCGGTGCTTGCGGTCCGCTAGCGAAGTGCCTGCGGGTGGGTTCAACCTGGAAACATTAGATCATTCTCGATGTGAGTAATTAAGAGGTGCGGATGGATGGTAAAAGATTGATCAACGAAAGCAAATCACAAAGCTATGCCTTTTCGATAGACCTGAGGACCCACCGGCGATAGATGTGCACAATTAATACCTGAGCCGTATTTGGGATATCATCATATCAGTACTACACTGGCGTAACTCGGAGAACTCGAACAGGGAGTAGGTGTGCTGCGGCATCCCCTTCCGAGGATTGCGACAAAACTTGAAGAAATCACATGTACTTCACTTACATCTATGTAGGTGAATGTCAGCTGTCCTTTGTGTCATGGTGCTGATAAAGTGGAGAGGGACACACGCGTCGTGAACCCACCTGGCCTTTTTCTGCCCGCATCACGGACCACAGTTCGATGTTTCAAATTTCAATGTTCAACGTTTGACGGTGAGATCCGGATGACGCTGACTTTTCTCAACTTTCCGTTTTGGAAATTCAAAGTTTATCGGGAGGAACGATGATCCAAGCTGATACCTATCGACGGCGGCCCGCTGTTGCTATGTATAGGGACCATCACGGACGTCTTTGCACGAGGCTCAAGTACGTAGTAAATTGTCAAGTGGCTGATCCTGGCTGATCCAAGTCAGTGTACCCCGGCTTCCGACTGTGGCCTATGCTATAAGCAGTAAGTAAGAGCCAGCTGCATACCCAAACCTCAAGAACGCTGCCAAAATCACATCTTTACCGTAATCGGCGAACTGGTTTCCTCGAGTTTTTCTCCTTGCTGATATCCCTGGCCTGCAATGCACTGCAAATCGTGGGAGTGTCTGACCTGAGCTTGAGTGGGGCTAGAGGGGTTTGACCATCATCGATCATCCTTCATTGCGTCGAAGACTCTGAGCAAACTCCGAGAACCTGATGGCTGTGAACACCTAGACCAAGGTATCATATCTGGATCCACTCAGCGGAGATACAACACTGATACAGCGCATCTTCTCTGAACATTAATTATATGTGGGCCTCAGGTTTTGGATTGGCCAAACGTGCGGCACACTGACGCGGTGGTTCTCAAGATGGTATAAAAGTTCACAACAGGTCAACACCATGCTTCGTCTTTCGCACGATTTGCCATTGTTGCTCCGTTGGACTGTGGTGATGCTGTGATAGGGTTGAATGGGGTCCGGGATCAGCTTCCTGATGCGGAGATGTACATGGACCCAGATAAGAGGTCTAGTAAGTAACCGAGTCCTGAAATCTTTCGCCGACCCCGAACCCCACACCATGGCACGCATCGAGCTCTTGTATGTTAAAACGACGCCTAATGGCTTCGGTAGTCAACTAACAAAGTCAATGAAGGTATGGGCCTATGCTCATCGGGGTGTTCTTGAATATGATACTCTACGGGGTGAACCATCTCCAATTGGCACTTCTCCCCTGTTGATGGACACATTATTCAAACCTCTAGGTGTTACTAGTTCAGGTTAGTTCTCGCGTTCCACGAATCATACGTGAGCTTAAGGCTTGGAGATAGATGTATACTTACCATCAAACATACAAAACGTTCGTCGTTCCTGAAGTTCCAAATGTTCATGAATCACTGAGACATAAATCCAGAGATACCCGATGGATTCGATACCTCGTGAGCCTTTCAAGGTGCCAAACTATCAGTACCTCATTTCAAGCCAGGTGTTGTATTTGTTCATCATGGAAACTGCCAATACGGCGTTCGATATGTACATAATCTATGAACCACTAATTCAGCAGTTCGGTGAGTTTTGTTTCTTTCATCCTTGATAAGTCCAACTCACTCTCGAAACATTAGGCAGCCCTGATGCAGCGAAATTTTTCCCGACGCGTGAGTGGTCCCAATACCACAACCCGAAATGCGGCTTACTCTCCCCTTCTGACAGTATTCGCTTCTGGTGAGCACGCCGTGTTATGTTAGCGCCCCCTTGGTGAGCTCATCTGTGTTACTTCAAGAACCCCTTGTGATCGTGAGTCGTGAAAACCATACAAGGTCAATCGAGTTGTGACGAGCTCTTGCAGGTGGCAGTGTCGACGCCAATCCAGGTATTCTTTGCATGGAGAATCAAGCTACTCACAAAATCAAACTGGCTCGCGATTCTGATCTGCCTCTTCGCTTTCGTGTCCCTTGGTATGCCTCCCACATTTCACTCGTTCAAGTGTATTCCATTCATCACCAAGTAGCAGGCGGGATATGGACTGGATGCGACATCATCATTTTGAAACTGTTCTCTCAGAAGCCACGACTGCATACTCCGGCCTTGGTGTGGTTTTTATCGTCGTGCGTCGCTGACGTGTTGATTACTGGGTCTCTCGTCATGAGTCTGGTGTGTTGTAAGCATCTGTAACTCGTAACATAATCTGACACAATGTCAGTCAAAACGACGGACTGGGTTCGTACACACAGACGATGTACTCGCAAGGATCATCCGAAGTACGCATAAAGGACCTTCATTATAACCTGTCGTTGAAAATACATTTGCAGTGACTATCCAGACAGGCCTTTTAACGTCAGTCCCATATTCTGAGCATTGGACATGTTTCAACTAGTAACACACAGCGCTGTGTTTGCTATCGGCGACGTACTTTTCTTCATGAGTAAGATTCTAGTATCTCATTCTTGTCCGCTACTTTCTAACACCCCTCTCCTGTAGCCATTCAGGTTCGATATACCGCTTTTCCTCGAGGCGTTTTATTTCTCATGATCCGGTCTAATCTAGCACGCCGCCTTGTGGGTGCCGTGGCTTCTTTACCTGTTTGGTGGCTTAGCTTCTACAACAGGAATTTTATATGGGATCTGGCACTCTCTAAACTTTATGCAAATTGTCTCCTGTCGACGCTCAATGCCCGTGCAGGCTTGAAGGGACAGGCAACTTCTTCTGGGACTCCTGGAAATAGAATTTCGACAGCGCCTCGGCGACAAGTAAGCCCTCCAACTTTGTGAAGTTATCATCAATCGCTGAAAAAAAATTTTCTTGTAAGATGGATACTGGAAATTCTGGTGTACGCATATAACTGTTCGGCTCTTGTCCTGCAATGACTGACACACCCGTTTAGGACAATGTTTATGAACTGGATGCTCAAAAAACGTTCGAAGCCGCTGCAGCATACCCCGGGCGAGATGTTGAATATGGAATCACTGTTACCAAGGTGTGCCAACCTTGGATCATCCGTCCACGCTATATTCAAATCCGAGGTCAAGGTTGTGCACCGGGTCGAGGATCCGGCTCCCGGGAACGGAGAGGAGACACAGTGAGATCACATTGACCCAACTTTTGGCATCCTTTCTGAGTGAGTGCGGAGTCACAAAGGACTCGTGTAGCTGTCAATCTACATAGCTCTCCATCATACACAATCTGTAGAACAAGCTTGTAGTTTCTATGATGTATTACTAGCAGAGGGGAAATGGCTGTCACTCCGAGGATAGTTCAGGTTGCGCAATTGAGTATACTTATGATGAACAAGGTGTTGGTCGTCACGGTGGAAAATGAAATGTCGGAAGCACCCAAGTACTCAAGTATGTGGGAGCACCGAAGTTAATGATCTGACGTTAACGTTCAAATCCAGATGCCAAGCCCAAAAATAAGAAAGCAGGCGAGCATGAGTTTTAATGCCATGACATTCTTTAATATTCAATGGTCCGAGTCGGAGTTCAGTGAGGGCTAACAATCACCATAGAAGTCCGTTGATCAACCCACAAGGCCAAAGGCCGAACAGCCTACGCAGCCTCATTTAACCCACTTGGCGGCTGTCAATGATGCGATAAGGCAACTCTCTCAACTTACCAGACCTGGAGACGCTGGACTTTACGAACGATGTCAGGCTCGATTGGGAACGATCCCGAGAAACACCCCATCGACATGGCTAGTGAAAAGGTCACCAAGGATCCCTCCCTCGAAAAGGTCTGGAGAAAGATAGACCTATACGTTCTGCCGGTCGTAGCGATGTTCTACCTTTTGTCTTTTCTCGTGAGTCGCACGTTATAGGAATCCGGAAGCAAGTAATCCATGTTCTATAGGACCGAACGAACCTGGGGAATGCCCGTGTTGCAGGACTACAGAAAGATTTAAAAATGACCAACAAGCAATACAGTATCGCCCTGACAGTCACCTACGTTCCCTACATCTTTGCTGAATTGCCGTCGAATTTGCTCTTGAAAGTGTGTGACGATTATGTCTGTTGGGAGCTTGATTCTCATGAAGCGCAGGCTGTGGGTCCCAACAGATTGTTACCTCTGTTACTGACCCTCTGGGGTGTTGTGACGACATCTCAAGGTCTGTTTGTGTTTTCAGTGGCTGTTTCCGTGGTTAACTTCTCATTTTTCTCAAGGTGCGGTCAAATCTTACCATGGCCTCCTTGTTTGCCGTTTCTTCCTTGGCCTCTTCGAGGGTTTGTCGCCTCCAAAACACTGCTCGTCTCATTCTTCGATTGACCTAATCATGTATAGGCGGCGTCTTTCCAGGACTTGTTCTCTATCTGTCCACATTTTATCCTCGACAGAAATTGAACTGGAGGTAACACTACCTCTTGCCGCGGTTGCCTAAATACCAACAATTCTGGTTTTCAGAATATCCGGTTTTTTTTCAACGGCTTCAATTTCCGGCGCCTTCTCTGGAATCCTCGCCTACGGAATCATCCACATGGATGGGATTGGCCATCTTCACGGCTGGGCATGGATCTTCATTCTTGAGGGGGTATTCACGACGCTGTTCGGTATCTCTGCCTTTTTCCTGCTTCCCCGATCTCCAGCAGATTGTCACTTCCTCGATGAGACGGAGAAGTCATATGTTCTTCAACAGCTCCGGGAGACTGGTGCCACTGGAGGAGATGAGGGTGTGGACAAGTTTAGCTGGGTGGAAGTTGGTCGCGCGTTCATGCTACCGCAAGTACAGATGCTGGCTGTCATATTCTTCTTTGATGGTGCGTTATCTTGCGATGACGAGAAGTTGCTACTCATCACAGACATGATACACAGGCGCTCTCCTCTATGGTCTCGCCTAGTACGTGTGAAGCTGAGGAACCATGCATCCCCGTGAATTGAACTTTCCTGTAGTTTCACACCTTCCATTGTCCAAGGACTAGGTTACACTGCTGCTCGTGCTCAGCTTTTCAGCGTGCCACCGTTCGCAGCAGCATTTGCTGGTACGTTCACAGATTCACCGCCCATGACTCCGTATTGAGAGGCCGCACAGTTTGCATGATTTCAGCATATATATCCGATCGATACCGCTGCCGCGGTTTGGTCAGCATCTTTTGTGGCATTCTCTGTACTATTGGCTTTGCAATGTATCTCGGTTGGTTCTTTCCCTTTCAATTCTCTCACGTCGCGCCTGGTTTGATTTCAACTTCCCAGGTTCCCCATCGCTCGACGTCAAGTATGGTTCTCTGTTCTTCACCATCTCTGGGTCCTATTGCGCTGCACCAGCATTATCGACATGGGGTGCCAACAATGCAGCGCCGCATACCCGACGCGCCACTGCCATCGCCATTGGATTCATAATGACAAATTCTGGCGGGATTCTCGTGACGTGGCTGTTCGGATCTCTTTCGCCAGCGCCTTTATACAGGAAGGCATGCATCACGATGCTTGTCTTTTCAGTACTCCTCATTTTGATCACTGCCCTCAATATCTGGTACCTCACGATCCAAAATAGAAAGAAGGCTGTAATACGCGAGTCGATGGCGAGGGAGGACGAGAAGCCGGAGCTGGGGGACAAGTCAGCCTGGTTCATCTACAGCCTGTAAATACGTAGCGATGGAGGCAAAGTAAAGCCGGATCTTGTGCGGCAAATCACACTGCTTGATCACGCAATTGCTTGCAATACCGAAAAAGTCGAATTTGTAAGCTGCAGGGTGCTCACTCATCGACATCCCTCAGCAAACTTTCCGAGTCGGGATTATAAGAACGCAACTCTCGACTCGGAGACACCGGAAAACCCCTCTCTCTCCAACCTCAATGTCTCCCTCTCTCTTTCTCGACGCCAATGGCATCAACACCCACTCCACTGTCAACGGAGTGAAGAAGAGAACACCCGGCTTTGGAACGCGCGCCATCCATGTTGGTTCTTCAGCCGATAAGCAAACAGGGGCTGTGATCCCTCCAATTTCTCTCAGTACGACTTACAAACAGGACGCCATCGGTGTTCACAATGTGAGTTGCCAAACCCACATCATGCTTGGACTATAAGCTGACTCGACGCAGGGCTTTGAATATTCTCGCTCGGGCAACCCGAACCGAGATGCGTTGGAGTCAATGCTTGCATCCCTGGAGTCTGGAGGCGCCTACGCGCTTGCGTTTGCTTCTGGTTCGGCGGCCACGGCAACCATGCTCCATTCATTGGGTCCGGGATCCCATATCCTCAGTGTAAATGACGTGTATGGTGGAACATTCCGTTACATGAAGCGGGTCGCCGAAGAGACGCAAGGCCTCGAGACAACATTTTTAGACCTTGAGAGCATCGATGATGATGCGTTTGTTGCGGCCATCCGGGAAGATACCAAGGTACGTTCGTTGACCACGGCTGCGATCCTGTCTAACGCCCATGGCAAGCTTGTGTGGATAGAGTCGCCGACAAACCCAACCCTCCGCTTGATTGACATCGCCAAGATCGCTTCTCTCGCGCACTCCCATCCATCCAAGCCTCTTGTACTGGTTGACAATACCTTCCTTTCTCCCTTTTATTCATCCCCGATCCTCCTGGGCGCCGATATCGTCCTCCATAGCATCACAAAGTACATCAACGGCCACTCTGATGTCGTCATGGGTGCGCTCATCCTCCCCCAACACCAGGCGGATGTCGCTTCGAAATTGCGCTTCCTCCAGAACGCTATTGGCGCCGTACCGAGTCCATACGACTGCTGGCTAGCACAGCGTGGCGCCAAGACGCTCCACCTACGCATGAAAGCCCATGGAACGAACGCGTTGGCAGTCGCCAAGGCCCTTGAAAAATCTCCTTACGTTGAGGACGTGATATACCCAGGACTTGCTTCGCACCCGCTAAACGATTTGGCATACAAGACTCTTTCCCCTCATGCGCGCAAGTTTGTCGACTCGCTCGGGGGATCCGAACTGGGTGCAGGTTTCCCGTACGGCGGGATGATCTCATTCAGGATTCGCGGTGGGGAAGAGGAGGCGGAAAGGTTCTTGACGGCCACCAAACTATTTACTCTTGCGGAATCACTGGGTGGTGTAGAGAGTCTTGCAGAGCACCCGGCGAAGATGACACATGGAAGTATACCAGAGGTGGAGAGGGCTGCTTTGGGTATTGGGTCGAATCTGGTGCGATTGTCGGTTGGTGTCGAGGATATAGATGATCTCGTTGCGGATGTTCAGCAGGCTTTGGAGGTTGCTGTGCGACCATGACTGATTGATAGATTCGGAAATGTGATTGACTCGTATACCCAGGTACTTACTTGAATGCCTTGTGCAGATGGTTGTTGTCCATTGCATTGTGGTTACGAAGGGGCAATGTAAACTCATTGAGACTTTGAGTAAATCGTCGGTTGATGATGAAGAGAAAAGGCGGGTTTGTGATCACTTTGAGGGATAGGGCCGCTGACGAAGCTTGTTTGACTAACCTTGCTTCGGACCAGCTGGGCTTTACCAACTCCCTAGTTGTGCGGCGTGCAGGACTTGACGAACAAGTTTTGAAATCGGACTGTACATTCGGACTCCATTATCGCTCTTTCCCCTTCGGACGAACTCATGACATAGAAATCACCCCAAACGTTCGCCGAGACTCCCGGCACAACCCTTGTGGACTACGAGGCATGCCAGTGAGGCCGGGTGTCAATAGCTCCAGATACCCTAATTCCAAACAACTCATACGGACTCGAAGATCTGGCGTTGAATGCCGCGTCTCGCATTTTACTAACGGTGCGTGATTTGATCAAATACTTGTATTATACATATATCCCACCCCTTAGCATTACCAGGTCCGTGACTCAGTGGCGTGTTCCAATCCCAAGCGAAACACAAAGGTGTCACCATATGTCTTCTGCTGGAGAAAAAACACCACTGCATTCAACTCTCGGAGAACATCTCCGTCTTCACCAGCGAATTCGGTTCTTCTGAACCCTTTGGTTTTCACTTTTAGCGTGGACGATGACTCGGATCGTGGTATCGTATGGTAACGGTATGGCCAAGCCCTCGGCCTTGATTAACTCCCCATACTCATTATGCAGATTGACCATGAACGCGGTTTGTATCGGACGCTTCCAAGGAATTGAATGCAAATATGCGAAGGCATCGTATGACTGAGTCGGTGATCTGTCTTGTCCACGTTGTACCATGGTTGGATGGTTGGTCCCATGCCCTAAAGCCCTCCCAACCAGCATCATGCCGAGTGTCTGGAACAAAGTGGTTCTGGTGCCTCAAGATGCCAGCGACTTGAGAAATGGGATAGGCGCCCTCTGAGGTCACTAACCCAAAAACCTCAGACCCACTCCTCTTTTCGTCCTCGCTTCTCTGGCCGTTTCTGGCTTCGCGACTACGGCTTCCGATGTCGAGGCGGACATCACCAAGATTTCTAGCCAGGTCAATACTCTCAACATCACCATGCAAACCCTGGCGGGAATCTGAGCCAGGCTCTCGTATGTGCCATTTATGGTGTATCCTGGGACTCGCCTCTTATCCCTCGCCTTTGCAGACTATCCACAGCAATGGCCAGAATCTCATCACCACTCTTAACAGCTCTACCACAGATGCTCAGGTACATGATATTTCGGTTGCGTTTCAGCAGAAGCGTGTCTTGCTGCCATATATATCACAGAAGCCGGTTTCTGAGACCGACGGGCGCGCCATCCTCGACCAACTCGAGGCCATCGAACCGGTTATCGAAGGCAGCTTTGCCTGACATCCAGGCCAAGAAGACGGCTTTTCAAGCCCTCCCCATTGGAAATTTGCCTTCTCTGGTCTACCAGGACCTTGTGTCTCTCGACGCCAGCACCTCCGCCGCGCTCCTTGGTTCTGCTCCTGTGTGCTTTTCTCTCTGACTGTTGAATCAAGCAGTTGTCTCTGACGGCGCTGTAAATTTTCAGGCCGACGTTTAGTCAGAGGCGGCGAGTCTTAGCCAACACCTCCATGCCGCGATTCGCCGCGGCCGCGGTCTACCAATCTTGAAGCTTGAATGGTGACAGGCGACACTATACCCTGATATGTAACCGTGATAGCAGGACTCCAGAGACGTTTGAATACCATTTGATTTTACTCGACCACGGGCTCGATCGAATCAAATAGTTTATGCATCTTTCGCATTACTTTGAACATGTCTCTGTTGATTCATACCAGTGCTGCGGAGCGCCAGTGCTGTTCTTGCAAGAATGTGCTGCCCGCGTATATGGAGCAGTAAAAGTCGTCTTGTAAAAAGATCTTGGGACCGCAGCCCTAAAGGGAGAATATACTGCTTCCGTTGAAATTTAGAACCTTTTGAGTGCTAGTAAAGGCGAACGGGGTGGATTATAGGTGTCAGATTGATACTTTGCTTGTGACTGGTCGTAGCTCGAGACCTTGTAGGCAATGTAGTTTGATTGTCCAGCATTATTACCATTGAATTGGAATAGCAGTGAGGTTGGTGTTCTTCTTGCAGAGGGAAAAAAAACTTGGCCTCAGTGGTCAGATGTCCTACAGATACTGTTGTTACAAGGATCGGCAGATAGACCGATGACGACATACTCTGGTGTCTCAGACAGATTCGCACATAAAAGACTGGATCTCAATAACCCCCGCGTTTCTTACTACCTATACACCCATAATTCCGCCCTCGCAACCAACCGTCAAATCCCTTCAACAATGGCTGATAAGAATATCCAAGAAGGCGACGTAGGTAAAATACCAAAATTCCTGATCGCGCTTCGCTTAAATGCTAACTTGAGTGCGGTTGATCATGGTCAATAGTTTCATGGAATTTCGGAAATGGCCAAGGTACTGGAACTGTCACAGAAATCAAAACGAGCGGGTCGCTCGAGATTCAATCCAACGGGAAGTCAATACGCAGGAACGCAGACCCTTCAAATCCTGCGGTTGAGGTGGTGCGCCCGGGAAATAATGTTGTTAAGCGAATGAGAGAGCTCACGAAGCTTGGCTCACAGACAGAACAGGGAGGGGCGGAGGATGGAGGGGCGGGACCTGCGGAGGTCGCCGAACAGGCTGCTCCTGAGGAGGGGGCCGTAGGAAAGAAAGCAACTGCTGCCGCTGAGGCTGGGGATAAACGAGAGCGCGAGGGTGAAGGGGAGGCGGTCACTGGAGAAGCAGCAGGGGAGAAGCATGAGACCACCGGCAAGGGGGCGACGAAGAAGGCCAGGACGGCTAGAAGTACGGGAGGAACGAAAAAGACAAGGGCGGCGGCGAAGACGGAGGGTGGGGCGAAGAAGCCTGGGCGGCCGAGGAAAGGGTCTAGGAGCAAGAAAGCAGAGGTCGACGCAGGCGAACAGGCGGAGGAGCCCGTCCAAGGAGAAGGCATGCACGTAGACGTCCCGACGGAGGCAACGGGAGTAGAGCTAGCAGAAACTTCGGAGGCCCCGAAGAAGAGAGGACCTGGCCGTCCTAAGAAGTCGGATGCCTCTGATCATCCACCCGTCGACGAGAACGCCGTCGTTGAAGATGTGCCAGCCGCCAGAACGCGTTCCAGAGACTAGTATGTACGACGTTCTGCTCGATTACTATAGTACATAGTAAATTCTATCGCTTGGGATTGTGTCTTTCTGATAATCTTTTCTATAGGATTTGTTCTGACTTCAGGTTATTGATGTACTTACTACAGTCAGTACCAATCAGTTGTGGGTGAGTACTTTTTGGCGTCTGAGTTGAGATCGGACAGAGTACATCTTCAGCGTACTGGAACCTCCAGGTCATTGTCACAGCATTGAAATATCTACGTCAATTCGCATTTCGTGTGGGGGCGGGTGTTGCGATTTTTCTGGGGAAGCTGTCGAAGTTTGTACGATATTGTCGGGGACCTACCAGTGCGGCATCTCTAGGCGCCCAGGCACATATGAGGCTGTAATGGGTGACAATGACTCTTGGGACTTGCAGGACCCACCGTGATGCCGTCCAAGGGCTTCTGGACGAAATTTCCTTCCCAGTTCAAATTTTCACTATCCCGCTGATTTTCACGAACCTTAGAATAACGGAGCAACAACATATCCACCCTGGGAAAAATGGGATTTCGACGATGACTTCTTCAAATCACTTTCCGCGCACTGTCTTCAACACCCCGAAACGACCCTCGATCGAGTCCTAGACAAAATATGTACCGGTCTTGAAATGGGGCAAGAGCTGTTTGAGGTAATCCCAGAAAGTCCGTTTCCTGCGCGCGGTCTTGTGAAGGCCCTGGCCTTTCTCGTCAAGCTTGGAGTCGTAAGTTTGTCGGTTGTCTCCCTTAGTCATTTTCTCTCATGCATACCTAGATGGTGAGCAGGGTGAAATCCAGTGTTTACGAATTTTCGCAAGAAGTGGTGTCCTGGGTCAACAATGTTAAATTTGCTTTCGAATCAACACACAAGAGCGACTTCACATGGACAGTATGGCGAAATCTAAGGAAGATGCGGTGGGTGCTCGGCTTCCTTGCGCGCAGCGACCGTAACCTCACATGGTTGTGCAGCGAGGTACTCGATGAAATCTGCTTGTGGGCCACCGCCAGACTCGTGCGTGGCGGCAACATATCCAAAGTGTATGCTTGCTAATCTGAAAATACTATAGAACGATGGCCGATGGGCTCAAATTCGCAACGGGCTGATGATAGGCAAGGAGATTGACGAGTTTAAAGCTCGGCTTGCAGATGCAAAGGAACTCTTCAAGGTAAGTATCTCTCTTAATCCGGAATTACCTCTTATTATATGAGAACGTCCTCTGTAGGACATCACCTTGATCCATCTATCGGGGGGCATTAGTGCGATACTTGTAGCAATCAAGTCGATTTTGCTACGCCAAGATGTTATCACACGCGAGATTCGAAAGATTAAGCAGCAACAGCACGAACAGCTGGTGAGAGAGGATTGTGAAAATCATCATCGCAACTCATATACATATCATCAATGAAATGGAGGCCAAGAAGCAAACCGATGCACGACGTGCCTTCCTGGAAGGAACTCTTAATCCATCCGTCGTCACTAATCCCACCTACGATAAACAGGGGAAGAATCCTTGTGATGAGGGAACAAGGGTGGGGGTGCTAGAAGATATCACGCAGTGGCTTTATTCGATCTCCCCTGGCTCTCAGAATTTCTTGTGGCTCACGGGAGACCCAGGATCTGGGAAGTCTGATGTTACTGCATCACTCGCCAGGGATTGCAAGAAGAAGGATATTCTTTGGGCCCAGTTCTTCATCAACCGCAACAATGTTGAAACGACAGATCCGAATTCGTACTTTCCGTCTATCGCTCGACAACTCGCGGATCGCCACTTTGATGTCGAACGTGCCGTTCACGACAGGTTGAAGCAGGAGTGCACACTCATGGACTGCATTTCTCCTGATCAAGCTGCTGGATTGTTTATTGATGCGCTTCGAGTTGCATCAAAACTTGATCCTGATCGACCTGTCGTGGTCACCATCGACGCCTTGGATGAGACCGACCGAAAACGCCTGAAGGATACTGCCAGCATCTTCTCGCATTTGTTCGAAAAGCTGTTGAAATATCCCAATGTCAAGATATTCATGTCAAGCCGAACTGAGAATGACATTCAAAAACCATTTTCCCAGAGCATGAACGACAGACACGTCAAGCATGTTCATCTTGACACTGCCGCCTCCATGGATGATGTCTCACTATTCTTGAGAAGAAAGATTTTGGAGATTGTCACATATAACGACTTGAACTGGGGAGAATGGCCGGGAGAAGAAGGGCTGGCTCTGCTCGCCGCTCGAGCATCAGGTCTCTTCATCTGGGCGGTCACGGCCGCAAGATTTCTGCAGGAGCAGATTGAGGAATATGGAACAGAATGTTTGGACCAGGTTCTGAATGCCCTCACGGGTGAGGCGCTGGAGGACATCAATGCACTCTACGGCCTAATCTTGCGCGTCACATATAGCAAGCATGCAAACGAATGGGACTTTGAGAAGCTCCGTCGGATCATTGGCGCCATTGTCGTCTTGCGGGAGCCGTTGTGTTTGGATGACCTTGCGGGGCTACTGGATCTTCGCCAATCGCCATCCAGCCGCCCCGTCGACATCGTGACCTTTGTTCGCAGACTTCGAACAGTCCTTGTTGCTGGTGTGGACGCTATCGATGGGAAGACGATACCCCGGCTTCATAAATCTTTCTTTGAATTCATCACCAGTCCTGAAGTGTTCGCAGCTGATGATGGCTCGGTTCCCCTTGATTTTCCGCGTAGATCTAGATGTCGCGGAGGCAGAACTTGCATCGCAGTGCTTACAGCAGTTCCGGCTCTCACATACTGGGATAGTCGGGGAGCCTGGGAAGAGGTATTCCTTTCAGCTGCCTCAGCAGCTCCGGTATGCTTTCCAACGTTGGTTCTCGCACTTTCACCAGCTGAAAGGCACAGTATCGGGTGTGATCATTGGGAACACGACGATGGGTCTTTCTCAAATGCGAACCCTTCTTTGCACACAGTGGGATGGCGCCGCTTCGGGACCCCTGTCTCTGTCGTTCTCGTTCTCGTCAGACCGATCACAGCTCATGACATCATCCCCGAGCCATCATGCTTGCTGGGACATGTCCACTGGCAGTCACACTCCCAAAATATTGACTGGAGACCTCCATCGGTTCCTAGCTATCGACTTCTCACCTGATGGAAAACGACTGGTTTCAGGATCGAGAGACTTACTTATTATTTGGAACTTGCAAACAGGCAACCGTATTGGATATCTTCAAGGTCACTCTGGAGATGTGCGAGATGTCAAATTTCACCTGCGGGTGATCATGTTGCCTCTTGTTCTGAAGACAACACGATACACCTTTGGGACTGTGGAACTTTACAATCAATTGCTGTCCTCGTGGGTCACACAAACCGGGTGCTTTCCATAGCATTCTCACCTGGTGGGACCGTGGTCGCATCAGGTTCAATGGATAATACTGTCCGTCTGTGGAATGTGCATCCTGGCGAGTCGATTGGGTCACCATTGGCAGGTCATCTACACAGTATATGTTCTGTTTCCTTCATGCCAGATGGGCGTCATGTTGTATCATGTTCTGAGGAGGGTGAAATTCGTGTCTGGGACAGTCAGACAGGCCGGCTTATTGACGCTGTGTCAACTGTGTGCCATCTTCTCTCTGTAGCCGTCTCTCCCAACGGGCAGCAGATTATTGCAGGACATATTGATGGTGTCGCTTCTTGGACGAAACAGAATGGGCATTTCCATCGTGATGAAATGGCATTTCAAGTCTCTGGAGGTGTGTCCTGTGTTGCGATTTCATCTGACGGAACGTCACTTGTTCTTCGTACTCGCAAAGGACGCCTTCGTTTCTACACCATCGAAACTGGACAATCGGCCGCTTTTCCTGAAGAAAGCCTTATGCCATCATCTCGTAAATTTGTGTTGTCACCCAATGGTTCACACCTCGCTTTCGTCAGTGAGGCAGGGGCTACAATTTGCATCTGGGATCTACCTCAACCTGCAATATCCTTCACAGCACTTTCACCCCATGGTAACGTCGTCCTTTACGCATTTGTGGATAATTCAGTACGCTTGTGGACTTCACAGATGGGAGTGACGATGAGTCACCAGCTCCGAGGCAAACTAGAACATGTTACCTTCTCGTCTGACGATGCTCTCATTGCTGGAGCGACCGACAACCATGTCCATCTTTGGGGTGTGTCGACGCGAGAGCTGCTCGCATCAGGAAGTCAAGAGAATCTTCCACACATCGTTTCGATGTCCTTTTCGGCAGATTGTCGGAACGTGGTTACCACTCACAAGGACCATAGCGTATATGTTTGGATCAAGAAGCGTGGCACATTGCTCGCGCAATACCAGCCACCTAACGAGAATGTTGTGCTCGATTCCTTGCCGTTCCTCGATGTTGACGAGGGACGGTGGGAGAAAATCAGCGGCAGTCGCTGGTTTCCTTCGAAGAAGCAAGGTTCTGGTCTTTTGGCATATCAAGATGGCTATATCATCAGGGGAAGGGAGGATGGTTCAGTCAGTGTCGTTCCAGTCACTCATACCCCATCGCCGCAGACATGAGACCCCACGGCCTAAACTTTCACATTTCCGAGTCGAGTCCACCACATTGCACGTCATCCTCCAGACCACCTTCATCGTTGATATGCTTAATCTTTCCATGTGATATCATACCGCTACCCTATAATATGTTGGTTCTATTACTGCTACTCCATCACAGCTGTTTTCAAATTTCATATCGATGGGTCGTTGACTCGCAAGCCGTCGTTACACAGGGTTCCTTCCTCCTGAATCCGAGATCTTTGATGTTGGAAGTTTGAGATCACTATTCCCGAATTTTGTGAAAGCATCCCAATACTTCGTGGTGACGGCTTGCTATCTCTTCTGTAGGGCCAGACTAAGTCAAGGGGGTGTCGGGACCGGAATTTGCCTTGAAAATGGCTGGGAGATTGAAAAATGATTTTTTCAGATTTTTCCTGGCACTTCTTAACCTCCTTCCTAAAAAGGAAAGAGGGGGGGGGGGGGGGGGGGGGGGTCTCGAATTTTTTTGCAAAGTTGTGCGGAATGGTCCGTGCGATCCAAAAAAAAATTCAGAAAAAATAAAAGTTTATTCAAATATTTTCATCAAAATGGCTATAACTTGGGAACCGCCACTCGGATTGAGAAACTGACTCTAAATTTGGATTTCCCAGCCCATTTCACATCGAATTTCGACCCCGTGTAAAAAATTCCGGTCCCGACACCCCCTTGGACTAAGTCGTTCACCGAGCAAACTGTCGGCATCGGCATTCGGAATGATCATGTAAACTAAGCCAAATAGAAAATTCATCTCTCCTCGTCGTAACAAAATGGCACCCACGTACGTCGTCCATCGCCGCGAGATAGCGCTCATCGGCGATTAACAGGCGGATTCAGGACGCAGAAAACCTCCTGGGCAGACGACGTAGACGAATTCGGTGAGACTATTGAAGTTGAATAATTGGGAAGCTGATAGGTGGTATACAGAGCAACCAAAAATCGAGGAGTCTGTTGATGAAAATGGGATACGCACGACGATAGAGTATACTTTGAACGATGAAGGGAAGAAAGTCAAGGTATGTGTATCAACAGGCAGTGCGATCCGAATATATGACCCCTGTTACTTTAGATCACCCGTCGCATAAAACGTACCCTCCAAAAATCCATCGTTGAGCATGCTGTAGCGGAGCGCCAGAAATGGGCCAAGTTTGGAGCGGACAGAGGAAACAAACCTGGACCTGATAGGGCCACAACGACTGTTGGTGAAAACCTCACCCTAAAGCTGAGCGCGGGGAACAAGGTGCATATTGTTCCATTGGTAGAGCTGATTTTTCCGTTACCTTTCCTTTCCAGTCCAATGACATAGAACCTACTCCTGAAGAGAATGTCAAACAAAACCTCGTACGGGCAGGCGCAGGAAAGGTCAGCTGTCGTCTCTGCAAAGGCGATCACTTCACCGCAAAGTGCCCCTACAAAGACACGCTTGCCGGATTAGAGAACGCCGGTACCGCTATTGCTCATTCATCTGACTTACTACAGACCCTGATGATAACGAACAGACGGCGCTGGTCTCGACGATGACACACATCCCCCCGAGACCACCGCTCCATCGCATAGCGCGCCGTCCGGCAAGTACGTGCCTCCATCGATGCGCGCGGGTGCGTCGCGTCCTGGCGGCGACTCGATGCGCGGATCCTCGAACAGGGACGATTTGCCCACCCTGCGTGTCACCAACATCTCAGAGGACACACAGGAGAATGACCTTCGGGAACTCTTTGGAAACTTTGGCCGTGTCGCGCGGGTGTATGTCGGCCGTGATCGGGAGACGGGAGCTGGCAAAGGCTTCGCATTTGTTAGCTTCGAGGACAGAGCAGCGGCGCAAAAGGCAATTGACAAGGTTCATGGCAAGGGTTATGATAATTTGATCCTGAGTGTACAATGGAGTCGTGAGTCGTCTTTGTTTCATTTCTGTGTCTGTCTGACTGTCATTTCTCAACAGAGCCGAGACCAGAGCAGAAATAATTATTTCGTTCTTGCTGATTGCGTCATTTATAACCTCTTTTCGGTAACATGGGAACTCATTTCACCTTCATGGAAGTTCTAACACCATATGGATCGAACTGAATGTTATTTCGGCTGGTTTCAAACGCACTCAAAGAAAATTGTTTTATCGTCAATCATGATACGCAGGATGCGCATTGTTGTGTTTTGATAGAGAAATAGAGATGATACGATACAACAGGTAGAAGTTTGATAAATAGACTTCGAACATAGGCAGTAGTAACAGATCGACTATAGGTATATATTACACACTAAACGACCTCGACCCTCGCCTTCTCCCCTCCATCGATACTCGCATGCCCAGCGGTGCTGATCGACGTGCCGTGTTGTCCAGATTTATGATGCTGGGGCTCCCGGGCGCCTCCTTCCGTACCAAGGTCGCCTCCTATGCTGGTGGTGTGGCCCAACTCTTGTTCAAGCCCTACATAATCATAAGCAAACTCGCCCATCTCGGCATCATCGATGCCAAGGATCTCTGCTTCTTCTGAGGCCCGGAGGGAAAGCCCGGGAATAAAGTGCATTATCCAAAGAATGATTGTCTGTATACCAAAAGCAACAATCAATGTTCTCTGGTTCATAAAGATCGAAAAGCTGAAATTCTTACGGTCATGACGAAAGAATATGAAAGACCAGCGGTGGAATCAGCGATTTGATATCCGAGTTGGATGTAATGATGATCCAGCCAGCCTCCACCGATGACGGTGATGCCGTCAAAACCGGCAACGCTAGCTTGAGCAAAAAAAGCGGTGAGAATGTTGCCGACTAGACCACCAATTGCATGCGACGCAAAAATCTATTGAAGGTACCGGTTAGGGACAAAGTCGGGGAGACGACCGAGAGGACTTACATCCAGAGAGTCATCGTACCCGAAGATGAACTTGAGCTGTGTGGCGAAGTTGCAGGCCGTTCCACCGACGACTCCGAAAGCGACTGCTGCGGCTGGGTAATAACAAGTCATTCAGTATGACGTTGGCGGCCCGAAAGGTCAGACGAAATTACGCACGAGCTCCTACAAACCCGGATGCCGGAGTGATAGCTACGAGGCCAGAAATGGCGCCTGAGCAAAAACCGACTGCGCTCCATTTTCTCTCGAGGCGGTAATCCTGAGAGACACGGAGTTAAAAAATGACGGGGAAAACTTATTGCAAAGTGGGTTACCCAAAGCATCCAAGTCAATCCTCCTACGGAAGCGGCCAGGTTTGTAACGATACAAGCCTGTGCTGCTCTCAGGTTTGCACTCAACGCTGACCCACCATTGAAACCGAACCATCCGAACCAGAGTAGAGTTGTCCCGAGTACGACATATGACGTGTTCTGTGGTTTGTATGCCAGCCTTTGTGTCCCGTAACCACGGCGTTTACCGAGGAAGATGGAAATGGCAAGGGCAGCGGTGCCAGACGAGATGTGGACGGGTGTGCCACCGGCGAAATCGAGGCCGCCCATGATAAAGGACCAGCCATTGGAGTTCCAGGTCCAGCATGCGATGGGGTCGTACACGAGTGTGGACCATATGAAAATAAAGACCAGGATAGGGCCGAGCTTACCGCGTTCAGCTATGGCGCCGACGGCAATGGCGGGTCTAGGGAGGGAATCGAGTTAAGTCCGAGGCGAGGGATTAGAGAGGGACGAGTAATACGTTATTGCTGCGAACATAAGTTGATATACGCAAAATACAATTGCGGGGACGCGTGGACTGCCAATTGAAGGGGCTGCGAGGACACCTTTGAGGCCGAAATATTCTGAGGGTTGAAGTGAACAAAGGGGCCAGCACCGAGGTGGATCAGACATACTTAGGTCACCAATGTACTTGTTCGCTGTGTCACTGAAGGCCAGTGAGTACCCCCAGAAGAACCACTAGTGTAGAAAAACTGTTTGTTCTTTCTCGGAGCACCAAGGTGAATTGACCGACCTGGAACGAAACAACGGCGATGGAAGCCATACTCGTCCATATCATCGAAAGAGCGTTTTTCCGCCGTAGAAGGCCGGAATAGAAAAAGCCAACTCCTGGTATCATGACCCAGACGAGAGCGGTACTGGCCAGGGTCCAAGCGATATCTCCCGCATTGTAAACGATAATTTTGCCCTCCGAGTCGACCCAATTCAGATCACCAGCTATAGAGCGGGTTAGATGAGGTGAGAAGGGATGTGATGTGCTGACATGAATCATAGGTGACGTTGACCATCTCGAAATCGAGAGAGTGGTGGAGTGGGGTTCAACGTTCAAACGTTTAGGGACCGGAAGGATGAAGGAGAGAAGGATGATTGGCTTTGGGCGGACGACCTCTCGAAAAGGGGACAACCATGCCACAGAGAATTTATATGTTTCATCAACTACCAGAGCTGCCGGTGATCAGGTACCAAAAGTTTGGAGGTATGATAAGATGTATTTGACCATCAGGGGCAATCCTTTTGGTAAAAGATCTCAGCTCATCGGAAGTCGTCTCCGTTGGAAAGCCGTCCACCATCACTCTCTTCCCGCTGCCCCCGTCACCTCGCCTTCGTCCAGAGAATCGAATTCTCGCCGACTCAATCGGTGCGTTCGCAGTTGGTACCGATGATAAGGGCCCTAGATAAGAACCAACAACCAACGCTGATTGGACGATAGCTACCCCAAGACTCGCTTAATCAGCAGCGTTATCTTTTAGGTGCCATCAACTTTGTTATCTCACAACACTGCTTCCAGGGAAACCGGCAAGTATAGTATCCCAGCTAGCGAGAAGCGGAAGCATTAACCTCGGGTAAACATGGCCACTTCATCGCTCTTCAACGCTTCTTCAAGGTCCTTCAAGGTCCTTGCGATCGCACAGGAATGTCAAAGATGACATAAATTAATTCTAGATTGTGTTCCTCCGCCACTTTGTATTGCTGCTAATGGTCCTCTGCGGTCATCATGCGACTCAGCCAAGCGCATCTCCCAATCCTTTGCCAAGATCTTTCAGTCGCTTCGTGCGATTTTCGCGCTACGTCCGGAAAATCCACAGGGCTCAACGATCGGCAGCATTGTACCTCTGACGACGTTATTTGACTGTATTTGTTACTGCGAGGTAAACCAAGCCTCAGCAAACACAAAACAAACCCTTCACATACGACATACCACGTCGACCGTGCAACATGGCTAGCATGCTCGCCAGTCAGTTTGTTGGTAGTCTTCGATGCTCTTCCACAGTTTCCATCGGATTCAGGAGGGCGATTCACCTCACACCCGTTGGTGGGTACTATACTTCTGTCACACACGGACGAATGACACCGAGAATTTAGCGCGAAAGAAGAAGGCCAAAGTGGATTTCGATGACCTCTTTGATGATACGGCCGAACAGGAACTGTTCACTGTACAAGGGTCAAAAGGAAAAGACGCGGGGATACCGCCGACCGCGTCCACCTCCACGTTACCAATCACATCCTCCAAACGCGCTCGGAGACTGACTTCAGAGGCCCGCGTCGCTCGTTTTACGCAAGTCAAGGACTTCATCTCACCGCGTCTTGGTCGGAAACCTGTCATAAAAGCCCCTCAAGCGAGAAACAGTGCATGGGCACAATTGGTGCAGTTGGCTACAACGGAGGAGCAGTTGAAAGGAGTGACAGACATGATGCCCTGCTGGATAGCAGCGGGACGTACGTTCGACGCGTCGTTCTCTGAACTTTTCGTTCGTGAGTCGCCGTCTCTCTCGCCGTTCCTGTCAGCCTATCTTGACATACATTTCCAGGGCGTTGTGAGGAGCTTCGCTGTCCCCAGCTAGCCGTGGAAGTATATGGCACCTACGCCAAATATGGACTGCCCCTCACGCTCCCTGCCGCCCGTCAGCTTCTCCATTCGCTGCATCTGCACCATCCCCTCTCCTCCACACTTACCGTGGCCGCTCTTTATCCCATCTATCATCTCCCTCCCGTTTCGCAAGATCTCGTTTCGTGTGCCCTAGTCACATCCGCATGTTTCCACCATGCTCATGTGCATGGGTCTGAGAACGGCTCGACAACATCCATCACGCCAAAGAACGCCATGAAAATGGCTAACACTCTAGTACCGCAGTTAGAAAAACTCGTAAAGAATCCTCTGAATGTGGAGACAAAGAAGCACCACAGCTGGGTGATGTGGTCGTTAAAGAAAGTTGACATGGCGTTCAAGGCGATAGGCGAGAAAAGAGCGTGGCTGGAGGAATGGAGAATCCGAAATGGAGAAGGGAAGACCAGCAATGCAGCCTAGTAATCTAACTTATCCTTGCACTTGGTTGTCAATGTTCCTCTTCACATCTGGAGTCCTCTCCACATCCATGTCCATTCATGTCAGTTATGAGGATATGCAGACATGATTTTTCAAGAAAACAAAGGATAAATCACTAAGAGGCCCTCATGCGCATATCCAGCAAGTTATCCGTCATGCAAACTTTCTCCCGCCTGCTCATCATTTTCTTCGACATTCGTTACCTTCTCTGTTTGGCCTAACCCATCCTCTGGCTCCAGATCAACACTCGGCACTGGTATTTCCTCGCTGTCCACACCAACAGTTTCCTCCAAGGTCGGCGGTGGCGCTTCCGCAGTTTCCTCCACGTTTGGTACAATGGGAACACTTGGCAAGTCGTCCGCAGCAGAGATGCTCGGATCCTTGATGTCACTTCCTGTTTCCTCAAGTGTGTCGCCCTGGAGGACCACGGCAGGGGGGACTGGTTCAATGACGTCTGACTCTTCTACGATCTCTTCAACTTCAGCCGGTTGGCCCTCCTGAACAGTTTCAACGTCGGGTGTGGATGAAGAGGCGAAATCGTCAGTTCCGTCTGTAGGCACAGGGACTTCGGTGACTCCTGAACCAGGCGCCGGCTCTAATACAATCACCGTGTGGTATGATGATGTCGGCTCCACCGACTCCTCGATCTTGGAAGGAGGTTCATCTGCTATCTTTGAATCAGATACGGTTTCCTGCGATTGCGTTTCCTGTGACGACGTGACTTCCTCTGGCAATTGATTTTCGGCCAATGGTACAGTCTCCTAAATAGATTTCGTCTTCAGCTATCAACTCCATGGACAAGGCTTCGAGAAACAAACAGTGGGTTGGGCAGCCTCATCATCAGGTACGGAAATATCTGCCTGCGTTTCAGCCACAGGCTTAGCTGTTTTGGGGGCGCCATCGTGCGTTTCAAGTGGTTCAGTCGATTGCGGCTCGAGAAGAATCGACATGGGTTTGGTATTATGCTCCACGCCCTTGGAAGATTCCACCTTGGCCTGTTCCTCAGCAAAAGCAAATCCTTCATGCAACACCATCGTATCTGTACGGCTCCTCCCTACTTTCCGCGGGCTCTCTCCCCCATTCGCGAGGGCCGGAAGTCCGGGGCTTTTGCCTCTCTCACTGCCGTGATCCGGCGTACCAAGCAACCGATTCCAATAATCCCGGGGAGATTCTTGTCCTTTTGCATTCTCTCCAGTCTTGGTCGTTGTTTGGGTCTGCGGGAGCGGCTCGACCGAAGCAGCCAATGGCCGTGGCAGGTGTGCACCCCTCCCCACATCATCGCTATCATTATGAGCCGGGCGCTGGGGTATAACGAGGAAGTCGGAAGGCACCAGCCCAAATTTAGATGTAAGAGCGAGGAAGCGGGCATAAAGGGATGATTCCGCTTCAGCTTGTTCGAAGGCTTCCCGATGATGGAAATAGGCATGAGCAAAGATGCGACCAAGACGGCGGGCAAGGGAAGAGAAGTGGCGATGCGAGGCAGGGGGTATTTGCAAGCTGCAGAGGGGAGTGAATCCCATTTGATAAGTTGGAGCGTGGTGAACATACCGCGAAGGGAAAGCACGGGGAGTGTTCAGGAGCGCGGTGGCACTGTCAAGGGTATGGAGAATGTAGTCGATTGCACAACATTGCTGGAAATAAAACGGAATTAGAAGTAAGAAATAGGATCCTGAGTGAAGAATAGGCCAGCCCGTAAGAATATTTCCATCCTTTGGGAGGCGGATGGGGCCGCGGCCGCATCCAACAAAAGCCCCATAGACGGTTCGCATCCACGTACTGTCCATTTTGGCCATGTGGATCGCAGCACTGTCTTCAACCCCGGTGGCGAATTGGATGAAGGATTCAACAAGGTCTTCTGGATTGTTGACTCACCTCCATGGCGCCTTCATTTCCGTGGGCAACACAAAGGTATAACCATTCACCGGCTTTCATTTCAGGACACGATGCGCGCGTGCATTCCTGCTGAAGCATCGTAATCAAGGGATGGGTAAGGTCCTGTGCAAGCCGTCTGAAATTCCAATTTCAGCCGAGGGGGTAACCCATAGAACGCAGAGACGCGCCTCAGTTGTTCATATATCCAACATGCCTCGTCGACCATGATATCATTCTTCCCATTGTCCTCCGGCTTCTTCTCACCACCTTCAGAGGTTTCCTTCTCCGATTCAGCCTGTTTCTCCTTCTCTGTTGGCTTTCCAGGAAGAGACACGATTGCTTCGACGTCATGCACGTCGAGACGAATGAGAAGGGAGATGTACTCCTGCAACTGAAACGCGCTATCCAGAGATGAAAGTGAGGGAAGATTTTTCACCGGATAGAAGGTGGATATTCTCGAGCCTCGCAATGGTCGTTGAGGGAGGACCGTCATCTGGGTGTGGTTAGAGTGAGTAGCTTGTTATTAGGTAACTCACCCATGTCTCCTCCTCTCCTCCCTCATGGCTCAACGAACTAATATCAATAAACCAGGCTCAACTGAATGGACTTTCAATTTTAGGACTTACCCAAATGCTCACACTGACTCGGACGATTCTGACGATTCTGATGCGACTCTCCTCAACCAAACCTCTGAAGAGACTCGTCTGCTTAATGACCTCGACCTGTCTTCTAGGAAAGAAACCGTGGAATACAAACCGAATCCTTTTTCAATTGCGAAGGTCAATGCTGCTTTGCGTAGAAAGCCGAATGACTCTACGAATCAAGACACCCGGCCTACGATTCCTTTGCGGCAGAAGTCGAGATCGAAGCAAGGGCAGCCTACTAACGGGATTGCGGAATACTTCAAGAAACAGGCCCAAAAGCCGCCCCCCAAGAGATCTGTTGTTCCTCTGCGGCCTCTTTCGTCAGCCCAAAAGGTTACCCTTGGCAGTGAGACCTCTGAAAACGCGAGGAAGAGTTCTAAATCAACGACTTTCCGGCCTTTCAAGCGCCACCCTATGCCGGAAGGAGCGTTGCGAGAAAATCTCGAGCTAACTAACTCAGCTTTCCTTGGCCGTGCTTCGTTCCTTTCCGATCGTCTTTCTGGCCATGTTGGTCAACCTTGTATTGCCGCTTCTACTAGCGCTTCACCCTCCACGAACAAGGAAGCGCATATATTAGAACCGATAACCCTGCCCTATGGACTTTTGACTGATGTCTCCAAACTCCAAAGGGAATCCTGTGAGGACCAACCGCCTTCTTCGGTTAGTCGGCCCAGATCCTCGATGGCCATGACCTCAGAGAATGGTGTATCACGTTTTCAACGTGCCGTCTCCCCTATGGGGAAAGAACGATTGCCGATACTTGCTTCACCCCAACCGTCTCAAGGCGCTTCTCCTTCCTCTATCACTAAGTCTCTTGTGCCGCCCTCTACGTCACATTCTGCGCATATACTACATCAAGTTCATGCGGCCGTTCCTAATGATTCTCAGCTATTCCAGGCATATCCTATTCCCCGACTTCCGATGTCATCACCACTGTGGCAAAACCCCAGGACTGGTGGATGGAACTCGGATAATATGTTAACGACTACGTCATTCTCTTCGCCAATCCAGCCTCCCATCAAGCCTTCATATCACGATTCTACCCGTTCTATGCCAAGTAATGGCCAAGTACGGCTTATGGCACCTTTCCGAGAAATTCCTCCTTTGTCTACAAGACCTGCCTTTTCCCCTTCACGACTTTTGCCTGCTTTGGTAGAGTGTTCCGATACAGAACAAACCAATAACATGAATTCTGCTGAAAGGCATTCACAAGGTTCACTGCGTCTGGAAAAGCAATTAGTAAACACAGAACACTTGGCGCCGATCCGGTCACCTCCTCATATGGATTGCTCTCCGAACCATGACGATCTTTATTCAAAGACTTCCACACCTCCGCCGTCAGGGAGGCGTTTCCGTTCTGTTCTTCGATCAACCCCATGCATCCCGCCGACAGAGCAAAAACAATTCAAGCGGAAGAAGCCCTCGTCATCCTTAGCCCGCCTTGATCTTCGAACACCTTTAGACGGCCATCAACAATATAGCAACGCTTATGACTTTGTAACGCCAGATGCGGATGAGGGATGGAGCACTCTGAGAAATCGAAAAAAGCCTAAAGTCAGGTAGGTTTTGCACGTTATACCATAACGGGCAGTACTTACAACGACTATCTGGCATAGTCATATGCCGGCCGCCAATGTGAAGTGGCAGGGAAAATTCAGGTTACCTGATGTTTTGATAGGCCGGGGTTCTCCAGCAAAAGGAGTAGTTAAAACTGGGATGAGTGCCACTTCTACAAGGAGGGTGGTCACATTTCTTCCTCCCCCCATGAAGACCCCCGAGAAATCAGAAAGTGCATCCGGGAATTCGGCCAATGGAAAGGGGAATTTGTTACCGAATAGCGTCCTCACGTATACATATCCGTCGCCTCTGCGCTCTCCGCTGTCCTCTTCGCCGCCGTCGGGGAATATCCAGTTATTGAGCACCACCCCTTCTCGCTCTCCGTCTACTTCGAAAGTCATGCAACCCATGACGAGGAGTTCGCTTTTACCACCACCTTCGAATGAGGCGCCTCAATCACCCCCCTCTGGAGTTCCCAGAAAGAACGGCAATCAAGATGATGAAGTAGAAGGAAATCGTCAGATGGCTGTAGATGTCGATGGAATCCGTCAGCGCCACGCCGGTATAAAAGCGCTCGCGCGCGAGGTAGGGGTTGGTCTTCTGTCTCTTCGATTTTACTTACTGCTCTTTCGGCTATCTGCGTAGCGCAGGAGGAAACGTGAAGGTGTTTGGGATTTGCTTGGGCTGCCAAGTTGTGGGAGCGTTTATCTTGATATGATTGATACCTGCGAGTCGAGAAAGGGGGAAATCGAAATCATGACCTGGAAAGTTAATGATTGAGTGGAGCACTCGCGTTGCTTGTATGAATGTTGGAAACAGGGCTTCAAGCCACTTCATGGTTCATGGCAGGAACATCCGTACTTGCCCTGCTCATATGTTGGTTTGCAATAGGAACAAAAAGGTCGGATATGACCACCGCAGGACTCGAACCTGCAACCTTTTGGTGCCATTTGGTAGTCGAAGCCAAACGCGCTACCATTGCGCCAGGTAGCCATAGAGTGTGGTCAAGAAAATCGACATAACTGTGTGATTGTGGTACCACATGGCATTGTTACAACCATTGCGCCACAGCGCCAGATGTTGAACTCAGCATTTGTGAGAGATTATTTACAACCTCGCTCTAGATGCAAGGCAATCCAGTGGCAAAACGACGCTTTGCACGTGATGTGCTTCAACGTCACGTGGTGAGTAGGTATCTCCCAGATACACCACACCCACGGCCCAGTTGGCGATATTGATTTTTTGTAAGTCAATCTACTATGAAGTACTTGATGCAGGCGTTAGTGCATGATGCAAGTTCAAGGCCAGATGGGATTACCCATGGCTGAAATCGTAATCTGCCGGTCTCTGACTACCGTACGCCAGCAGGGAACAGCTCACCTTGAATTCTTAGATTCCAACGAATCTTAACATGGCACCAGCGGGTGAATCTTTGGATGGGATCCTCACCCAAATCACGACTTCCAACAATCTGATCGCTTTGAACCACACGCTTCGAAATGCCCTTCCGAAAGAGTCCCGAGATACAATCCTTGCGAGTGCTCTAGCCAGCGGCCAGGACCCTTTATCTGTCCTTGATGTGAGGGTAAACACTCTGGGAGTACTCTATATTTTGTGAGTTGCACGTCGCGCCCCCTTTCACCAGGAGGATCATCTTTCGCGACCAGAGCTGCGCGATTGACCATCAAGAATGTCGCTCCACCTTGGCCGATAATCCAAGAATTTTGCCATACATTCATCCCAGAACACGCTCGACTTGCTCCTGATCGCGGTATGCAAGATTGTCGACGTGCCCCTATTTAAGCCTCATTTTCTTCCACCAGTGACTGTTCTTGCCAAAGGCATCGTGGCGATGGCTGAACACCACAATAACGTGAGTTCATCCTTTCCATTCTGCCTCCTCCACTGACACTTCAACCAAAGCCCAAATCTGCCATTCAACCGCTATTCGATCTCGTGCGCCGATACCCTCCTCATCCCTCCTACCTTACCACCATCCACCCCATATTCGTCCTCGTACGCGTCCCTCTTCCTCTATCCCCCCCTTTCTTATGCACATTATTTAGGCCTGTGTCACATCTCAGCATTTTGTCGAAGCCCTCCCAATCCTCGAATATCCCATCACGAACATCGATACCGACCTATCAGACTTGCACTACAACGATAACCTTATGTACCACTACGTGGGAGGCATCGCATGTGCTGCGCTCAAGCGCTGGGCAGAAGCGCAAGAGTTTTTCGAAATCTGTGTTAGCAGCCCCGGAAGCGTGCCCGCAGCATTGCAGTTGGAGGCATTGAAAAAGCTGAAGCTCGTGCAACTGATCTCAATTGGCACAGTACGTTTTCCTGGCTATCTCTGTCTCTCTCCATCGATTGACCTCTCACAGCCTTCGAGTCTTCCGAAGTATACCCACACATTCCTACCTCGTATGCTGAAGAACACACCATACAATGCTTTCATCAACGCCTACCCACAAAACTCAGATCTTCTCAACGAAATCTTGGAGAAGGAAAAACAGGTCTTGGCAGCCGTAAGTCCATGTCTGAACTTTGCAATTAACGCACTTGCTCGATGCTTTCCTCGGTTCTTCGTTATGCTAGGATAAAAATATCGGTTTGATACAACAGGCCATCGACCGTGCACCCCGCTGGGCACTAAAAAAGCTTACTGCGACATATGTAACGCTGAGTTTAGCAGATATCGCGCGTGCTGTGAAGATTCAGTCCGAAGACGAAGTAAGAGAGTTGATCCTCAGCATGGTGACATCGTATTTCTATTCCTTTCTATCGTCTGTTGATCACTGGTCATCATTCGTAGATCGAATCAAATGACATCAGCGCTCAAATCTCTGCCGAAGGGACGGTCACTTTTTCTGATCCCGTTTTGCGGGTGACAAAGGCACAAGTTGACAGCGTGCTGGAAGATGTACAGGCGCAGGCAACTGCACTTAATGAGCTAGAGAGGGAGATGGGCAGGAGCAGGGAGTATTTAGCCAAGGTGCGTTTTTCAAAGAGTATTTTCCCATTGTGAATTTCAATTTGATCTGACGAAATATTTCTAGGCCGTAAAGAGCAAAGACGAATCGGCTTGGGGTCCAATTCATGACGAGGACCTTTATGCGATGGGTGGCATTCACGCAGCAACGTGGGCTGATGCAGAGAATATGTTTCCATGATTTCGTATTTGCAGCATTCTTTTGCATTCGTACATGTATAAATTGTTCATAGTACTCGGCCGACACAAGCAAAAACACAGATAAAGTCTATTGAGGTTTACAAGTACATTGACAGCCTACAAGTACACTGAAATGAGTACATCCTTATTTCGCTTACCCGTTATCATCATTCGCGAGGGCTGCCCCGAGCTCATTACTCTTTTCTATGCTTCTGATAGTAGTGGATAAGACCAGCTGTCTACACCTCGACGTTAGTAGCAATTTCTTGATTTGTGAAGAAAATGGCATACAGAGCTATCATGTCCCTTGACGTCCTCGGGCTTCTCGAGTTGGGCAAGGATATTCTTGGCCAACACTTTACCGAGCTCAACTCCCATTTGATCTAGCCACCGAGGGTTAATCTAAGTCAGAAAAGAAACGCCATATGGGGCTCACCGAAGGAGTTGATGCCCCAAATGGCACCCTGTACAAAGATTTTGTGTTCATACAGCGCGATCAAGGCACCTACCACCATCTCCCTTCAGTCTTCCTCGATGCGGTGCATCAGGGGAAAACGACTCACCCAGGGTAGCAGGTGTTAGCAAGGGGAAAAGGATGGAATTACTTGGTTTGTTGCCCTCGAATACCTTGCTCTTGACCAACGCCTCGGTTGCGTTCGGACCCACCTCGTTTCGTACCTCGTCCTCCGTCTTGCCAAATGCCAGAGCCTCGGGCTGCGCGAAGAAATTAGACAAAAGGATGCGGTGGTGCTTCGAGTGTGCGATCGGATTTTGCGAGGTGGTCGGCGCGAGGAAATCCGCCGGGATCAGTTTGGTGCCTTGGTGCAAAAGCTGGTAGAACGAGTGTTGGCCGTTGGTGCCAGCGGCACCCCAGATGATAGGCTATTATGGGCGACGTCAGGTAGATGTTTGTATGTTGAGAGGATTCAGGACGTACACCTGTTTCATAATTGACGGATTTTCCCGATTTGGTGACCGACTTCCCGTTGGATTCCATGTCTCCCTATGCGAAACGTGAATATGTATTTTCTTGCACGATGGGAATTGCGTCACTTGTTGGAAATAATCGGCGAACTTGTGCAGGTATTGATCGTATGGGAGAAGAACGTGTGTTTGAGCACCTGCACACGTTCGTCGAATATGACATGATAGAAACTCGGGGCCGACTTACCATAGAAATCATCATACCAAATACCTAAGACAGCGAGGATGACAGGTAGATTCTGCTCCAGAGGTGTCTCCTTGAAGTGCCTGTCCATGCCATGAGCACCCCTGAGGAGCTGCTCAAAGTTTTCGTAGCCAATGACGAGAGTAATCGACAATCCGATGGCGCTCCACAAGCTGTAGCGCCCGCCCACCCAGTCCCAGAACTGAAACATATTGCTCTCTGAGATACCGAAGGATGTGACGGCCTTGGTGTTTGTGCTCAGTGCCACAAAGTGCTTCGCTACATGGGCCTGGTCCTTGGCATAACCGAGGAACCACTCCCTCGAGCTTTCGGCATTGGTGATCGTTTCTTGAGTAGTAAAGGTTTTGCTGGCAATGATGAACAGTGTGCGCTCGGGGTCGCACAGCCTGAGGGTCTCAGCAAGATGGGTTCCGTCGATATTTGAGACAAAGTGGGCGGCGAGATCACGCTTCGAGTAGGCCTTGAGGGCTTCGGTGATCATGACGGGGCCCAGGTCCGATCCTCCGATGCCGATGTTGACGATGGTGTTGATGGACTTTCCGGTATAGCCCTTCCACTCTCCGGAACGAACGGAGTCGGAGAACTGCTTCATGTGCTGGAGTACAGCGGCCACTTCGTTCACGCCGTCCTCCTGGATCTTGAACTCGCCGGTCAAGTTGCGAAGGGCTACGTGGAGTACGGCACGGTCCTCGGTGGTGTTGATGTGCTCGCCGGCGAACATCTTGTCGCGGAAGGTCTCAACCTCTGCCTCGCGCACCAGAGAGAGAAGGGTGGCGAGAATGGGTTCAGTGATGAGGTTTTTGGAGTAGTCAAGGAGGAAGGTGGTATCCGAGCCATCTGTGGGTTTGTATTCGAGGGAAAATTTGGAGAAACGGGAAGGATCTTGTGCGAAGAGGTCTTTGAGGACGAGCTTGGAGCGCTCAGACTCATAGATCTGCTGAAGTTTTTTCCAGGAAGAGTAGTCTGCAGGACGTGGTGAGTTGGGCGTGTTTCTTGGAGAGAGAATGGATAGTACCTGATGCAAGTCTTCCGCTCATGATGGTCGTTGTTGAAAGGAAAGATTCGGAGTATGCAACAAGTTCAATCTTATCGTAATGTCACGTGATCGTTTTCACAAGTTTGTGCATGTTTATGATGCTGTTTTCATTGTTCATTCTTGACAGTGTTGTTCCCCCTTTCCCTCATTTCTCTATCTTCTGCAACCATGCTCGATTCATCGCCTGTGGCACTTCCCCCAATTCCCCGACCACTCAAACGATCAGCCTCGGCCGCATCTTTGCCCACTCCCCCACGAACTCGTCACAAGCGCAAAAGCGCTCGTTCCACTGCTGCATACGATACTGATACCGATTTTCAGACCTCCGAAAGTGAGGGCGATAACGATGATGAATCGGCGATCACCAAACGGCACAAGAAACGGCGGACAACCAAAAAAGTAGCCGTTGAGGACGAGGAGGAGGCCTTCTGGATGGACTCGGGTTCCAAAGCCAAATCAGACACCGAACTATCGCACACGAAATCGTCGTCATCCAAATCTCTAGCTGATCCGCCTCCGCTTCTCTACCGCCGTGGCACGACTGGCGTCGCACCCGTTTCCCCTCCCCCTTCAAACAGGAAAACACTCATTACTACGACTGCGACTTCCCTAACAACGACGCCCAAGTCTTCAACTTTACTGTTTACCTCTCCACCGGTGACTCCGCGTCCCCTGCGTGACTCTCCCAACAATCCCTTCCTTGTGTCATCTCCTGAAGAGACCTGGATCGACAGCAGTGCCGATCCCAGTCCGTCCCATCCACGCACACCTCAGAAGGAACGACCGACTGTTACCTACGTTTTGTAAGCCCGTTCTTCAGCGTACCTTCCGCAGAGGCTGATTTAGACTTATATAGTCGAGGTGTGCGAGGGACATTCCCAAATCCGATGTATGACCACAAGAAAAATCGCCCCCTGTCTCCCTCCTCCAAGTCGAAGTTACCGGTAGACCACCCTGAATTTTCACCCTCCTCGCATTGCCCACCGAAGCTCCTCTTTCCTGAGGCCCGACGGCGCACGAAAAAAGAGAGCAAGAAACAGCAAAGTCTTGGGAAGGAGCTCGAGCAGGCATTGGAAAAAGAACGAGGACGAACTCTCAGGAGGGGAAGGCGCGAACGATCCGTCAGCCGGTCTGACGACGAGCGCGACGTTGCCAAGGATGAGCATCTGGAGCGGGGAAGGATTGTGCCCATGAAACTGAAATTTGGCGCGGAGCTGAAGGAGGTGAAGGAAACGAAGAAAAAACCTTAGGTGGCACAGGTGTCGCCCTCAGTGCTGTTGCGTCTCGACACCTTTGGTGTCTCTTATCCTCATGACTATAAAACATCACATCCATTCCTTTCTTACCATCCGGCTCTTCTTTCCTCTCACTTTTTCTTTTCTGTCGTCATTTGTACGAACCCTCTCGTTTTGCGATACCATATCTCCTCTCAACCCGCGACACCCTATAACCCGCTTTATCTTACACTATCTATAGTCGATTTGAAATATTGACTCCCATCCTACTCGACCTCACTATGTTTTTCTCCTAGATTATACGTACAAAAATATATTTCAATGAGCAGAGGCTCAACGTTCATTCATCGCGAGGCTCTTCTTTACATATTCGAAACAAATGCTCAACATCATATCGTGTTCTATATGTATGACTTTTCTCGATGCATCCGTGCCAGAAATGTGATCGCGATTAAACGTGCAGTGAGCATCACCTGGTTACAACCAATTATGGGCGCGGTGGCTGACAGTGCTTGAATCATTGGGTGCGCATATATATGTTTTTGGGGCTGACAGACGCCAAGCCTCGAGCGCAATCACGACCGCTTCGTCTGTCATTTCAACGTCGGTCAGCCATTTAAGGCCCTCTATCTCTGCGCGAAAAATCTGTTCTTCCGCCCATTAATTAGACTGGACGTTCCAATCGACAGAGTCGCGCGTAGATCTCACACTCAGGGTCAACATAGGCGTCGTTCTCCATATCTCCGCCGTCCCTTTCCGTTTTCACCTGGATTTGACATCCACAAGATCTCAACCCTCGCGGAGTCTCTCCCTTCTCACTCCTGGGAGTACGGGGTGGCCGCGCGGGCGCTCCTCGAGCTCTACAACGGCTCATTGTTCCCGCGCCGTTCCCCCTCAGCCCGCACGACATTGGCATATGCAGCGAGTAAGATCGAGCTTGGCGGTACAAGTGCGAACGTCCTGGCGGATGGCGATGAAGCTGTAGGACTCAACAAGGCTAGTTTTGTTTGTGACTGCCAATGTCATGCCACCCTATAGTATGAGCGACTACCACGCCGAGAACCAGCTAACTCTACACACCGTCTCACTTCAAAGTGATGGACACTTCACCGCAGGCGAGCTGATCTATATAAGGATTCCCAACCTTCACATCGATGAAAATGTCCTTGAAGACTCGTACGCAACTGGATCAGCGCTCTCCCTAGCTACTACGAACAAAGCACCCGCTCACTACGCTTTTGTTCGGGCATCATCGCCCCCTATGGCGGAATATTCTACACTCCAAGTTTACCTGCTTTTCTCCTTTCACAACAACGCCGTGGCAGCAATGCGAACAATGCCACGACATCTCCAGGAAACCCTCATCCCACTCCCCCCCTTGTCACATCAACATGTCCGAGTCACGCCTGAAGCTTTCGGACCCCCGCTTAGGATTGGAGGATGGGTAGATTCCAGAGAATCTTAGATTTACGTTGTGGCTCAAGAATTCAAAGTTTCTGTGACCAAATCAGTGAGTTTTTGTTTAGAATATGTTCCCCATGACCTTGATCTTGCTGTTGTTAGTTCAAACGACCAACTCCTCCTGTGTTCATAAGTAAAAAAAGGAGTTACTCCTGATCGATACATACTACAATTACCTCTCCAGGAACCGTAGATCTCAGGCCTCTGGACTGCCGACAGGCGGTGCTGAAGAATCCCGATCCGGGGAACGATGTAGACCGGAGCGGAGGGAACGGAGGGCTTCCAAGTCAAGTAGGTGGTGGGCAGGGGGCATCTTTCGAGGCCAGAAACAAATGGACAGGAGCTAGAGAAGAAATGGACAGCGAGAGCGATGACTTCTTAGAAGACCTCATTTTAATCTCCAATATCACGCCCTCGTTCAAACCCCACCTGGAGAAGTATTTGGAACAAGAGCATGAAAAGCAAGAGCGCTTCCGCAATGACCAGGTTTACCACTGGCTTGGCGGTATAACGATGGCATAATGTTTTCTTTTTCTTTTACTCTATAAACCGCATACATACATATCCAGCATGCAAGAAATGTACTAGTTCGCTTCCTCCCCAATATCATGTCTACGGATCTTTCTCAAGTTGTTGGCTTAAGCTTCCTGCGACCGGTACTTCGGCCCTTGAACGTCCCAAAATTTCAGCCTCAAATCCCCAATGCTTTGGGCGGCAGCAGGCCATCGCGAACCTGACGAAATGGACGATGGAAATCCTCGATGGAGCTCTTGCGTCGTCCCTCGAGAGCGGTGGTAAGGAACTACTCTACATCGACCGGGAAGACGATCCTGAGGGCGGTGGATTCGGCGAACTATCAGGCAGCGCGTTGTTGGCGGCCACTGTGTACCGCATGGCGGTTCTGCAGCCGGAGTCATGTGGGGGAAGGGTATATCAAGTGGGCGGATGGAGTGAGAAGGGTGTTGGGCAGAAGGGATGATGACGTGGTTGCACACGTCACGGATGGGGGAGTTGTGAGGCCGGGTGGCAAGACACGAGGCCATATACGACGGGCAGCCCTGAGGGACAGGCGTTCGTTGTGTGGAGGGATTGTGTTGTAAGTGTAAGTAGTCTGTAGTACAGGTTAACCGATGACCTCGCTGTTTAACCGATCACTCCAACCTCCATCTTCCGAAATATCCGTGGCGCCGCCAACTTTCAGCTTGCCAGGCAGCTGCAGCATGGCCTCCCTCGACCTCCCATCCAGATCATATCCTTCAGCGCCCTGCCAATCTGCCTCTGCCAGAACTTCCATCACCCGCATAGAGATGGCCGACACCGACAATAACCCCCAGATTGTCGAGGAACCAGAGCCACTCCTCCCTGGCCAAACCCCTCCGGTCTCACAGCCTCTGCCGCACGAGCCAAAACAAGAAGAGAACCCACCGTCGCCAGGCACCGGGGCTCTCCCCGCACTCCCGCCCGTACCACAGACCCCTCAGGTCTATCTCACTTTCCTGCTGATATCCGGACGCAGGAGGACCATGTCCTTTGAACCTGAGACGATGGTCGGGAGGGTAAAAGAACTTGTCTGGAATGCCTGGCCGGCAGGTACGAGTCCTTAGGTCCGTTGTGTGGAGACGAGGGGCGACCCTAACCACCTTTTCGGTTCAATAGAATGGGACGGTGAACGTCCACTCGCGCCATCTTATCTCAGGGTTTTGTATCTTGGCAAAATGCTCCAAGACGACCAGACCCTCATCCGTGAGTTTCCTTGGTACTCTTGAACTCAAAAGTGTTTACTCAGGTCGAATAGAGCTTAAACTTCCTATACACGCTTTCCAGTCGACGCCGCCCACCCCAACCATCGTCCACCTATCCATCAGACCTTTTGCACCACCAGCAGATGGTGACATCAAGAAAAAGCGGAACAGGAGCAGGAGCACCGACGGCGAGTGTCACTATATCCATCTTCATCCACCTCTGGAATTACCTTGACGTGTCCAGGAGCCTTGGAACCCTCATCAGGTGATGAATCGCATACAGCCTGCTGTGGATGTGTTATTTGCTGATCCGTACGTGGCGGTAAGTCGGGTCCCTTCTCTTAAGCCTTGAATATCTTACAAATTTCCACAAAGGCTCTCCTCGGACCTTCCGTTGCTGGTTTCTCTCTTTGCTTTTGCTCCCATATATCCTTCACATCCTACTCATGAGGACCGTCATTATCCATTTTTTCCTCCATGACGAAAGCTGCAGTCCAATTGGCTGTCATATCTTACACCTCCTTTTTATGCGGTTTTTCTTGGACCGCAAATGTCCTTTGTTCTTCTCGACACATTTCAGGCCAATGAACTTCCACCCTTACTTTATGTTCATGCTATATCGTACAGACTCTCCGCTCCATCTTCAATCGTTCTTCTCCTTTGGCTGATCACTGGGGACTTTTTTCGGTAATAACACTTACTTTATCCCCTTTCTTTCCTTATTTCTTCCTTTGTTCTCCATCCTTTTCCTTCCGTTCTGTAGTGACAGACAGGCCTTGCTCTTGGGTCTGTATACTAGTCTTCATTCAACAGACTCCGAATCGCATGGCGTGGCGCACGCGCACGGCAACTGAGTATGACCACGCCCTGGTTGATAACTCGACGATTTAGGAATAGGAGGTTTCATTGATGACATCACTCCCTGTAGTGTCCTTTATAAAGACTCGGAGTCCCTATTACCTACACATTCCTGAATCCATCCCTACATCCACCACCATATGGCCACGCAAGAGTTCGCCGTGTTCAAAGTCGAACCAGTCACACCCGAAAGAACTCGCAGAGTTCCCTTGGGCAATATCAAACTTCCCGTTCATACAGCCATCACACACAACTCCATTCGCAATGATCCACTCGGCTCTGCCTTCCCCGCCGTGTTCTCGGCCAATTTTGATGAATATAGACTCGACATCACTCCGCCGAGGACTATCAACATACAGCACCCCCTCACCCATAAGCAACGCAATGCTGTAAATCCTTATTTTATTCCCTCTGGCTGAACTATTCATGTGATTACACCAGAACCTCCCCGGCCAGCTGAAAACGATGCAGAGCCAGATCGATGACCTAGTCAATGATGTCTCCATCTTGAACGAGGATAGAGAGATCATGAAGCAAGAGAGGGAGGCGAGGAACATGCTGATCGCCAAGTGGGAAACATGTACTCGGCTCCTGAACAGTGAGTAGCCTTGCTTTTTTCCCTTGCCGACTTGTTGCCGATATCTGAGGAAACATATTTATCCTACCAGAACTATGCGAGGTGTTGTATGAAGTCATCGGCTGTGCACAAGACCCAGAGACGGATTGTCTTAGAAACGATTGTTACCGTGGGTCCCAGCCTTTTTCTAGAGAGGTTGACGCTGACAACGATTTGTTTGCTCAGTACCTCAAATCTTCACTATATGGCATATCCGACAGGCCGAATCTGGCCACCTGCTGCCCGCCTGTCTCGACAATCTTCCAAGCGAAATCAGATGGAAGTACATGCTCAAGAACCTCCCTGAAAACCTATACAGCGCTGCAACGAAATTCTGGCACGAAAGTGGTTATGCTTGGCTCGTTGATGAGGTAGTCTTGCTATATGTAAACCGACCAAAGAATCGCAATCATCTTCAGCACCCAACCCCCACCGCCGACTTTGCCATCAGATATCTCCACGATCTTGGCCTTTCCGACATGCAGAGCCGTGTTTCACACTTTGCAATACAAACTGGGGAGTACGATGGCGAGGAATTGTTCAGCGAGCAGACTTGGCAAGGTCAAGATTATGAAGATCCACAGCAATCGTTGATTTCCCTCTGTATTGAGCTGGCGAAGGGTAATGGGCTTGATGAGACGTGAACTCTGGATATCTATATCCCGTTGCGTGTACTCGCCTTAGACTTGTAAGAATTATTAGCCGTAGTGATCCATTCTTTAGACCGCAGCTATTCTGCAAACATCTTGAAGCTGAACTCGTAGCGTGGAATTATACTCTGTATATCGATTGCAAGCAACCAGTGTGTCATCGATCCAACTGGGGCCAGGGTACACTTCATATGACCATTTACTCGGGATCTTGGAAAGTTTACTACTGTGACAGATGCGCGCTCGACATGACAATACTCAAGAACAGTGATACTTTGAAATACATACAACAGCCTTTATGTCGAGACTACAATCTCAAGATCTACAAAGGGAATCATCACTGGAGACATCGTGGAATAGGAGGAATAAATAACAAAGCTTCCCCTTCTGAACTGAGGCCGACTTGGAGAACCGAGCATCCCTCATCTATCAGACTCCGGCTCCGTGCAGACGACCTCTTCAATCCTGCTCTTCAGCCATTGCACCACGTCTTGCCCCAGACTCGCACAGTCGTGAAGTTCCAACGTTTTCAGCCTCGCGGGAGTGAGGCCACCGAAAGCCCCGCTGGTCCCACTGACCCCTGGCACCAGCGATGGGTTCCTCGCCTCCACCATCTGTACCAGCTTCGTCAACCATTCGCTGTGCGTATGACAATTTCTCATCCCTAGCACCTCCAGCTTTGGGCACGCCCACGACGTCATCTGGATTGTTTCGTCGTCGGGAAGAGCCAGGGTGGACAACAATAGCTCCAGAGGTGCCCCACCAACATGCAGGCTCTCTAGATGCATGAGTTCTACCAGGAGGGAGGTCCACGAGATGATGACCCCGCTGGGTCCATAATAGAATGAAGACGCATGGTTGATAGAACTGTACGCGACGGACAAGTGCCTTAGTGATGGATTGCTGGAGCGTGTAAGGAGGTTTGATATTGTATCTTCGATAGGCTCCCTGGCATCGATATCGATGGTGAGGTCGCTAAGGGCTGGGAGCACAAGTGACTCGACAAGTTGATGGAGAAAGAAATGCCCGCCGATGTGGAACGTGTCAAGCATAGGAAGGGTGGTCGGGGCCAAAGGTAGGATGGCAGGAAGAACGCCTTGAAAATGAAGGGTGAGGGACTCGAGCGACAGGTTGTGTGCAATAATATACATGATTCGATCAAGGGGAAGCTGGCATGAAGGAAGGGCTCGCAGGCTCAATACGGTGAGGTTCGTCCGTAACAGAGGCGAGGACCATTTGAACGGTGCATAGTGCAAGGTCAACCGTCGGAGTCGGGGGAGAACTAGTGTGGCATTTGGAGTTGCATTTGGAAGCCATTGCCACTCTGGGTAGAAGGCTGTTTCGGCACTTGACACTTCGAACTCTCGTAAAAGAGGTGCATCACCTGATGAAATAAGATCTGAATACTCTGGAGAAATGATGCGAAAAGTCGACAGACCGCTTATGGACTTTAACGCCCCCATGGAGGTAAATTGCTTGTCAAATCTGAAAATAAAGCGTTCCCAACGGTGCATCTGTTCAGCCAAGTAGTAGATAACAATATGACCCCAGTGGAGACTAGAGCGAGATGAGTTTGCGGACTGGCCCTCAGTCGTGGAGTAGCGAGGGAACCATGGGCCAGGAAGCCCTGCAGGCGAGGGTGGAAGGATGACGGGAGTTGGCGACGGGAGGATGGTGGGTCCAGCCGGCGTCACGGGCGGGTGAGGGATGACATAGTGCGTAGCGAGCCCCGCATTATGGGGAAAGGCGGACCAAGGTGGCGGGCTCGAAGGGGGAGACAGGGACGAGCGTCTCCGTCTCCGTGAACATAGTGCCTCAGAACCCGTGACACGAAGGAAAATTTCGATGTCCAATGGGACAGCATGGCCTGACCGTTCGATCCACAAACGAATGGTGTCGGCTGAGGCATGTTGTGTCGTTACAAGTCGGATCTGTGGAGCGTGTCAGTTTGAATGATGAAATGGAAGAACCAGTAAAGGGCCAAGCGGTCGCTGAAAATAGATACATAAGGAGAATCCACGCTATCCAGGGTCGATGAGAGAAGATGAAGTTACGCCTCCAGAACGTACATTCTCGATACTACCCGTTACCCATGGAAGCGTGGGGGGGAAAGTATCGAGAGGAAAGGCATCTCCAATATTTTTCAACTAAGGTCCGTGGATCACATTTCTCCAAATTTTTACGCGAGATCGTGAATGAATAGTGAATCTCAAGGCGTCAACACCATGCCAGCAAACGTCGGGGATCGAGCAGGGCCAAGGACGAAAGAAAGAAGATTAATCATAACACACCTTTGACCAAATTTTGGGCATTTTCAGAGTGAGTCCTCTCCAGGGGCTACACACCGACGACAGGACCCAAGCGCAACACGGATGATCTTGGAAGCACCACATGAAAACATTCCTCAATAACTCTGTTGGAAGCCTGCGGATTGGGCTCAAATATGCCATTGTTTGCAAGGCCTGATCCTCTAGCGTCGCATGTTCGCGTTGAAGGTCGTTGATCATACATCGAGATTCGTGGACTACCTCAGCCAAAGCCGCTTCGGCGGCATCGATTTTTGCGCTGAGTTCTGTGACGGATATTCGGGTTGCTTTGAGCGCCCGCCGCGCATCTTCGAGAGACGAGGCTGTCGGTGGCTCGCAGAACGTGAGTGACATAGACGGATAGGGGCGGGTCGGGAACAAGGCGGGATCATGTTGAACTGGCTTCCATTTTGACCTATTGAAACTCCGCTTTAGGACGGTCTCAATTACAATGTTCCCATTTGTCTGGTGTAGGAAGTACAAAGTCGGGTAGCAACGTATGGAGGTCCTCCCCCAACATAAGTACCGGAATTCAAAAGAGAACAAGATATCATGATCGTACCAAATGTCCTTGTTCGAACTTCGATTGAATGTGCAGAGTACAATATCTAGATAACATGGGACGATCAACCTATACTGTGTCCGAGAGAAATGAACACAGAAATGAAGCAGGCTTATAGACACCCACACGGATTAACTCTCATTTCTTCCCCGCCTCGATCGCGTCACCATTCTTGCAAGCAATGATTTTGATCCTCGAGGCGCTGACAACCTCATTCGCTTCCATTTTGAATGTTGGATTCTTGACGATAAATGTCCAGACATCGTCGCAAAGCCGGTAAGTGTGAAGGTGACCCTAATAACACGAATTATTAACGGTGCCTCAACCCGCTGATGAACAAAGTGGTGCACCTTTAATGTAGTTTTTGTCTTGACCTGCTTCACCATTGTGTCGGCCAATGACTTGTCAAACTAGATATCCAGATATGAGTTAAGGTCACCACGGGAACCCCGCCCTCTACGCCCCGTCCGCTACCTTCCAAATACGTAATAGAACACGCACTTGCTGCAAAACCTTCATAGCCAATTGTGGCGTGATAGCCCCGCTCGTTATGAGCTCGTCAAGCGAGTCAGTCAAAGCCATGCCAATCCTACATCGCGTGCCGTCTCCAAGGCTGAAATTGACGAGATTCATGAAACATACGAAGATCCACGGTAAAACTCATAATAAGCTGTAGCCATCGTATATTTTGACAAAGGAGAGGTTGGATGAAGCAAGCTGTTGGGAGTCACTAAGTGAATAGGGATGACCGATCCACGTGATCAAACCAAAGGACTTCGCACAGACGCAATGGCGACTTTTTCCTATCTCAAATCGTCCCGAGTGGAAAAGCAATCAAGGTCATATGTCAAGTCCAGTCAGGACAACCAGAAACATCCAACATCTTCCGAGTCCAAGAATACACCCAATCCAGATCAAACGGCTCTCTATTCTGTTCCATCCACTGTCGACGTCCGGATATCCCACACTTCAGGAAGGGGCCTCTTCGCAAAGTCTTATTTTCGACCTGGTGAGCCTGCTTTTTTCTCGGTCCAAGTCTGCGAGTAAAAACCCCAGGCGATGTCGTCATCTCGGTAAAACCACCCGTCGCTGTACTATCAAAACAATATCTAGAGGGTTACTGTTCTACCTGTTTCGGTCCTGCTACAACTGCAAATGGTCTAAAGAGATGTACAATGTGTCACGCCATCTGGTACTGTGGTTCCGTACGTGCCTAATTGTTATTGATGATGAATTTGCACCTATGGTTTACCAGGTTTGTCAAAATAGGGATTGGCCACTTCACAAGTTTGAATGTACCGCTTTGCAGCGGTGGTCACAGTCAGCGCCATCCCCTGATCTGTCAATTACAAGCGATGCAGTCAGATGTCTAGCTCGTCTGTTATGGAGGAAAAAGAAGAAAGGAAGTGATAGTGTTTGGGTTCGTATTGTTTCTATGATGAGAATTCATGCTTCCATTAAATGACTCATCGTAGGCAAGACAAGTCGACGCTCTGCAGTCGCGTAAGTGTAGTCGAATGAGATCTCGCCAAAGTCTGCTCATGTCTTACCAGATCGACAGTCTCTACCAACATCTTCATTGGAACTCCATACACACCTGTCACAATCTCTAGTTCGATATCTTGGGTTATCATCGTCTGAAGAAATCGTCGACTTCGGGTTTAGCTCCGCCAGAGATCTTGTCGACGTAGTTTCTCGCGTTTGTGGCTTCCTATCGGGCACGTCTTCTGGACTTTCTAATCGCGTCTTAGTTTGTTACCAACACTTTCACTATCACATCGCCTTCGTTAACGCCAATTGGAACATCCGTTTCTCCAGCAGTTGCTTTGATAAACCACTCCTGCGATCCGAATGCTGTCGTTGTTTTTCCTAGGACAGCAACATCTTTGGATGAGGAACCTCGTATGCAGGTCGTTGCATTACGTCACATCGAGCCCAATGAAGAGGTGATTTGTCTGAGCCGACTGATCTTGTCAAAAAAAATTCACTACATTCTCAGGTCTTAACGTCGTACATTGACACAACCTTGCCGAAGGCCTCACGTCAGGCTTCATTGCAAGCAACGTACAACTTTGATTGTCATTGCACAGTGTGTACTATTCCAGCTGATGCCGACCCTCGATCGTCTGTTTGGTGTCCGAAATCATGTGGGGGTACATGTCCTATCCCTACAGAAGGTACATCTTGCCATTCTTTAACTTCCAATGCCTTATTTTCCCTCAGGAATCGCGCTGTACCGATGCACAAAATGTAAAGCTGCCCTGAGCGACCCCGATTCAGTGCAGGATGCCGTACGCATAGGCCAGGAAGCCCTTGATAAAGCGACTGCTCTTCAGTTCAAAGGTTTGTTACGCGCCTTGAAGGTAATATATCGATGACTAATCTTACGCTCGCTCCGCAGATCCGATAAAGTCGAAGCAGCTCACCACGAACCTCATTCCAATACTCACTTCTTCAGGCCTGATACCCTCCTCCCACCCGCTCTTAGCGCTGTCCCGTCTCCATCAGTCTCTCTTGATTTCTTCGCTTCCATCACCCCCAACACAGGAAGCTTTGGACGAGGCAATCAGATCCGCGACTAAATCTTCCACCGGGATTACATCCTTGCTTTCATATGGTCATCCCGTTCGTGGCATCGCCCTCGCGGAGCTTGGAAAAATCCTCGCTGTCGATGAGCCTGCGCCGCAGCCACACACCCCAGACACTGAAGCCGCATTACTGTATCCGCCTTCGGGACCACCTAGGCTCAAGTTAGCATACGAGACCCTGCTTCGTGCGCGGGACGAGCTATTGATAGGATTTGGGCGCCAAAACGAAGGCGGCCAAGTGGGAGAAGATGTCAGGAGTAGCATTGTTTCGTTGGAGAAAGAAATCGAGGTGTGGAAACAGGGCGTGAAGAACGTCTTGGAAGATACCCCGAACTTATTCAGCAGATAGAACGTTGTCGCGGTTCAACGAGGGATATATGTATAACCTCGACCCCGAACATGTCGCGGATATCCAATCGTTTATTCAGCAATCACCGATCCGTGATCGGTCATCCTTCACAGTCTTTCACCCGCTTCTGATTGACTTCAGTCAGTTTCAGTTGTATGAGGCACAGAACCACGCTTGTTGATCATCATACATCATGGTTGGCACTGAGCGTCGATGCTACTCTGATCCTGCTCTGATCGACCTTGGCTCGGAGGTTGCTCTACTCCTTGCTAACTCATAACACCTTTAAACTTGCATCTTACTGCGTTTATCCTCGTCCTGGCTCAGCGGACTTGCTTTGCAACCCCCTAAAAGTTTCGGACGTGCTGCTTCAACCCCACTTGGTTCTCGTATTCCTAATATGTTGAGGTTAGTTCCCTGCTTACCGGACACTTTTCAGGGGGGAGTACACTCGTCATGTCTGGCTATATTGCATGTCGCTTATTATTTCCATTTCTCGGTGGCTTTCAGACTCGGGCGCTGAAAAGCTAAGTACTGTCGGAACTTTTCTGTAAGCGTTTGCGTCTCGGTCATATATTATCAGCGGTGTATTATAGCTGACCTCGGTTCACACATTCGCATTATGAAGATGGTCTGATTGGTCAGGCGTATCGGCGAGGATGGCCTCGGTAGGCTGACGAGATGAGTGGCCATTGACACAAGATGAGAAATCGCCAACGATAGGGGCCGTGCCGTAATCGGATTTTGTCACCCTACACGGAAAGGGATCGTGGATGACTGAACGAGACACACCTTGCTTTCAGGGATGTGGAAAATATATAAACAGCACGGTGAATGTTTAATAATCTCCAGCGAAACTTGACAATTTCCCATGTGCTTCCCCGGCAAAAGTCAGAAAACCAACTTCACGGACAAAGCCACTCACAGAACTACAAAAGCCAACGAGAAATCCAACGGGTCAACACCAATCGTTACTTCATCCCCACTTTCAACTATCTCTAAGAGCAAAGCACCTGCAATGACACCCAAGGTCGCCATCGTCGTCTACACCACCTATGGTCACATCGCCAAGCGTACGCAACTGCTCTTTTATTCTTGACGACGCTTGCTGACCAGAATCTCATAGTCGCCGAGGCTGTCAAGTCTGGAATTATCGGTGCGGGCGGAAACGCCACCATCTTCCAGTATGTTCGCCAGTTTGGTTTGAAGGGTGAGCTGACACTGGACGTAGAATTCCCGAGACGCTCTCCCCGGAGGTCTTGACCCAAATGGGTGCTCCCGCCAAGCCCGGCTACCCTACCTTTACTCTCGCCGATTTTGAGAAATTCGATGCCTTCCTCTTCGGCTTACCAACTCGTTATGGCTCTATGCCTGCACAGTGGAAGGTAGAATTCGTCCTGTAGAATTTCACGCTTGTGATGTTGACGTCGTTTGAAAGACCTTCTGGGATTCCACTGGTGGACTTTGGTCTCAGGGCAAGCTCTACGGCAAGTACGCGTCAATCTTCGTCGCCACGGCCAGCATGGGTGGTGGACAGGAGACCACCCACCTCAACACTATTTCCACTTTCGTCCACCACGGAATGATCTACGTTCCCCTCGGCTACGCCCACACCTTCGCTCAACTAACAAGCTTAAATGAGCCCCACGGCGGTACGTACTTTTGTCCGCGGCTCACTGATCTCGGGATTGATTAGCATCAAAGGATCTCCTTGGGGCTCTGGTACCCTCGCTGCAGCCGATGGCTCACGTCAGCCTAGCGCTCTCGAACTTGAGATCGGTGGCCTTCACGGCAAGGCATTCTGGACCAATGTCTCCCGCGTCAATTTCTCAGCGTAAATTACATGGCCAAGTTTAGAATGAGAAATAGAACCCTACCCTATTATATTATGTAATATAACCGATGTGGATTTCGCTATCTTCTTTGAAGAAATTATTCTCAGAAAACCGCCTTAGGCATACTTACGCGTCGCATCATGTGATTCAACTTGAGTGGATCACGCCACCGTGACTCGGACATGTCCGTTTCCAACGGTCAACACGAAACAGAGCCGACTTGAATCTCACCCCAAGTATCCATCTCGATAGGATTTCCCCCTCATAACCATGGAACTGCCAGCAGAAATCTGGGTGCAGATTTTCAACCAAGCCGCCGATGAGGATGTCATTTTTCAGTATGGTTTGCCAACCATGATGGCAGAGTCGGCGTGGGTCAAGAACGCGTTTGGCCATTGGACGCTACGCCGTCCGTCGGAGGCTTTGAACATCGTGCAAAGAAGGAGTTATTCGACGAAAAAGGTTCTGTCGTATTCTCAATTGACTTTGTAGACTAATGCTGACTATTATTTTGCAGGCGATCATATCCACATGTAAAGCGTGGCACCGCATTGGCTCTGAACTTCTCTTCAGATGTCTCTATTTCAGTGAACCTCACAAACTCCTTTCACTATGTGACGCCCTGGACTCGGCTTCTTCGACCGCCTCCACGATTTCATCGTCCCTCGGATGGTGGACGCGGAGAATACACCTTGCCCGTTATAACCGCGATGTTACAATGGACAACTCGGAGGACGCGCTGACATCCGTCATCAGGCATTGTCCAAATCTTGAAATTTTCATCGCCGATGTTCCTATGGGTAACATTTTTGGATCGTGCGCAGATACCCTCGCCACCTACGCGTTCAAGTCCCTGAAAACAGTTCACTGGACTGTCTCTTGCGAGGCGCTTCCAAAGGTCATCTGGGCGCTCGATTCGTTGCCTTCGATTGTTTGCGTGCACATCGACTTTGAGACAAATGACTTCGAGGATACAGAGAACATCCTCTTGGGTTCTGCTTCAGATCTTCGTTTGACTCTGGGTTATCTTCAACAACTATCTCTTCGGGGGTATTTTGGCCAGTTCCTCGAACAAGCGACAGGATGGTCGCTCCCATCTCTCAAGGTCGTGTCCTTCGACTGCGGCAATCATCGCAGCGACCAACCCGATGCAGTGGGGTTCCTTACCGCTCATGGGGCAAAGCTCGTATTCCTCGATCTCAATTGCATTCCACCTCTGGATGTGGCGGAGATCCTCAAGCTTTGTCCCTCGCTCGACACATTCTGCTTCAATGCTGACTGGCGTGTCCAGCCGCCTGGAGAAGAGGTGCAAGCTCCTGGCAGCAATACCAGCGCCATGGCGAGCCTCGTCAATCATCCTCACCTCAATATTACGAGTGTCGGCCTCCATGGCTTGATGTACGCCTTCGGAGTGGGCTATGCTGCAGAGTATTCATCAGCGAATCCTTTGAGTGCCCATATCATCCAGCGGTCCAATGACTTGAACATGGCTGCTCTGAACAAGATCAATTTTCCAAAGTTGCAACGTGTGCGTGCGTTGGGTCGAGCAATGCTAAACGAGTTGAACGAAGCAGATGGGCCATCAGAGGAGGCGGGAGGGTTAGAGAGGTATGACAAATGGTGGAATATGTTGACGGATCATGGCATACGCCTCGAAGATTGTACAGGGGCCCTGCTTGGAACGTTGCCTGAAGTTGAATCTGAGGAAGCAGAAGAGAGTGATGACTCCGAAGATGAGGATGAGTGGGAGTATGATTTACCCCAAATAGATTCGGACGAGGATCAGCCTGTGAGGAGGTCGTCCAATGTTGAAGAATTGCGACAGCTACTTGCTGAATGTCGGGCTATGGCTGCAGAGCGGGAAGAGCCAATGTTCCCCCCAATGTTTGGAGGCATGATGGGCATGGGCATGGGCATGCCGATGGGTATGGGGATGATGGGGGGCATGCCCATGCCAATGGGGGCAGGTATGACCACGGGCATGTGAATTATGTCTGCGCTATGGCGATTATCATCCAGGTGCCCTTCAACCGAATGATAGCTATTTGTCGATGCTCTCTATGCATGGTATACTACATGGAAAATGATCATCCCTAGTGTGTGGCATCCTTGCCCTCAGGTGTTCTTGCCTTGAAGATGCCGCGTTCGGAGACGTTTTTCAGGATTTCACGAACATTTTCCTCAGCAGTTTCCGGGTCCATCTTGGCCAACTTCTTCCTCCCTAAGTAATACAAATGGGCAAGGCGGAAACCAAAGCGCAAAACACGTACCAACAATCGCCCAATTCCTTGTGCTGGGTATTCTCAGAGTCTCACATTCCACTTCCCATCCACAATGAAGGCTCAAGGAAGCAAGCCAGATACGGTACATGGAATACGAGCTTCCATTTCCGCCTTCCCCACCCAGATTCAATGTATCTGCGAAGTTGCCTCGCGGAACAGGGAACATGGGTGTACTCGATCGATCGAACTTTGTGTCAAAGGACCAAGCGCAACACGGTATTGAGATGTATCCCGATGCAGAATGCAGTGTAGAAAGGACAGGAACCCAAGGGGTAAGCTCATCTGCGTGGTTACCGATGATGAAGACTCCAGTGTTGAAGTGAAGATCGCTGTCGGTAATTGGATCGAATGCGTGGACGTGGAGATGGGCTTGTGTAAGCTCTGGATAATGCAACCACGAACTTCGGGCACGGAGGTCGATGCCCTCACCGGCGTAACCTTCGGCAATAAGGATATGGGTCAGAAGACCATTACCGCAGCTATGAAAAGTGATAAGTTTCAATGAGTTTCAAGAAGTTCTGTTCCTGGACCTTGTGCTCACCCAAAATCCAGGAAACCGCCAGGTGGTCTAGACCAGGTTTTCCAAGGTTCGTTGGCATTATTGGTCTGGGTAACGTTTTGGTGTTTGGAAGGGTATGAATCTTTCCATAATAACATCAAGTATGTCGCAATACCGATGTCCTGTACATAAGTATTGTTAGCAAATTGATCACAAGGGTGAAGAAAGAGGTTTAATCCTCGCCTCGAAAACATGTTTTAGTGGGTCTGTCACTTCTTGCCAAGTGTCTACGAGGTGCTTGTGCCGCTCCCGCATTATCAGATATAGGTCCTGGTACGGCTCACGCGCGACGAGGCAGTCATGCAAAACCCGTTTTCTGTAGTTGGTAAGTGCGCCCCATCCATATCGATCGAGGGTATCAAGGAGTGCAAGGCAAGTTCGATACAATCGAGCACCTGGGTCGATGGAGGTACCTGACAAGGGGACGACCTCTATGCGCAGAGTCGGTGGGTCTGACTGGAGATAACGAAACGCAAGATGGGAGACAGCAGGGTGGTAATACGGCAAGGAGTCGTTGGACTCTACGATCGGAGTAAGAATCAGAGTGTCTGAAATGGGAACTTGCAAGGAATCATGTCCCTGAGGCACTTTTGGACCGTAGAGGGAACAGTATTGCTCGAGACTCCCGTCCCGTCCTGGTCGCCTGGCCAGCAGCCTGCGATGGATCACACGGCATAGTCGTCTGTCTTTGAACTGAGGTACAACAGGAGGAAAGTCGGTGGTTATTTCTGCGATGGTGTCAGAGCGCAGAATCAAGGTTGAGTTATATTCTGGGTGATGAACGAGCTGAGAAATGGCCATTTCGAACTGGTTGGATGAGAGAGCATAAAAAGGTGGGTGAAGGTGGTTTCGTGCTCACGAGATGAGGAGGGAATGATGGAGGACATGATATGAGAGGAATCCATGTCAGTCCGAGTGGAGGATCGATGGTGACACATTCTGAAGGGTCAAAGCGTGGCCGAGGGGGCATGAGGAGGAGTGCTACCCCACATTTACCCCGCCGGAACAGAACCATATTCGGCTCCCCCTTGCTATATAAACCCCCTCTCTCGCAGTCACGACCCCTTTCATCCTATTCATGTCCGAAGTTCAAGTTCAAACCGTTGAGATCAACGACGCTGTGTTCTGCAGCAGCCACCTCAAGGAAGTGGTAAGTATATACAGTACTATTTCTACTCCCCTGTACTTGATCTGTCCTTCCTCTAGTGCGGCGACTGTGATTATGATGGAAGGGAAGAGAATGATTCATTCTATGGGGTTCGTCGACTGTATCTTTGTCCAATCGAGAGGCAGATATTGACCTTTCCGCAAGCTCGACTCCATCGATCGGGGACCTCTTGAGCCTCCGCAGGTCACGCAAAGCAAGGACGGCTTGTACCAGTGCAAGAAGCATGGCTCAGCTGGTATTTCCTTGTTTTTTCGTCTTCCCAGCATGTCCGACTGATCTGATCTGTCTGTTGTGAAGGATGTAACCAATGTTTTGGCTGGAAGAAACAGTTGACTCGATTGCAAACCGCTGCGAAGAAGGCTGGAAGGAAATAATGGCATAGTCACACATGTGAAATCTGATGCTTTGTGACTTCTTGTATCCAAATATGACGAGTATCTCGGCGAACACGACGCCGCCAACTTGCACACCTCGACCTTGCCTCATGTTCTATCGGATCTTGGCAAAGCCTCTGCGCCTGATCGCAGTTCATTCAAGAGGTCTCTAAGGCGTTGCCTGAGCTTAGTGGTGAGTGGAGCTTCATTGGGCGATGGTGGCGGCTGTTTGGAAGTGTGAGTCTCAAGATGGTTCACTCCATAAGCATATACAAGGCAAGGATTACCATTTGGTCCAGCAGAAACTGTATGTCGAAAAGTTGGCAAAATGGCACGTTTTGGGATCAATGAATGAAGTACCTCGGCTTCATCTATCGTCTAGGAGATCGGGGTCATCGTTAGAGGTCAAGTGAGAGTTTTGAACATACAAGTATGATCGGACCTCTGATGATTATTGTATTCAACAAGGAGAAAGAGCTAGCACGCACAGGTACCAACATACCTGTTCATGACGGGTTTGCGGCGGAAAGGTCGGTTGGAGCAAGACCAAACCCTCTGATGTTGAATTCAGCTTGAAACAAACTAGACAAAAGTCACGAGTCTGCAGGTTGTCCTTTGGTAATCTTCTGACGCGACGATGGGACCTGGATATTGTTGGGGAATTATCTTCGGGGAGGGTGCAGGTTGATGTGAAGCTCGCTGGAGGCGGTGTGTCCTTGAAAGGGTATGAAGGGAGGTTGTACGTTCAGGATTCCTAAAGATGCTAGTTAGACTTTTGTGCGTACAAGGCCCTGCTTTTATTCTTTTGTTAACTGCTGGTTGAAACCATATTTCTTCATGCTTTGGTGTGGGCTTAAGACCAGCGTTGTTAGGCTCTCCTGCGCGAGGGAAAATGAGATTGTTCTAAGTGAGTGGCTAATATAATACATGTTCCGAAAATGAAGGTATCGATAAGCAATGCAAAAACGAGACTGGCAGGCAATGCCACAGATGGACCCTTGGGCTTCAAGGTTCTTCATCCAGCAGGCATCCTGGACAGCTGTCTAGTGCTGCATCCTTCCCAAGACCCTTGGGTGGTTCACGTCCGCCATGTTAATGAAGATATCGTCAGCAGGGTGACGGTACAACGGTGCCCTCAGCCTCTTCTGATCCAAATGGTGTCCAATGAATCCAATACTTCTTCCGAGCACGAACAGGCCATTCAGCGTTCCTATCTTTGTGTACTCCTCGGCTTCTTCAGGCGTAAACGCCCCCGAGTCACGCAAGAGATCGACGAAGCAGACAGCAATGCAACCGTCGACATTCAAAATGAGCTGAGGTGAGCGTCAGAGCGTTGAAAGTCAAAAGAGAACAGGGCGTACAGTATCCTTCTTTGAAGTCGTGACCTTCTCGACTGCAAGCGCATAGTCCAATAGACTATGACTCGGGAAATGCTTCGTTACATACTCCTTTACGAGCTCCACACGCAGATCCGGGTTGTTAACGCTCTTGATCTTATGACCAATACCACTGACTATTTATTTTCCTGCATGAGAAATGGCTTGGGACGCAAGAAAGGGAGCGCACTGAGTTTGTTCGCCTTCCTCGAGTTGTCGACGAATTCACGTGGCGTGAGGCCCGTATCCCGAGCGTTCGAGAACATAGCGGCGGCTTCGTCGAGGGCACCACCGAATCGGCTACCAATGGTAAGAAGACCAGAGGCAAGGGAGGAGATCAGATCCTTTCCGGCACGCGACGCGACGATGGTGTTCATAGCACTATCGTCAATTCAGCACGAGACCGTTGGTTGTGGAAACAGCATACCCGGAGACAGCAGGACCGTGATCAGCGGTAAGCATAAGTACCATTTCAATAAACTTGGTGGCCCATGGCGGGAGACCTATTTACCAACCACCAGTAAGCCTTGGTAAGAAAGGAGGGAATAACATACGTCGCTTGAACCACAATAGACTGACAACGCCTCCCAGGCCAATGTCTTCCTTGAAGACATCTGAAATACGCATTCCAGCGTACAGCAATTCCTGTCCACGTTCATCAGAAATAGTCGAAATGAATGCTGCTGGTTTGCGAATCAGGCCGAGTTCCTGCAATGCGTTCTTAACATTACTGCCCTCCGACAAAACAAAAACAAAACCGACCTGCGCCCATTTGTAGTCCATCGGTATCACAGGTGGATCCCTCTCCTTCTTGGGTACGATCACACCCCTCTTCACGAGGTTCAAATATGTCTCCTTCAACGCTCTTGGGAGCTCTTCGAATGTGTCCGGTACAACGAATCCAGCGTCTCTCATAGCGCGGTTCTTCGCATCTGCAGTCTCAAGTTCGCTGTTTGCCATACTGCCCGCATGTCCAAATTGCACCTCGGTGGCAAACATCTTGGCACATGTCCCGATAGCCCACGCCACGATTGGCTTCTTGATCAGGCCTTTCTTCACCGCCTCAATGACGCGGTACTCTTCTATGCCACCAACTTCGCCCAACAGAACGAGCATCTTGCATTCGGGGTCGGCTTCGTACCGCAGGAGATGGTCGATAAAGGTTGAGCCTGGGTAGCGGTCTCCGCCGATGGCGATACCCTCGTAGGTGCCATTGGTGACGAGCGATAAGATGTTGTTCAGTTCGTTGGACATTCCTCCAGATTTGGAGACATAGCCAACAGAACCAGCGCGGTAGAGTCTGGAGGCAATGATGTTGTCCATCATTCTGCACAAAAGGCAAGGGATTAGACACGGTTGTTTCCGGTGAAAATTGAACTTACCCTCCCGAGTTCCCAATCCTGAAGCAGCCAGGCTTGATTCCTCCGACCGTCGCGGGGCCAATAATCAGCACACCCTTCTCCTTCGCCTTCCACAAGATCTCCCTGGCGTGCCTCTCGGGTACACCCTCCGCGATAAGCGCGATGCTCTTGATCTGCTCGTACTCAAGGCACTCCAACGTACTAGAATACACGCTCCTAGAGCTGGCAAAGTTCACCACGACGTCCACTTCCGGATGCTTGCTCACTGCCTCTTTCATGGAGGTGTACACGGGCAGCAATGTCTCCTTGGTACCCCAATAGAACTTCTGGATGTGGTGTCCGCCGAACGGATAGATCATCGCAGCAACACTAGGCGTCGCCCGCCCACATGAGTAATCGAAATCGAGCATGCCCTGGATGGCACGAGGCTGCAATCCATAAACAAAAGACCGTGTCTTCTCGTCAAACGGTCTGAAAGAAGGACGTGTCGATGGCCCACCCTGAGAATTGAAGGTGACAATTTGATCTTGCGGTTGTGTGCGCTCCCCGTCTTTGTGGATGCTTCCAATACCACCTTCACTGTCGGCTTCGATCTCCTCGATCTTCGCGGGAGGAGTTTCGACTTGCACACTCTTAGTACCAGAGGAACTCGAAGGTGATTCGCTAACATCAACACCCAATGCAAGAGGGACGATGTCGGTGATGTGGGTGTCAGGACCGAATACGCGAATGGGCACACCCAAGCTCTCGCCAAGTAAACGCATAGCTTTCAGACCCTCCTGGTAATTGGGCCCACCGCGGCGGACAAAAATTTTGACGTCATGTGCGATAAGCTGGTTCTTGAATTCCTTAAGGGCACGAATGATACCCTTGAAGGTGGCTGCGACGTTTGTGAAGTTGGCGATACCACCACCGATGATGAGAATCTTTCCCTTGGGATGAGGTTGGCCTCGCGTGATAAGGTCGATGATCGTCTTCGCGTATTCGTAAGTCTGGCCTTCAGTGGGGGCACCACTGTACTCGCCGTAGTTAGCAAGTTCGTCGGCATAGCCATGGGCAGCGATAGCATCCGAATAGACGACGGAAGCACCGCCACCAGCAACCATGGTCCAGACACGGCCTTCGGGGTTAAGCACAGTGAGTTTGAGAGAGGCACCGGTAGAGGCGTCAAGCTTCTGAATATATGCTTCTTCTTTGGTGAGGTCACGACCAAAGGGTGCAGGCCAAACCTGTAAGACGTCAGAAAGGCATGAGATTCTTGAAACAAACCAGGACTTGCCATTGGAGGTCCACGATCAGCCGAAACTTTGCCCTTTGAGGCCGCCGAAGGGACCATGTTCGCCTCGTATACACTCAGATCGCGAGCAATCGCCCACTTAGGACCGCAAATGCTTTCAGCTGTTTGATCAAGCTTGGCAGCCATGTCGAGGTAGCAGACTTCGGGCTCGCCACCATCAACACCATCGAGGACGACAAGGGGGTTGATCTCGAGGTACGCAAAGTGGAGATCGACGTAAACACTATAGAGGCGGATAAGGAAGTCGACGAGGGTATCTTTCTTAACAGCGGGCACATGCGTCAATAGCGTGGATACAATGGTCTCGCGAGAGGGGAAAGACTCATTGATGGGGATGTTAAGGACGAGGGCCTTCGAGTCAACATCGCCGATGTCGACGCCTCCTTCATGGGTGAAGAGAATGGCATCGCCTTCGCGGGCAGAGGTAATGCAGACATAGTATTCGGTGTTAGAAGGATGTGGGAGGAAGGGTTCGACGATGAAGTTGTTCAGGGTGCCTGTAATCGTCTCCACCTGAGAAAGAAGCCCATCAATGCGAATTCGATCACGTGGTAAAGATTAGAACGCGCGCTCGAAGCCTGCAGGACGCGAGGCGACCCTGTCCCTGTCGCTGAGATGGATAGGAAATACCTGATCGTCCAGCTGATAACGTCGATGGGACACGAGGGGGACAGAAGACAGGATCGCAAGGAAAGAAACCAACTCTACCCACCTTCTGGGGCTTTCCTGCCTTCTCAGATATCCAAGGCTTGGCTTCGTCCCAGGTCTTGTTCAAAGCCAGCAAACCGGCCTTTCCGCGACGCTTAATGAGCTGATCGGGTTTGGCGACAAGTTTGGTCGTGAACACCCAGCTGGGGAGCTTGGTGTCGGGAGTGATGGTGTTGGTTTCGGGATCCCATGAGATCTGCGCGACCTTGGGCGCGGGGAATGAGAATTTTGTCTTGATCGTTGCATGAGGCGCGACGGCGGGAGCGCGCTCAAGCCAGTAGGCGAGGAGAAGTTTGGCATCATACTCGCGGATGGCTGGACGAGATCGAAAAGGTGTTTCGCATTAGGTGACTATTGAAGGCGACATCTGAAGACGGACGAACCTTTGGAAGACATTAGGGAAGAAAAGAAGAGAGCGAGATGGCTCGAAACGAGGTCGAGTTGCCAGTTATAGGGGAATTTTAATGTCACCCCCAAAGTTCACACGCGATTATTTTCCACCAAGGAACGACACGATCACACCACTAATAACAAAATCTCCGTCACACCATCCACCGCCCGGGTTTCACGGTGGCGCCGACCGATGTTCACTATGGTTCATCGCTTGCTAACAACTGCACAATGTTGATGTCCGCCATCCAATCTCATGGGGTTAAGAGCGACTAGCTTCCAAGCAATCCGTCTCTGCATATCTCCCTTGGAAACAAACTTATAGAGTAACCATTTGCCACTTAATGACGATACTCCACGTAGCGATCGGGGCTGAAGCGCAGATAGACTGATGTACAGCAGAGCGAAGAGACCTGGACCTGACAGAGAGAACCCCTGCATGAGTCGAACTGATGACTAGATGACTACTTGCCTTCAAGTACTCACTATTTACTGTAGTCATGTCATAACAGTGGCTTGTTGTTATGGGACCCTTATACCTTGCAGGTTTCGCGCAAGCTTGGGCACCGCATGTCGGGCCCATCATCCCTGCGTCCGAGAATTTGGGGATCCTCGTTCACATCCGCATAGACAGAGATGTGTCCCCAAACTGGCATATCCAAGCGCGTGTCCGGAAGATCGTGGGTGATACGTCCTTATGTGCTTTCCTCAGCATGCACGAAAAAGATGGCATCACCCCAGAGATTCTGCAGGACGCGGCGACCATCGTTGTCGTCCCCACGAATGATACCTTGGGCGAGCGCTTGCCGTGGGCAATAATGTCGGCTGCTCAGAAGCTGCATGAGTCTGGACGGCTACAGGTGGACAGCATGTCGAAGTTAGCGAATGAGTTTAATGAATTCAGTGCTGGGAATAAGGAGCATGCACGGCGGGACCGTTTCAGTCTCCAAGGCAGGACTAGGCGTAAATCATACCTCATGAAGAATGCATAGAGAAAAGTGCTGGTAACGGGGATGTTAGGAATGTTTTTTTCTTGAGTTCCTTTGCTTTATAGCTGAGCTGCAGGTTTGAAGGGTGTCGGAAGTATGCAAATGGATATATTACGGATTCAGATGAGTGAAATACAACAATAACTGTATAAACAAGGCAATCAAAATGGCGACCCAAGCGGCAAGTGACACGACGCACCATCCCGATAGCTTTTGATGATTAGGCGAGTTTATAGCAGTTTTTCGGCTGGAGGAGAAGGTGTGGTGGTGGCAGTTGTGGTTAGAACAAGTGGTCCCTCAGGACCCCCAAAACGCTCGCATATAACATGAGCATCCTCAGCAAATTCTTCTGGCAGTCCGTCAGTGCGGAGGTTGGTGAGATTTGGCAGAACCCGCGTGTGGAAGACCCGATGGGCAACAGATGCACCCTGTGGAGTAATAGTCAGTATAATAGAGGATAGGAACAGGTACATGATCGAAGAGAAGAGGTTCAGTAAGAACCTTAACCAATCAAAAGGAACTAAGGAACTGGAATGCACGCACGAAGTGGTGAAAGATTCCCCCAACTATCGCGCTCACTGCATCCCCTTGTACCTTGTACAAACCCACACTGCGCAAAAGTTGTGTTTGATCTTGACCGCGTTTGAGCAGATCCTTCGACACAGTAGGGGTCCACCTCAGTTTACGTCCAAGCCCCCATTTCGAGCCCACACTTTGACCGACCACGTACGAATTCAGCGTACGCTGTACGATGGCATCCATATCATGCGTCGGCTTGATGGCGCGACTTGAGCTAAGCATGAGAAAAAGATAGGATTCAAGCACTCTGCGACCTTGAAGAATTTGAAGGACGTGTGAGCATGGAAGTAAACATGGATGGCTCGATTGGTCATACCCATGAAACTAAATCCTGCGTTATGCCCGTAAGCAGAGGCGGGATGGCTGTTATGCGTCAAAATCCGTTTCGCTAGTTCCGGCGGGAAAGACAGTGTTGGGAACAGGGCATTCAAATGCTCTGCAAAGTAAGGCTCTGCATCCCTCCATGACGATTTGGTTCCATTCCACGACTCTTCTTCCTTTTCTGTCTTCACATTTCTCGACTCTATGGATTCCTGTGAACTTGAACCCCCCCGCGAGTTTGTTTCATCGACAAAGGCGGCCTTCGGCTGTTCTAGATGTATTCGTCTGGGCGCGGTCCTTGCCTCTTCCGTACGCGTCTTCATAGCAAAATAGGTTCGCCTGCCTGAGTGCCATTGTGTATGGGTCACAGCGGTGGTAAATTACGCTAGAGCAACTCACCTCTTGCAAATCGACATGATATAACATGGCTAGGAGTTGATACACGTAGGGGCGAAGTAAAGGAGCGCAGAAGACGAGACATGGTGTAGAAACAATGACCAGCGACCACCACAGAGGTTACACCATAAACTACAATTTCGAAAAAAGGTGATCACGTGTGATGGACTGAGGGCAGGTCCGTCAAAATTAGACCAAGAGGTCCCAGATCTCGTGATCCTGGACACAATTCGAAGTAAGAACATTTTCATCGCGCATTGGGCCGACCAATTTTGGCGATATGGGTAAGGACTATGGGTTGCTCTCGGCTAAAGTGGGTTGCTATGGGTGCTCTTTGCTGATGACTGGATGTTCCATACGTGATATTCCCTCACCTTTGCTCAGCTAACCATTGTTTAGAAATTTTCATCCAACGAACGCAAGCATTTTTGTTGACGGTCACTTGAGACGATGAGAGGCAACACTTTGGCTATTTTGCATGTCCGTGTAACCTTCCTTACTAATCAAACTCGCAGGTATGGATTGTGAATCAGACTCTGTTATATATATTTTTAATCCGTTCATACCGAAGTACGTCACAACAACTACGGAATTTGCAACAAGAAAGGATACGATTAAAGAGTGCCGGATTTCGCGATTGTGACTTTGGCTGATGTCTTGCCTGAAGCAGATCCCAACTTTTCGACCGTTTTGACAATGTCTAGTCCCTCAACGACCTCGCCTTTTAGAGAGTTAACGATGGATATAGCCCATTAGCGGGACAATCTTACCAAAGACAACGTGTGCTCCGTCAAGCCAGGAGGTGACGACAGTGGTGATGAAAAATTGAGAACCGTTGGTGTGTTTGCCAGCATTGGCCATCGAAAGAAGACCGGGTTTCGAGTGCTTGAGCTGGAAGTTCTCATCTGCAGAGAGTGCGATGAGGGTGCAAAGTGAAGTGATGCGAACATGTTGACGTACCTGCGAATTTCTCTCCGTAGATCGATTTACCACCAGTGCCGTTTCCTTTTGTAAAGTCACCTCCTTGAAGCATGAATTGGGGGATAACGCGGTGGAAGCTGGATCCCTCGTAGCCATACCCATGCTGGCCGGTGGCTAGCTCGCGGAAGTTCCTGGCGGTCTTTGGAACGACATCGTCGTATAATTTGAAGACGATGCGTCCGAGAAACGCGTCGTTCTTATTGATATCGAACTATATGAAGGAATGGGAATGATGGAGATCGGAATGCGATTAAAAGGATCGGCGGAGAACTCATGGTAATTTAAGGCGAAAGGGGCACTTACGTAGACGTTAGCCATGCTAATAAATGTTGAAGGGTGTAGATGGGAGATGGAGATGGGCGGTGATGATATGCATGCATTTTAACAAGCTCGGCTGTTACCGAACTTGTTACCATCATAAGTAGATAAGATTAGATGGAGTGTATCCAATCTAATCCATGACATAGAAAGTTCGGCCGTTACCGAGCTTGCTATCGATCGTCATCATCACCCATCTCCATCGCTATTCACAATCTACTATCATGGCTAACGTCTACGTAAGTCCCTAATTCGCCTTACATCGCCATGAGTTCTCCGCTGATCCTCTTGATCGTATCCCGATCTCCGTTAATCCCATTCTTCCATACAGTTCGATATCGCCAAGAACGACGCGCCTCTCGGACGCATTGTCTTCAAATTATACGACGATGTCGTTCCAAAGACCGCCAGGAATTTCCGCGAGCTAGCCACTGGCCAGCATGGGTATGGTTACGAAGGATCCAGCTTCCACCGCGTTATCCCCCAATTCATGCTTCAAGGAGGTGACTTTACAAAAGGAAACGGCACTGGTGGTAAATCGATCTACGGAGAGAAATTCGCAGGTACATCAACATGTTCGCATCACTTCACTTTGCACCCTCATCGCACTCTCTGCAGATGAGAACTTCCAGCTCAAGCACTCGAAACCCGGTCTTCTTTCGATGGCCAATGCTGGCAAACACACCAACGGTTCTCAATTTTTCATCACCACTGTCGTCACCTCTTGGCTCGACGGAGCACACGTTGTTTTCGGTAAGATTGTCCCGCTAATGGGCTCTATTCATCGTTAACTCTCTAAAAGGCGAGGTCGTTGAGGGAATAGATATTGTGACAGCGATAGAAAAGTTGGGATCTGCTTCGGGCTCAGTGAAAGCCAAAGTCACAATCGCCAAGTCGGGCACCCTCTAGTAAAACTATAGCCTCTTGATATTTTTATCGAATAAGTAGAGCCCTTGAGGCTTTGTATTGAACTTGAACAGATTGATTGTTATCTCGTTGATGCAATGTGATGTGACTGACATTCAAACTTGTGTCCTGACCCCACTACGCCTGCCGCATGAATCATCATCTATAATCTTTTAGTCGACACAGGATGGAAGAAAGCAGTCTATCAAGTACAGAGACCGAACCCCTCTTGCCAGCAAACGACTTTGGGCCTGTTCGCAACTCGAAAAATGCTCCGGACGTCGCGACGGCAGTACGAGAGGCTGAGCAAGATGGTACAGCCTAAGTTGTGTGGCCAGAGAGCGGTTTATGGTTCACGATTTCTACGCAGTCAGACAAGCCGGAGAGGCATTCGACAACATTCCACGGGCCAAACGGCAGCTCGGTAAATCATGTATTACTGTTGTCCCTTGAAAAGTTTTTTGAAAACCTTCACAAAGGTCTAGTTAGTGTCGTTTTTTTAATCTTTAACCGGGTCATTGGAACGGGGTCAGTCACAATGACAATGCTAAGTCTGGGCGTGCGTCGAATAACTTGTGACTCTCAGGATATATGCAACACCAAGCGTAATCCTCCGCTCTTCTGGGAGTGTGGGTGTCGCATTGTTAATGTGGTTTGTTGGAGCTCTCATTGCCGCTGCTGGTACTACTGTCTACATTGAGCTCGGTACGGTACGTCATTCTATCTCACCACTTTCTGCACTCAAGATGCCTCCCACTTATATATTCTCTTAGGGATTACCTCGCAGTGGGGGCGAGAAAAACTACCTGGAGTTCATCTATCGCCGTCCCAAATTCCTGGCGACATGCACATTTTCTGTGTATGCTCTGATCACTGTAAGTTTCGGCAAGACGCAATAATGCACATACCTAACTGGCTGTAGGGCTCCGCAGCCGCAAACAGCGTCGTCTTTGGCGAATGTGAGTCTCCTTGATTTAACATTTATCAAGAAAGAGGAGTTGAATTGATTACGCCTTTGGGCGAAGACGTCGTTCACTCCCTCTCGCTGACCCCATCTCGATATAATACCCGGCTCACGGCTTTTCTTTGCTTGACATTCTGTATGATGATTCACGGGACCGCACGGAAAATTGGACTTCGCATACAGAATAGCTTGGGTTTCTTCAAACTTATCATTCTCTGTGCTATTGCGGTTTCAGGACTTTGCAGCCTTTTTGGTATACCAGGCTTTGTGGTCCGAGACGGATACGAGCGTCCAAGAAACTTTGAATGGGGCAAGATGTGGGAGGGGAGTGGAACGAGCGCCAATGCCTTTGTCACAGGCCTGTATAACGTCATCTGGTGAGTGACTTGAGCGTCTTCGCAGGTCCTGACACCAATCATTACTTATACTTTCAAAGGTCCTTTGTCGGGTATTCGAATGCGAATTACGCGCTATCAGAAGTGCGAGACCCTATCCGCACCATTAAACGCGCCGCCCCTCTAGCCATGCTTTTTGTGACCATCGTGTATCTATTTGTGAACATTGCATACTTCGCGGTGGTGTCCAAAACAGACATCTTGGGAAGTCGCAGGATTGTTGCGTGAGTTCCCGCGACTTCCTGATGTGAAGATGTCTTGATGGTCTGGCTTTGACAGTGCTCTCTTTTTTCGCAATCTGTATGGTCCTACTGCTGAGAAGGTGATTTATATCCCGATCTTCAACGATAGCTATTCACTTGTCTGTGATCATCAGGCCCTCAGTATTTTTATCGCACTCTCGGTACTCGGAAATCTTCTTGCAGGGCAATTTTCACAAGGGCGTGGTACGTCATGTTCTTCGTATCTACGTGAGGGTATCCTAACACACATGAGCAAGTTATACAAGAACTTGGACGCGAAGGGATTCTTCCATATGCATGGTTCTTTGCTAGCAACAAACCATTTGATGCACCATTAGCTGGGCTTTTCATGCAATATCTTGTCTCGTGCGCATTCATGCTAGCCCCGCCGCCAGGTGATGCATACCTTTTCATGATCAGTCGTGAGTGTCCGCTCTTGTCCTCGATTTTTCACCTAGTAATGTTCAACAGTGTCATCGTACTCTCTTGCCATCATCAACGTTCTGGTATCCTTCGGATTGCTGCTTTTATATACTCGATCGTACCGCCAGTGGGCCTGGAATCCGCCGTTTCACGCACCAAAGCCCATCATCGTCGTATTTTTCCTTTCAAATGTGTTCCTTGTCATCGTCCCTTTGATTCCACCGACCCCGGGATCCAGGACATATGAACATCTTCCCTATTGGGTGAGTTGGACTTGACGATCACAGTGCATGGTCCTGATGTCTTTTTGCTCAACGTCAGCTCCATGTTTTCGTTGCCTATCTTGTGTCACTGATTGGAGTGACGTATTGGTATGTCAGATGCATCTGGCTTCCAATGAAGAGCGGCTACAGACTTGAGCGCAAATGGGTTCTCCAGGATGACGGAGTGCCGAGATTTGTTTTCTATGAGATTGAAAGTCTGGTGGCGAGCTGAACCATGTCTGTGTACTAATTTCATCGATTCCCCGGGCCGAAACTTGTTCGCAATGTTGAGGCAGTGAACTTCGGCCAGAATCCAAATTTCCGTGTTCTTTCTGCACAGGACTGAGATGGCTGTGTTGTAGAGGATTGCATGATCGAAGCACACTATGAGAGTCGAGACGAGAAACCTCAAGTGTAGATCACGGGTATGATAGGGCCCTATGACATATGAATTCAGGGATGCTCAAAGAGGTTCAGGGTCTCACATCACGCGATCAGATAAGGACAAAGGTTGGGTAAGTACTTATTAGTCCTGGCTGGTGGAAAATTGGAGGAGCGCTATGTAGTGAAGCTAGTGATTAATGGCGTGAAGTACATAATAACACCCTTGCCGAAATTACAGTCGCAGTTCCCCGTACTAGGACCCTATCAGTTTCTCACCTGCCAGCAAGGACCTAACCACAACCATCACTATCTCCCTAGAAAGCTTTCACGATTCACTCCTATATCCCCTCTCTCTCTCGATCCCCTTTCTTATGTATGGAAATGCTCGCAAGCCATCGGTGAACTCGGTCTCAAAGCCGTCACCGCCATCAACTCGTGCACAGGAACTGGTATGGGATTGGGACACTGAGCATGCCGATCGGAGGCGCGAGGCAAGCGCTGATGCCGCCGTGCATGGTACCATTCCGTATCAAGTTGATAGGCGTGTCCTCAAGGATGTTGTTCGCGAAAAAATGGGCATGGATGTAGGTAGGATTACCTTCCTCGGAACAGGTGAGTTTGACCTTGCTTCATCTGCGTTCATGTTCACCCTCATATCCCAATGCATCACAGGAACTTTTCATAAAGTGAGTTTGATTCAAGAGGACCGCCTCTCATGGATCGCTCACGTTTAAACTTAGGCGTATCTTGTTACGCTAGTAGACCATTCGGAACTTGTCGCCAGCGTTGCCCGTCGCTACATGCCTCGGTACAAGACAGAATCCGAAGTCGCCACAATGGAATATCTTCGTGACAACACTAATATCCCGGTCCCTACCGTTTATCATTACGATTCAAACCCTTATAATCGTCTGGGTGGCGAGTATATCCTAATGTCCAAGGTACCTTTCAACATTTATCCCGAAAACACGCTTCCCCCGCTAATTCAACCATTCCAAGGCCTCTGGCGTACAACTCGCCACAGTATTCCACTCTCTTGGTTATCAGGATCTTGTGAGACTGCTTGAAAACCTTGCTTCCTTGGTGCTTCCCCTATTCGCGCATCGTTTTTCGGAAATAGGATCACTGTACTTTGGTCCAAATCCGCATCAGCCCCTCGCCTCATCAGCTGTTACCCCCAAAGCCGCTCACCTTTCTCACTCGACGTTTCCCTTCACATTAAATTCAAATATCTCAAATGTCGTCACATCCCGATTGAATGATGTAAAGTCAGGGCGCTCGATCAGCCGCGAATTTCACGTCGGTCCCATTGTATCCTGGCCCTTCTTCGGCACAAACAGAGGAGAGCTGACACACCCCGCCGAGATAAACCGGGGCCCTTGGTCTTCCGCCAATGCATATTTTGCGTCTTGTGCCGAACGTGAAGTCACTGGCGTTGTCCGCGAGAACCAAGGCAGAGCAGCACCTCACAGACTCCATCTCGACCCAGATGAAATTTTGTCATCGAGACATCACCGTCTAAAGGCTGTTCCTGGAGATGAAAGTGACGACAGTGACGAATGGGATCTCGAGGAGAGTGAGGAAGAGTGGGAAGGGCCTGGTGATGTGATGTACCGCGATTATCGACGAATGCAACGAAGCACCTTCCTTGTTGCACATACAGCACAGCGGGAGGAGCGAGTAAAAAAGGAGATGGATAGGTGGATGGCTCTGATGGATCGACTCGTCGAGGTGACACTTGATGACAGCCCTGAACAGTTTGGTTTGGATTGCCATGACCTTAGCCTCGAAAACATTTTCATCGACGCCGAGGACCCCTCAAAAATTGTATGTTCCATTTTTGCTCTCTCTCCGTCTATAACTTATCTGAACCTTATCATCGCAGACCTGCATAATTGACTGGGAGTCAACCACTACACGCCCGCTATGGCAATGCGCCCATCTCCCTGCCTTTATGCAATCCAGCCCGTTCATTGGCAGACTCTTCCGCGAAGCCATCGTCAAAGTTGGTCACGCAGCTGAGGCATCGGTATCCACCCCCACCCGGCACGGTGCACAAGTCGACCTCGCGGCCACCGCGCGAGAATGGCTGTTTTACGAATCCGCAGGGCAGCTGTTGCGAATGGCCCACCGTTTCGTCGAGTGGGACGGTTGGGAGGAGGGCCTTATTGATAGCATCCTTGGCCTCGAGGAGCATGATGAAGATTGGTTCAAAGATCTCGGTGGACAGCCATCTCCAAATGGTGTAGTCAGCCCACCAGTTCCCGAAGCTCAGTTCCCATCGTATGGTTCCAATCATGTTGGGGAGCCATTTCGGAACGTGTTACTCTCAGCTGTGCCACGCAAGAAGAGTACGCGGTTGCCGCTACCACTCGCAAAGGAGCAGGAGAAGGAGCAGATGCTTGTTACGACTGGAGACTTTTGCGGTGGGCGGGGCGGTGAGCTGGGGAGGCGTCTAGAGGCGTGGCTGACGATAAATGGGATCGAAGAGGGACATTCCATTGCGAGGAGATGGGAAAGGGATCACGAACCCCTTAATCATGGTCGAGGATATCAAGACGTGGTGATAGAATCATAATCAGTACGAGGTGTAATCTTAGGTCTCGCATAGAGGGCAAGCTTGATTGCCGGAGCTGTAGCTCTTATTCTGGAATCTGGCCTCTAGACCTGGCGAAATACTAACACCGTGTCTTAGGTACCATGAGGTTAACTATGGTCCCAATATGAGTCAAAAAGATGCTGGCCATCACAACAAAAATGGCCTGTAGACGGCAAGATTATGATCGTTGCAACTTTGAATGGGAGGTGTCACAGAGTACTAGGAATAATCGATGGATGTTGTACAAAGTGATACTGTATAGAACCGAATTAAAACATGGTGAAAGATATGCCACACCTCAAATGATGCGACGGTAGATGGAAAAGAAATAAAAATGTAATCGACGAAACGAACGAAACGAAACGACTAAAATAACATAGGAATAAGAAGTAGTAAAGAGATTTCTCACAGCAATTACGTCTGGACTTGTCCGACAAAAACACTGCCTGCCTCCCTCAAGGCATCTTCGATGATCTTCATCCCTTCAAGAACTCTCTCCTCTTCTAGCCTCCTTCCAACGACCTGCACGCCCAGAGGAAGCCCATGCATACTATCCGCGTCGTAAACATCATAAGCTGGTCGAATGGCAGGGCTGATGGAGCGATACGTCGCAGACGTGAAGAAATCGTCTGGCAGACGATCGACCTCCTTGTTGACGAACGTGACAGGGAGAACGCCCGCTGTGTAATCGAGCTGCGTGCGCAATCGAGATGAGTTACCTAAGATCCGCGGGCAGGCAATCATTCTTACCAGACTGAAGAGCAATGTAAATCCCGCAGTCATGAGATTTGCCTTGGCAGACTCGCCATTCTTGAATGCAGGGAACGGGTGTGGCACGGTGAGAACGAAGTCTAGGCTACTCTCGGTCCACTTCTGGTGCCAGGCCGCGCGGTATGCTTCGCGTTGCGCAACGATGGCGCGTTCTTCGATGACTGACTTGGCATTCATTATTTGGAGGACACTGGCGGATGCTGGATCGCTTCTGCGGCTAAGGTAAGCCATAATTCTTTTTATAAATCGAGGGAGGGCGAGAAGATCAAGAATGCCTCTGGTTGCTTCCAAGATCGTTTCTGAAGGACTGAACTGTCTTCGAATTTGTTGGCCTACGCGAACAACCTTTGAGTTTTGTCTGAGCGCATCACCTCCGAGACTCTTACCCCCATCAGAAAAAAGCAGTTGATAGCCGATTTTCAAGCCTTCAGAAACATCAGGGGGTGAGCTTGATCGAGGAGTGTCAGCAAGGATCAACGAACTAATCGCGTACGTACAATACCACAACTTCGTGACCTTGCTTTCGCAGCGCTGTTGCGACCATCGAGAGGGCGCGGGCACAAGCAGGAGAAGGCGGTACGACACCTAACAGAGGTTTTTATTATTAAAATAAACAATAAAGGAGGAGTTGGTTACCATCTTCAAGCATCAAACCCCATTTCAATTTCCGCCCATCTTCTCGAAGATTAACTGATTTCCATGGCATTGGATAGCACTGGGGCGTCATAGCCTTTAGTTGGTTGTCGAATGTGAGAGGGAATATCACACACCGAGTGATCATAACGCCACGGTTCGGCCATCACGACGCGCTTCCAAAATTCGTCCAGGTCAGCCAAGCTCCCAGCAAGCGGAGCCGTAACGATGGGCAGTCCCTCTAGGCCTTCCATGGAAGAGGATACTCCCCATGTCGGAAACCTTCCAACGCTGCCCTTCAGACTCCAAATGCCGCACCAATGAGCCGGAATTCTGACACTTCCGGCGAGATCCGAGCCAATTTCGATTTTGCTGCCGCCACAAGCGAGAAGAGAGGCGCCTCCTCCCGTGGATGCGCCGGATGTTCGTTCCTTATCGTATGGATTGGTTGTGTTGCCATAGAGGTCGGAGGTAGTTTCGAGGCTGAGAAGGCCGGTGGGGATGGTGGTTTTTACATGAATTATGGCGCCAGCGTCTTGAAGGAGACGAACGATGGCCGAGGATGTTGTGGCGGGACGCCCAACATTACGAGAATATCCAATGGTAGTATCATGGCCAGAGATATCGACGGTGTCTGTCCACGGTCAAATCAGTCCCGAACTGGACAGTCTGGGGAGATCCGTTACCCTTGATGCTTATTGGGACTCCTAGCAGTGGGCGATCGTGGTCGACGACGAAGGATTCAGAGATCTGACTGTGGGGCCAATCTGCGAGGGTCCTGGTGGCGAGTGCCTCGTCAAACATGAAGTCGGTGATACAGTTGGTGAATTTGTGGGCGGCGACGGTCTTCTTGGCGTAGGGAAGGAGTATTTCTGCGGGAGAGAGGGTGGCTGCTTTGCATTCCGACACGAGTTGGGATAGAGAGAGAGCGTGTATTTTGAGTTCTGGGAAAGAGAGGGGAGTGAAGTAGAGGGGGGGGAGAGCGTCGAGGGCCGACTGGCGTTCATACTGTTTGCGGCGACTAAGGAAAGTGAGTAATGGAGGGGGAAGCGTGCCAAAAGGACAGACCATGAGTTTTGATGGGGATTCGATAAGAACATAGAGAACGAGTGATTGGATTTGGGGGACGACTTGATGCACTTATAACTCTTCAACTCTTCATCCCCGAGGACTTAATCATACAAACTCATGTTATCCCCCTCCCCCGGATCTCTCCGCAGCAATTGCATACCACTTTGGCATGACCGGACGCTTGACCCACACTCTAGCCCATCCTCAAACGAAGTTCGAAGAACGTCAAGATGGATCTGCAGAGCTTCTGATCACGCTTGAACTCACTACTGTCAGGTTCATACCTTCACACTGGGATGCAGGGCCAACCTCCCAAGTGAACTGACCACAGGTAAACCTGCTTGGTGCCGCGAGTTCCATCCTCGCCACAGAATCGCATGGACCTTCACTTCGACGTCACTTGCTGACGGTTGAGTAGTAAGGAAACGTGCACTTTGATGTGTCTAGCCGCCTTTGGCATGGAGGACACACGGGCGGGCCATAAGCGCAATAAGAACTAGCGCGCCACCTAGAAGGTTCCCAATGTAAGGAAAACGAAGGATATATTCACGGATTGAGTGGATCAACCGATAGTATTGATGGTCGGGTTCGCGACAACCACACCCGCTGACATCGGTCAGCTTTGAACAGGGCTCGGAGAATCCTATTTGACCAGTAGTCTTCAAGCTCGTTACAGCGAAACCCTCCGGCATGATGGATAGATGTCAATATTAGCGTTACCAAAGCTAGGAGGAGAAGCATCTATACGATCGCGATGATTCCGCGATGCCAAATCTATGCCTCCGACGTCACTCGTGGACTGCTCCAAACATCTCGGACAACGCAAAGGCCGAGGTTTCGATCGTGGGTGTACGCAGTGCATGAAAGAGGTGGTATCGCACGATACAAGAGGAGGCGCCATCGAAGAAGTAGTTGAGACAAGATGGGATCGACGGACGGGATTGTGCTCATGCTCTTTGGAAAACTGATTCAGTCAAGTTTATGTCAACAGCTCGCCGAGACGAGTGAACGCGCCGAAAAGCGCGGCATAAGAACGCAGTCGATCTGTACGCGAAGACAAAGCAGGGCCAAATAACGCGAACGCGGCGTACGTGCTCAAAGGGAAGCATGACTAGCACAATTCAATCTAAGGGATTAGCATCATTATCTCGGTAAGAACGATAGATAAAAGCAATAATATACAAGGGTCGAGATACCTCAGCCATTTATCAGTGGGTCATCTCGACATCCTCATCTGGATCTCTTGGAACCTCCAACTCCTCGACATCACTGAAATTGAAAAGTTCCTCTTCTGGGATATCTTCAAAGTCAGCAAGCGCTGCTCGCCTAGCACACTCTTCCGCATAAGCTTCAATCTCTTCATCATCGAGGTCGACAGGAGTAATGCCCTGCCTAACGGTTGAATCTGACTGAGATGATGAAGGACCCGTGTCGTGCTGTTCTACATATAAACGCTCAGCAGGAAAAGGTTGACTGGACATCGAGAAACGAACTGTTGAGTTCATGCTCCCACTCGTCAGCTTTGTCCATGTCGGGATCGAATGACGACCCAACCTCGTAAGCATATGAAACACGAAATGAATGCTTCTGCTTCCTATTTGCATTTTCCATTATCCTGCGAAAGAGCTGGCGGTGATATGAACAGGGACACCCCACTTGAGAGCATGGAGCAAACCTCGTCGTGCATAATAGTGTCGTCATCCTCCTCCTCGTCTTCATCCATAGCCTCGTCATATCCATCACTGCTCGCCTCACTCTGATATCTTCTGCCTTTAATAGCTCTCGCTCTTGCCTTGGCCGCCCTCTCAAAACAGCGCGCCTTGAATTTCTCCCGGAGAAACGCTTTCTGTGGGTCGAGAGACGATAGACACAAAGAACCCTTATCCCCCCCACTAGCGAATACCGAACCTCCGCTCGAACCAATGGCGCGAGAATTAGTGAAGGTACGCGACGAAGAAGGCACAGGTGTGCTCGGCGTTCTACTTTTGTACTGTGTCCGCCGACGCGCTGCCACAGGTGATTCAGGAGTGCTCGGGGACGCCAGCGGCGAGGAGTTCAATGGCCGATAGTTCTGGCTGATATGCGAGTAGCGAGGGGATGCGGGCGTCGAAGGATAATGCATTATGGTTGCACTCGCAGCCTGCATTGCAGAGATTGAAATGAGATTCGGCGGGGTGGTAAACAAATCCGAATCCACATCATCCAACCGCGTAATGTCACGCGGTTGCGTGACATGTCGCGTCCTTTGAGCGGCCTAATTCACAAGCGCGTAAATTATGGATGAGTATATGTAAAGCCCGACAACTTGAAATAAAATTTAATACTAAGGGTTGACTAAAAGACAGTTTAATAGCCAGGTTACAGCCAAGCGAGAGCAAGGAAAGGACAAAACTCCGTCATATGTACATCTCTGCATTTCAGACGCGGAGCGGCCGCCGTGCCACCTTGTTATAAGAGCACCCATGAGGTTGACGTTTCATTAAAAAAATAGATCTGGAGCCCTCACGGCGCAAGGATTTGACTAACGCTGAAAGAGTTCAGCAGTAAGAAACCACGCATCATGAATTTCGACCAGCCAATCTATTAGTAGAGCATGAAGTGGCAAATACATTGAGCATCAAGCGTGTAATCATTCATGATGGAAGAAATACAGCCCAAGTCAAATACTATTGCGTGCTGAAAAAATGTCTACCTGTTCTCCAAACTTGAGAAATTCCATGTATAACCATGATATTCTGAACTCACCACGAAAGCAAGATAATGATGGTAGAACCTATGATGACGCGCAAGTAATTTGTAGCTGTCAAAGTGCTCACTGTGCTTACCAGACATAGACGGACCCTAATCATAGGGCCTGGGCAGGTAACTGACTCTCGAGAATAAGAATATGAAAAAGGAGAAAGCACACCATTCCAGAGCATCGGCGTGAGTAAATTCCGTCGAGTCTTCCGACGCAAGGCAAGGGACTTGCAAAGCGTCCGCGTCAGACCAAAGGCGGGCGTATCGAAAGGGCCAGGTAGTAGCTTACCCTGCAGGGGAAGGTTTTGTCAGAGTATTCTGACGGAAAAAAAAAACACAAAGCCTTGAGGCTATTGGATTTAATAAAAGCAGAGCCCTTGATGCAAATGTTATTTGGTTCAAGGTGATAAAGATTGGATGTGTCTGAAGCAGGGACGCGGGACATCCTTACTAGCATTAAGTTCGTAAATGACCAGACTGTCCACTTGGTGAAGACACTCAACAATTTTCAACGGAATTTTGGGGAGCTCTGAGTACTTTGTTTCGGGTGTGATAGGCTGAACGGCGGTCTTGACAGAAAAGCCACGACACTGACATCTGCATGATCATCGGTGACATTCAGTGCTATGACTCAAAAACAAGACGTACTTGTAATTTATCCGGCGCGGTAGACACCAGACTGCCCGGAATAATCTAGATAACCACGTGGCTAAGGACAAGTCGAGGAAAAGGACGAATGTCAAACGCTTTGCATTCCCGAAGTCCTCCAGCTCAAGCGACGGTGCCAGGGGACATTCACAGGCAAGGTGTTTAATTCAGCAAAAATGTGGTTGAACGAAGGGAACGTGTAAAACGAGTTCCCTATGAATGATTCACAGCCTGGATAGAAAAACTGTGCCTGATAGAAATGAGCGCCAGGTAATAAGTCATGTTTCTGTGAACCCGGTTGAGAATAAACGGGAAGAATAAACTTGGGTTAATTCCTGATAGGTTGAAGATCAGTTATCGGCAGTACTCATTGGTCGGAGGAAGGAAACGAGAAATGACAAAGGAGCATTTGTGAGAGCGGCCAGATCGCTCTCGATTATCCGCACTGACCATCCCGTTGATGTCCCTCGGAAGCCAAGCAAAGTATTCTGATGTTCGGATAGCTTCTGCAAGCCACGTATGCTTGTTTGCCCATGAGTTCGTATGACACGAATCTGATAGCACATAGTTGGATGGCGATTGTCGGATCTGTCATGGACGAATCCCTCTACATTCCTTCCCCTTTGTTTGCCACTCCGGTGATGAAATCCAGCGGGACAGGGATCCTCGGGTGTCCTTGGATTATGTATATTTGACAGACTTCGGGAATGCATACATGATCGCCGCAAAGACGCCACGTCTGCAAAACCGGTGAAGTGAACCAGACACTAGACGCGGGCTGTGTAACGAGCGTCGCAGGGTTGAGCGTATGTAGTTGAGTGGAAATGGCACTCTGATCTACATGAGAACTTTTTCAAGAGCCTCTTCCAGGGCCCCCTATTTGAAGAAATAGGTAACGACGCAGGAAATATCAAGTTTCGCAGCCCTAGAAAGGAGGTTGCAATCCTCGCGTCATGAACATGGGGGCAGAACCAGATCAGATATACCACGCTGCGAGGCCGAACTTGCTTGAAGAAAGCTTTATAGCCATTTGCGAATGAGCGTCACTAGGGTCGTTAGTTGCTGTGAAGGAGAGGGCATCAAACTTCAAAATGACTAAAGACAATTCGCCCGTCATTGGCAGACACGACCATGCCTCGAGTCTGAAGGGCCAGGATTTGTACAGGTCATTTCGAGGGGTATCATCCATCAGAAGAGCACAGTTGCAATGAATGCAACATGACCGCCACCGAGTATTGAGTTCTTCCATGTAGGGGGCCCTAGTTCCCGGAATCACTCACAGGTGCCGACGAACCATTTCCGGGTCGAATCTGTGTACGCTATAAGTCAACAGCAAAAGTAAGGTGGTGTCGGTGGGTGTGGGAGAACGGTCTTCAACGTGATGATTAGACTTCCCTGTGGAGATATTAGGGACCCCCTCGGAAAAGTATAAGTTCTTCTCGTGGCGCAACTCCTATGCAGAGTTTAGGGTGACAGCTGAGCGGTGGTGCACAAAGCCATTTCTTCTCCGTGATCGTAAGGTTGTTATTGGACATCTCAGCGTCACAGACGCCTCGATAGACATAGGGAAGAGATAGTTGTATTAATGTGCAAACAGCCTACATAGAGCACGCACACGGGGTTCCCAACCTGGTAACAGAGTCCCAACTTTAACATCTACGTTTGACAGATGTGACGTGGTGTCCGCAGTTCAAAAAGGAACGAGACACCCACGGGGTTCCATACCGAGAATGCTGCTTTACGAGATATTTGCCACCAGTCTATCTCTGCTGTTGTGGAGTGGCGGTATTGAAGTCTAGGTGCGCAACCACGCAGTCTTGGCGATTTTCTTGAGCCTCTTCTGCTCTTTGAAGCGTTCCTATTCCATCACGGGAGGATGCATCAGTAACCAAAAATCAAAAGACGGGGGCGTCGCGAATGATTAGTAGGCTTACCAGATCCTTCTTCGTCGGTCGTTTTCTTTTTCGTCCCTCTTCCAGTCCTTGTATGCTTCCCCCTTGTTCTGCCAACTGCTGTTCCCATGCATTGACGTCGAAGTAGAACTCGCTCATGCGGGCCGCACGTGCGTGCTCAGAGAGGTGACTGGGGTCGCGCCCATCGGGACGTGTAAATTGTCCGGTGCGAGCATTGAATTTGGCTGTGAACGTTGGGGGCAGACCGTGCGCAGTTGGTCCTGTCGAAGATGCGGGAAGGGATGCCAGGGAGGGGTCGAGATGAGCAAGAGAGGGATCAATTCCAGCAGCTACGGCTGCGGCCTGCATGGCTGCGTAGGAGGCGGCGGAATATCCGCCGGGGTTGGTGATAGCAGCGTCAGCAGGCTCTTGCTGACTTTCTGGTTCATCTGAATGACCTTGGGCCGAAGAAGACGTAGTGGCGGGTAGAAGAGGGTTCTCCCATGTTGTCTGCTGGGTTTCGGCGTTATAGAAGTAGTAGGCGCCGTATTGAGGTGAGAAGATGGCCTGCCAAGGTGTCGAAGAAGGGGAAGCAGAGCCTGCCTCGTTTGACGCCAGTGTCGAATCTGGGTCCGTGGTGGATGAAGTCTGCGAATCAGTGTTCTCGTTTGGAGTTCCTGCGTCTGAGGTAGGCGTCGGCTCCAGCGCCTCGGCGAAGCTCTCACGCGCGTCGGTAGGTTCAGCGCCGGCTCCCGTCTCCGGTGTCGAAAGTTGAATGTGGTCGTCGGGCATGGTGGTGGGTGGAATGTCACAGCCTCGAATCTGTCACGACTCCATATTTCGGCCTCTGACTTGACTCTGACATTCGCGAAGTACTAATTCACAGTGCAATTCATTAGGTCCAGTCATAGTATTTAATCAACCCAAACTCAGGACGATAACAAGCACGGAGACAAAGGGACAACTTGCAGCATGGCAACACTGCCACACCTAACCAAAGCGCACAAAGGCACGCTCGACAAAGGCCATTGTCAACGGCAAAGCGAAGGTATGTCAAAGCTACCTTAATGGTCATCCATGTCAAAGCCCGGCGGTCAACAAAAAAACCTATTTGAATGGGCTTCATTGTCGCGAGCAACACAAACACACTCCCATCTCACCCCCCGAGTTTGCCTGAAACCCAACGATGCTCACCCGAAGCAAAGCCAAAGCGATCGCCAAAGGAAGTGCCATCATCTTCGTCTCTCCCTCTGCTACAGGCAAAGGCACACACACCCGCTGGCGCTATCCTGAAGGCTACACCTGTCCCTGCCCCGCTCCTCCAACCCCCTGCCCCATTTCCGATCCTCACCAAGATGACTCAGATTCAGAATCCTCCCGATCAGGCTCAGCATTCTCCTCGTGCTCCATCTTGACGTCTATAACATCCATCTCTCCGGACAGCTCATTCAAAATCTCTGCGTCCCCGTCCCCTCCCCCCCCTGTGCAGATGCCTGCTACACCTCAGCAACAGCGCACTGTCATAACCGCACCGCACACGCCAAAGAAGCTCCAGCGTAGTCCTCCTGCCATCCGCAAATGGATCGAGGCCCCCAACGGGAGCGCGCGGCTCGTGCTTGTCCCGGATTCCTTCACGCAAGAGGATATCCGCGTGCGGGAAAGCATGCTGGAGCTCAAGCTCGCACAGATCGCAGAACGCGAGCTCGACATCCTCATGGCACAGAGGGGGCATCCTTCACCAGAGAGTGATGGTATGGACGTGGACACTGACGATGACGGTGATACCGCACCTCTCTTTGGATGGCCCTCCGATGGGTCTTTTGCTTCCTCCTGTCCTTCAAAGTATCTGAGCTCCCACGAGTCCACATTTGCTCGCGAGATGACGGAGCCAACGGAGGCCGCTCCGCTGGCAGAGGGTCCTAAGCGACTTGGGCCACAGGGAACAGAACTTATTGATGAGACAACGTTCAGGCCGAGAGGATGGAAACCCCCTGTCTACCCCGAGGAGTGGAGGAGAGCCGTACTGGGACAACCTACGGAAAGGGTCATAGAGTGAAAGTTGGGAGTGGATGCTCTACATGCAACTTATGCCTTTTATGCCTATGCTCCATGCGTTTTGTCTATCTCACTATGCAGATTCACCGAATTTGCATGTAATTCTAGTTTTTTGTACTCTGCTTGTTCATTAGCACAATATTTTGTACTAATTTATTACCGTATCGTTCTCGAGCTTGCATTGAGACTGAGCAGTCAGTGAGCTGTTGGACAAGAAGCCAGAGTGATTGCGAAGGAAAAGATTATAGAAGGCTTGTACACGGCCGTAGGTTACACACACACACACGGAAAGAAAGCAATACGACGTCAACAACAGTCCAATTCGGAAGCGTATCCAAGGGTTAGTACGTATAGATATCCGAGCTAAAAACCCATTCATTTGCTCTAATATTAAGCAGCAACAAGGCCGAGAGCTGCACCCAAGAAAGCCAGGCCCAGACCCGCCGCGGACGACACGATGGACGTGGCTCCACTGGCCTTTTTCGTAGCAGAAGAACCCGCAGCAGTGCTGGTAGAGTTGGCGCCGGAAGCCGAGGCAGAGGCAGAGACTTGGGAAGGGTAGAGAGAGCCTAGAGGTTTGATTTCGAATTCTTCCGATGTGGCGAGGATCTATTATGCAGGGTCTTTTATTTAGGTACGCTGGGAACGTCAGGGGGAGAAGCGAGACCCACGTTGGACTGGTTGACGATGCTCGCAAACTGAATGGTATATCCGACGCCGGCCGGTTGGTTCGACTGATCCTGGGTAATGGTCTGGGAACAGTCGTAGTTGTTCATGACACCGATAATGGCAATGGGTGCGGTGAGGACATTGACATTCTGAGGTTCAGGAATGAGCAATCAAACAGTAGAAGGGAGCCGGAAGGTGACTGACCTTGTTGGCGACGCTGCGTGGGAGAAATCACGAAGAGCATGAGCAATGCATGGCGACGGAGGGAGAATGATGGCTTACAGGACGGTGAATTGTTGAGCGGGAGGGCTATCGTTGCAACTCCACGACAGAGTGTTCTGCGACTTTGCAACTGCATAGGTCGTTCCCATTATTATTTTATGGGACTGAGAAGTCGATGTACATACCCCACCAGTTATTTGAACTTGGGGCAGTGATGCTGAAGTCGGCGGCGACGGATGCAGCGCCGAGGAGGGCAGCGGCAGTAGAGATGACAGCGAGGCGGACCATTTGGTGGTGGCAAAAGAGTGTGAGGGGGGGCTGCGGGGGCTAAAAGACGACGGGTGGTCGGGAAGAAGTTTTGAATTGCCCACGCTCGAATGCACGTTAGCCCCGGTGATTGCCGGTGATAATAAATTTCGTCCTTCCACTCCCCTTCGCCTCTGCAGCGCTTCATCTGTCTCGCTGTTTGACTGACCTCGAACGGAATTTGACATTTCTAATTGGAAAAATATGTGTTTTGCCGTTCAAGTATCGCAGCGTCATCTTGGATGCAACACGACGAAACACAGGACGCTTCTTTAATGATCGTCCTGATCCTCTTCCGTTCTAGTTGCAGATTGGAACTGGGCATTTGTTATGTCTTCCTTGTACTTGCAACATGAAGTCGCCACCGTGAGCCTATGGTTGCGCCACCCGACGAGGCTGTTCTCCTGTATATCACTGGTCAGCGCGGCCCAGAGGAGCAAACCGTAGTCTCGCGAAAAACTTGTGGAACCCTCGGACGTCTGCAATGGGACCTGGCTTTGGGTGAACTGTAGAAACTGGTTTGCCTGATTTGAACAAGACGTCCAATTAGAGATGTGGTGCTGCCATGACGGTGTGCTTCTGATTAAGGCCGCGGGGTGTCGCGCGATCGGTGGTCGAGAATAATTCTGTGCATACGTCAGATGTGAATGCCTTATAAACCAGCCATGGCTCGGACGAGGTCTGCTTTTCCCCCCTACGCACGCTATTGCCGCTCAGCTATTGTCCGTAACCTTATTGATCTCGCTATCCTCTGCATCCTCTGGCGTTACACAGCTTCTCTCCTCACCACGCCTTCCCCCCTCCCATCTATGGCGTCCCCTCCCTCTGCTGCTAATTCTTCTCCCAGTAATCGCCGCTTTCCGAACCCTCACTCGGCAGCCTTTTCTTTCTCTAAAGTTCCCTCTCCAACGACTAGGTCACAGCCACCGACATCCCCCCAAGGCACCGACGCCCAAGATGAAGACGAAGACTCGGACGTCGAAATCTATCTCTCAGCCCTTAGCATAAATAACAGCATCGAAGATCCTATGTCTATAAGCCTCGGCAGCATCGACAATTCACTTGCAAACAATGGTTCGTTCATCTCCCTTCCGAATCCGTGACCTGATAGCCAAACTCTGCAGAACAATACACCGATCCAGCCCCAGCCGACCCCTCACTTCCCTCCAGTCTTCCTTCCCAGTCGCAGCCACTACCTCAGCTTCCTTCTGCACCAGTTCGACAAACAATACCTCTTCCTCCTGTATCCGACTTGCCTTCTGATTCTCGTGGCCCCAGCAACACCACCATCGAGCCACTCTCAACATCCGACTCAGAACCTGCAACCAGTTGCACGGGTGCGAGCAGTACTCAAAACTCCTCAGAAACGAGCCTCGAAACCCTGAAGACGTCCAACGTGTACATAAACGGTCTCCCGCCGCATTTCCCAGAAGATCAGCTGTTTGCGCTCGCTGCCCCGTACGGGGCTATACGCAGCGTACGCACATTTACCAGGCATGTCAGGGACAATGAGAGCGGGTACGGGTTTGTACTGTGCGTATCTTTCATCGTCTTCCTCTTTCGTCTAATATATGCGCCTTTTTGTGGCCCTGAGCGCTTATGTGTTTCTTTTGACAGGTTCGAGACGGTCGAAGCCGCTGAAAAGTGCATACAGTCGCTTAGAAGGTACCGGAACCTGCACCCTACATTTTCCAAAGTGGTTTATTCCCCTTCAGGACGGTGTATCTCATCTCTGACCGCGTAAACCTGTTTTTAGACAGTCCACAAGATCCCGGGCACCTATGCTCATTCCCAGCTTGATCTCCACCCCGATGACCCTCCAACCACTTCGGACTCTGCTTCCTCTCTGTCCACCGGATGGGACCAAGGTGAAAAATTTAGTAGTCATAGCGAGCTTGGAGACGATGCATCCTTCAAGGCGAAGATGGAGAGTTTGCATGATCCGACTAGCACGAATTTATACATGGAGGGGTATGCTCAGCTATTTCCCTCATATATATGCGTGCATTTATTCATATTTTTCAGGCTGCCGCTGAGCATCGATGAGCCAGTGAGATCATTTTCTTGCACTTGATTTCGATGTTCTTATTCCATTTTCATCTTCAGACTCTTGCCGCCCTCGTCTCTCCACATAGAATCAGCAGCAGTCGATTTTTCCAAACGCGACTCAGTAACCCGCCTCGTATCATTGCCTTCGTAAGGTGCGCCGCGGTCATTTTCAAAATACATCCCCCCTTATATGATATCTTCTCGGTAGATTCGAGACTCGAGCCGGGGCGGAGGAGATTATCGAACGCCTTCATGGGCGCATGGTCCGGGGTTGGAATGATACAGGAAGCAGGATCTCTGTCCGTTTCGCCGACACCGCAGAACAGCGCGAACTACGAGTCAGTCTATCTTTACAACGTGCATATATTCATCATATTTACCACCCCCCCCAGCGCACCGAACGGAGTACTAGAGACGACGAACAGTCACCAGCCCGCCTCACAATCGCGCAAGCGTCATTGCTTAACCTGCGCGGGCAGGAGCTCAAGTCCAAACCATTATCTGTGCCTCTATCGCAAGGAGGAACATTGTTACCTCCACCGCCGCCGCCATCATCATTGCCACCTCCTCCAATTGTCCTCGACCGTCCTCTCTCCGCATATAATTACGAGTACAGCACGAGCCCCATTCATTCTCATAGCCCTGTGCACACGCCGCCGTTTGCAGTCGATTCCTCTCTCGCTCCAGGCCGAGTTGTCCCTCTCGCGCCGCTATCCAGGACACAGACGCCCGTGCGGCTGCATGGGAGTCCTTATCATGCTCATGGTGCGCTCCCTACACCCCTTCCGCCGAGCGACGTAAGGCTTCCTCCATCTATGGATCCGGCCATGACTGCGCTCCTGGACTCGTTGAGGAATGGTGGCGTTCCGTTCAACCCCTCCACCCCTGGCGCCAATGCTCTTGGTGCCGGTTATGGTGGGGCTGGTCTCATGGGCTTTAGTGACGTGGGCCATAGTCCAGCACATCACGCTGTTGGGCTTGGGAACACCCATTTCAACTCAAATTTGCACACTTTGGCGACGAACCCTCAGCCAAATTTCCCCGGGTACGATGTCACGTACGGAACGAATCGAGCGACGCAGGCACGTTCAGGCTACACAGCGACGGAGGAATACATCATGCGCGCACACGCAGAATCGCAGCAGCAGCAATATGACCTGAGGCAAGAACAGCAGTTGCGACTACGACAGGAACAGCTTTTGCTGCAACAGCAGCAACAGTTACGCCATGAGCCTCAGCAGTATCAAAGGCGCAGGCCTCCGGCTCTTGATCTTGTACAGCAGCAGCGAAGGAGGGCTGATAGCGACGCCAGCATTGCCGGGATTGGCGTTGGCGTCCGTGGATATCGAACACAGGCCGCAGCGATCACGATCCCTGGCTCAGGAGCTTTGCATGCGCGGCATCAAAATCTTGCCGTGCAACATGACAGCGATGTGTACTCGCCGACCTCTGTGTTTAATTCCCTCCCGTCAATGCATGAGGACGACTTTCATTCTACTTTGCCGGACAATCTTCGACAGCTCCACCAATATCAACAGCAGCAGGTTGGAGAGAGTGGGAGGACCGCAGGGGCTAATATCAAGCATAGCCATAATCATCGCATCCATCCAGCACACGTCAATGCTCGTCTTTCCCGCGATCACAATGCTCCTATTCAGCAGCAGCAACAAAAACAGCAACCCCAATTCCAGCATGCTCATCAGCAATCTTTACACCAGCAACAGTTTAACCAACTGCAGCAACATGAATCGCAGTTACAATCACACAACCAGCAACAGCCTCAGACACCACATCTCTGCTCGCAAGCGCCATCCCCTAATCCCAACTTGCATCACTACCAACAAGCGCATTTACGCTCGATGACGCTTCCACAGCGCAGGCCGCCGTCCGCATCCACACAGCGACATTATCAACACAACAGTATGAGCGTGACTGTTCCCGGTTCCAGTTCTTTGACGGCTCAGCAGCGTACCGCCAGCACCAATATGAACACGCAGACGAATAACAGCAATACTAAGAACAATAACGGAGTCAAGAACCTCTCGGGTATGACGGCCAGTGACAGTAAGACCGCCGGCACTGGTGCCGATGCGGTCGATATCTACGGTGGTAGCGTTAGTTCGGAGCTATCAGACGGGATTGTTTCTGCGTCGAAGGACAACCCCCCTTCTGACTCTTCCAAACACCGGCTTCAGAGCCAGCATCACCATTCGACGCGTGTCTCTTCCTTGTATCACCATAGCCAACAGCATCAGAACGCTTTCGACACAGACTATCACCAACACCACCACCACCACCACCACCATAACCAGACGTCTCCTTCCCTCAACGAACTAGCCTCGCCTGCATTGACCACTTCTTCATCCTCTCTCGAACTCATCTCGCCTGCATTGACATATTCGGTGCACACTCCAGCGTCGACGTTGAGCCCCGCGACCCCGTTTTTTGGATCCTTCGCCAATGCAAATGGAAGTCAGCACGGTCATCACGGGACGGTTGAGCATGGCAAACTCAAGGAGACGGCGGTCGGAGTGGTTGGGATGGGTGTGACTGGCATGGGAGATGTGAACATCGAGTTTGAGGATAGGAAGATCATGTCTGGAAGTCATTGACTCTGATTCGAAGCGATGCCCTCTTTCTCTTCTCGCCGCGTTCTTTTGTCTCTGTTTTCTTTTATCGACATGAGCTTTTTTGGCTTCTGCGCCAACAAATTCGATAACTTAAGTACTTTATGTGAACTTTGTATGTTCTGATTGATATCGGCTCAGCTCTTCCTTCCCCCCATGTTCTTACGCATTTTTTTGCCATACCTTCTGTCATAGGTGGCGTAATCCGTGAGGCAGCAGCTCTTGCCTATAAAATATGTAACCTTTTGGCAGTACTGTAATAGATCTGTTATGTATGGCGTCCTTAGTTAGATTCCTGTTGTTGGTGCCTTTTTCCAAACAGGTGAATCTTTTGGATTTGGACGATTGATTGAAGGATGAAATCGGCCTCGCTATGGCGGCCCTCCCTGGACAAATAATAATTTTTCATATTTTGACCCCCTTTTGTACCCAACGTTTGCGAAGATAAACGGACGATCAAAACGAGATTCCATTTTCACATTCTATTTTAAGGTTCGAAAATGAGATTCCATTTCGACATCATATTCTCAATTTCTCTCCCCCTCCCGCCCCAGTCACCCTCCATTCGAGCACGGCGCACCTCAAGCATGCCTCGCCAAGCCGCCAAGCCGCTGTATGACAACATGCATAACAACACAACGTTGTTGCAAACCGTCATTGCAACGTCACCGTCGCAGGTGTATCCATACAATGACCAGGATCACCTCTCCTGCCTAGTAGGGCTGCACACCATGCCCGTCTATGTACGGTTGCACAGGCCGTGCATACGGGTACCCGTACCCGTTCCGTCAAGCTCTGGGACGTATTGATTGACTGGGCGTGCATCCCACGGGTTACCCCCGTACGTCCCACGGCCGTTAATGGCTGTAAGATGGGTGTTCGTTATCGGAGTCAATTTGCTGCACAGCTGGGTCAATTGGCTGGGTCCAGGGTTTCTATCACGATGGGGTGGTGGCTCCTTGTTCGCGAGGCGTTCGGCACAGTTGTGCCGACGCATTCGAACAAGGAATCGCTCGTTGGTGCTTAGGTGGTCAGCTGGCTTTTCTCTATCCTGCACAAGGTAGGTAATTGTGCTCCTACCTCCCTTCAGCAGGCCCTAACGCAAACGCACAGAAAGCGGCCCAGAACGATGATGACAAGCGACGAGGACGGCCTCGCCTCTCTCCTGAGCCGCCACGGTGTCGAAGTCATTCCATGCACCGGGACATGCCCGGCCGCTACGATTTGCAGATTGAGAGCTCTGCATGCCAAGATCAATTGTGTATGCTGATTTCAACCGTCGTATCAGAGTTGTTGCGCGCAGCGCGACATGTTTTTTGCCCCCAGGTTGTGACGACTCCTGGAACCAGTTTCAAGAGATCTGATGAGTCGCCCGGGAACAACCCTGCCCCACGTAGCATTGCGGACACCCCCGTGAAACTTCCTGCAGCATTTGTGCGTACATTGTCGGCCTTCATTTCCCCGATCGCTCGCCTTGCGTGATCCCACTATAGTCGCAAGCAAAGTCCGAGAACTCGGCCAACTTCAGAGACGTCTTCGCGAAGCATATCCGAGAGTAAATAATGGCTGGTGAATATTTTTCGCAATCCTTTGGGTCTCGTTCATTTGTACATGATATATCATAATTCTGGTGGTATTGTAATTACAGTGGGTGTTATGAACTTCGGGTATGGGGCATAGTTCCTGGGTGGTTTCTCAATGGGCGGTCCAGCGGATAATACGAGAATTCGATCGGGAATACTTACGAGCAGTTGCAGCTTCGAAAAAAAAAAAAAAGAAAAAAAAAGATGCCTTCATGCTGGAGCGTCAGCAGACTCGGAAGGACAGGGAATAGGAATAGATTATGGGACCACCAAGCCCTGTACTCCCATCTCCCTGCTGCTGCTTCTCCCGCCCATCTGTCGACTGGGATTGTATTGTTGCTTTCGTCCTCGCGGTCTGGCCTTGCTGCTGCTGCTGTTAACATTGACACAAGCCTCACATATCGCCTCCCCGTCGGCCTCTGGAAGGGCTGGTACGGACTAAAAGGGCGAGTTTTGAAATCCGGTTCCCGAATCAAAATGTGGTAAGTAAAAATAGATTCACAATGTCAAAACCATCGGTTTTGAAATCCGATATTGCCGATGAAAGTAAAAATACCCCTTTTCAATCCAAAATCAGTGCTTTTCAGACCAAATTCGGCCGTTTTGAAGTGTGGTATTATTGTCCAATGGGACCCCTCATAGCCTCGCACATGAAGAATTATTATAAATATTGTAAGTAAAACCCAAGTTCCCATAGGTAAGTGAAAGAAAGAAAGGGAGTGTAAGATGAGCCAGCACGCATCATGAACGGATTGATTTCTTCTGAATAAAGGTTGATAGAGGTCGATCATTGTGCCCCAAGTGGCGTATTTTGGGACATTCGAAACCTCAGTCTTTACGTGTGAACTCGTCGACTTGCCTCCAGCTCTCTACCAGAGTGCGGCGGATAGACGCCATGCCTGGTTCGGGGCCATCTCGGGAGTTGGGAATGTGATAATGTGCGTGCTCTTCTTTAATCAGATCGGTGGCATTCCGCCTATCGGCCGGTGCGAATGGTTGGTTCCTACAGGGGAGAAACGTGTAATGGTCTCGAATGAGGCGAGGGGTAAAATAATATTTACCACATGCTGAAGATGTAAGAAGCCGGATCCGGGTTGGTAAACTATGAAAAGGGAGAGTTTACTACTGATCGAATCAGGGCAGGGGGGGAGCAAGAGGCGTACTGCTGTGATCTCGTGGAGTTCGCGTTGAAGGGACAGGCAGAAATTGTCAAGATCTGTCAACAAAGCCGAAGAACATGAACATTTATTTGATAATGAAAGATTTTATGAAGAAGAAAGGTACGAACCAAGATCGTTCAAATCATAGTTGAATGGATTCTCACTGTAATTTGGATCCAATCAGTTTTTGAGGTTCATACCAGGACGACATAAAGGCATACATCTCCTGCCCGATCTCCAGGAATCCAAGAAGAAGGAATGACGTAAAGGCCGTGCCGGGGATAGTGTAATATCCAAAGGCCGAGTAGATTTGGAACTGATCATGGGGGTAAGGATGAGGGAAACCGCGCAGAAAAATGGACGTACGGGAAGAAATAGGAGATACAACCTGCAACAAGATAAACTCGTAAGCACTGTTGAAACCAGGTATCTCAAGAAGCACATACCAGAGAGACATGCGAAGGTGCGCTTGATAGGCAAAAGGAAGGGGGGTGTTCCGGACGCGATCGAGGTTGGACAAAGTATCCTGCAGTACGGTAATGTTGCCCGTCACACCGGTCGCGATGGCGGGTTGCAGAAAGCCTTTTCTCATCAAGTCTTGAAAGACACATCTCAATGAGTGAAGAGAAATCGGATCAATGAGGCATACAGTTGGAATAACTATATGGAGGGGAGTCAGCAGCAGCAGGTTGGAGATAAGTTTGAACCCTTCTTACCCAGAAAGGACCATAACGATCTCCATCGGAACGTTGCTCTCGACTCTATCGAGTTTCTTCCTCCTTAATCTTTCAGCCTCTTCGTCCTCAGGCTTCGCTCTCCTCAAAGCAATTCGAACCAGAAACCTAAAGAACCTGAACACCGGTATAAAATCATATATCGAATGCTTCGGGGGGTTGCGGGCGGGTCGGAGCGGGCGTTGGCTCTGAATATCGGGCAGGGCCTGCTCAGGATCAAATGTACTGCGACGAGACGCCTTGGGGCTGAAGGATTTGGAGCGCACGGTCTGGGACTTTTCGTCATCAAGGGGCTTGATGTCTTCTTTTGTCGGGAGGGAAGAAGTGCGCTGGACGTGGTAGCCGAGGGTCCTATCGTCTGCCACCTCGCGAGGGTTACTGTGGTGGTGGTGAGGATGTGGGTAGCTAGGATCATGGCAGGCAGCCCAGAGGGGTAGCATGTCGGCGTCGTGTGGGTTCATATTTGCATAGCCAGGGAGGAAACTGATGAGGGGGAAGAGATCTTGGTAATAGACGCCAGGCTCTCCTCGGAGGAAATGCTGTTCAGAATTGAGCGGTTGGGCGATTGGAAAATTTGGAGTGAAATGTACCCACTTTCAAGGCGACTGAGAAGGCTTGGATCTTTTTGGGTGTCAGGCTAGGGAGAAAAGCGAAGCAACGACTTGACTCACCAAGTTGATCATGGTCTTCTTTTCGATGATAGCTTTTAGAGTATCTCCCCCTCCGCGTTCTGTGGGTACATGAATCCAAAACTGTGATTTTTGTCCTTGGAAGTCAAAAAATGGTTTGAGTCAGTAGGATATATACAGACCATGAGAGCGAGATTCCTGGAGGCGACGGTGATGTTGGTCCACATCTTCCTGCCGTCTTGATATCTGATCAGCACATATGAGTTGCAAAGAGCATAATCACGGTAATGTGCAAGACCTACCGCTCATAAGCCGATGACGTTCTGAACGAAATGACCAAACCGAGTACCGTACCCAACACGGTCAACAGCGCAGACGAAATCTGGAGTTTGTGAGGGGTAAACTTGGATACCAATGTGACCACTGTTGTGGGTTATAGTTTGATTGATAGCCAGGGTGAATTAAGGGAAAGGCACGCACTGACGCCTATGAGCGTAAAGAAGGTCACTTCAGGCCAAATGTCGTTTATGACAGTGGCTTGGAATTTCTTGATAGTCCATCTCCCACTGAAGAGAGGGTTTTTGGCCACCATTGGGAGAGCGCCGTTAACAAACGAGTGTAAGAGTTACGATGTGCAATTGTCAATTCTGGGAGGTCCAAGCGCAAAAAAAGTGTTCAAAGTGACAAGAAGAATGAAGACGACCCCAAGGATGTCGATAATGAAGGGGAGTGGAAACAAGGTGTTCGAATAGGCATCGTGTTCTTAACGAGGGGTCGTATGTCAAAACACAAACAACGTTTTAGTTCAAACATGCCCTGAAAATGGTTGCCACCCTACCACAACCGAGGTTCTCCAGAGACCACATCTTCGCCGCTATACATACATACATAGCTGCTTGTTTTTATGTTGCCTGACTTTCCACATCATTTTCTGATCACGGTGAACGCTGGGGCATTCATATAATTTTTAAAGTACGTACATCTGCCGTCTGTTGATGAATGTTCTGTGGGGGTGCATGCAGTGCGGAGTCGTCAAGTTCATTCGTTAAGCTGGTGAAAAGTCGCCCTGCATGGTTTACGTCGACCTTCAGGAGGATGGATGGCTTCGTCCTTCATTACCGGGTATTCTGACTCTCACAACGAGGTGGAACCCATCGCCAATTTCTTGACGAGAACGAGGCTCTGACGGCCGTCCAAGGGTTGATATCGTGATATGTCCGAGCGTTGCACATGTGCATGTCTTGAACCTTGCTAATTATTGCAGCCTCCGGTCAGACAAGCAGGTCATAACAAGTATCAGAGTGTTGTCAGCTGAGAGGGATCGAATTCAGGTTGTACAGCAGAAGCGAGAGAGCCTCCGAAAGAGGCGTATTGAGAGACTGGCAACATGCGCGCGGGAGAAGGGGGGACGGAGTTGTTCAAGTCATCACAGAAAGAATTAGACTTGGGATGCTGATATTACGATCATCGGCGTAATTTGCAGATATACAAGGTCCGAGTAAAAGTTTGTATTACTGAAAAAGTCCAATAAGAATATGTAGTAGAGCGGTGGTGGAGGATAAGAGAACGTATTGCAACATAACAGGATAGATGCCGTGAGGGTACCTGTACTTGTAACATGCGGGAGTGTCCAGAAGCAAAGAACCCAGTGTATACTTGGAGGAAGGAGGCGAGAGTCTGTCTGTCTATGGAAGAAGTGTCATTAGAAATCGTAGACATGTATGCCCGCGGGTAGTGTCGGAAGAGCGCGTCGTGGGGTAAGCACGATTTCGATGACTACTTGATACGACGACGGGAGGCATGTACGTAGGTGAAAGACGAGCCGTAGTCCCATAGGCATTCAACGAAAGTGTCGAAGGAGGCCAAACCCAGATAGGAAGACAACTATAAAGGTTGCTAGGATGCCGACGAAGGCAGGATGGGCGATGTATGATGAATAAGCAGAGCTGCAGCCTGTGCATGTCCAGCCTGGTGAGATAGTAGGTTTCCTGAGTAAAAAAGGGATTGTAGAAGAGAGAGAGAGAGAGAAAACAGACCACTGGCCAAAGGGGTATACGCCTGAGGCGTATACAAGGCGAATTTGAGTCCAGTGTTCTCTTGCAAATAGCCAGGGGCCCTGGCTGCATTTGGACCCCTATCGTCCCAGATCTCAAGGGTGTATGTTGCCTGTGCAAGTGGGGTGGGGTTGTTTTCTTGGTAGGAGTAAATGTCCCAAACGACTTGGGTCGCTGTGCCCGGGATGACGCCGTCGGTCGGACCTACGGGGTAGGTGTTGCCATTGTCGCAAACAGCGGAGACGGTGAGATGTGTCGGGGTGGCGCGGACGTAGGAAAAGTTCCAGCCGAAGGTGATGAACTGGGAGGGGGCGATTTTGTAGTAGGAAGTGGCGGTCTGGGGAGGCTGGGTAATGGTGAGGAGACCGGCTGGGGCGGAGTTGGGGATGACGAGGCGGGTGGTAGAGGCGGAGGCGGAGGCGGTGTTAGAGGCGGACTGGGACTGGGACTGAGGGGGAGTGGTGGCGGGCGCCTGTTGGGACATAGTCGCCGTCGCACAAGGTTAGGACAATTATGTAAGCTGAACCTCACTTTGGTACATAAACGTTTGGATTAATTTGTAGTGATTTTGTAAACTTTTTGATGGCAACGATGCCCGTCTTTTGAGATCTCAACCCCCTCCTCCTCATGCAAGTCTTTTTTTTTCACCTTGATTTCTTGAATTCACAGTCTTTTGTAGCCCATGGCCCTCTCAGTATCAGGCTTTCCTGAACCTCTGCGGCCCCTTTCCCCAGAAATCGATGAGACATCTGCCCTTATTGGTAGCAGCCCAAGGCTGAGGGGCTTATTTGGCAAAAAACCGGAATCAAAATCCCCTTCTCGTCCAGATGAACTCCTTCCTCCTCCTCCGCCTCCCCCCCTTCCCTCCGTGATAGGCTCTTCCCTCATCTTCGCATCCGACGACGATAACGAGTCATACGCTCAGGTGCCCCTCCACCGTCCAGAGCCCCTTCCCGCAGTCCCTATCACACAGCGACAGCGGCAGGTAAGCATCACCCGTCGAACTCCCCCACCCATCAGAAAACAGCCGAGTCTCGGCAGATTGGACTTCGGCTCAAGTTCAAGACCCACCCCACCCCTCCCTCCCTATGCATTGCCCATGGCACCCACCCAGGACCGACCGATCAAGCCCCCCGAGCCAACTCTTTCTCGTCCCCTCCCTGCTGTTCCCAACATGGGCCCCATCGTCGAGAGCAGTAAAAGCGCTGCTCTCAGAGCTGCTGTACAAGCCCAGAAGCAGCAACGGAGACCCCCTCCCTCAAAGGTACTGATCACCACCCCTCCCCGTTTTCATCACTCGCAACCACCCACAACCCAACCTGTATCCGTGCGTTATCAAAGTCTCGTTGTTGATCGCTCGGACACCGAAGGCGCTTCCTCCTCTTCTTTAACCGCCGTATCCTCTAACACAGCTGTCGGCTCCAGCACTAGTAGCAGTGCCGCCGGCAGTAGCACTAATAGCACCTCCAACCCTGCCCCTAGTTCCGCATCTAACGTCCGTCCCTTACCCCGTATTCCCCCGACAAACGCTGTCCCTCCTTCCGCCCTGAGTTCAACCTCTACTCAAGCTCTGCCTCATCACGTCCCTCGACCAGCACGCGTCAGGCGCCCTAGAACAAGCCCGAGTTCCAGTGCCGGCTTTGGGAGCAGCGTTCGTTCGCCTTTCGATGCCATCCCCACCTCCTGGGCATCTCGCCCAGTTGACCTCAACCCCACTCATCCCGTCACCTATACTACATCGCCCGCTCCCCTCACCGCGAACACGGTTTCTAGACTCGGCGCTACGTCGACGATGTATCGCACTCGCTCGCGTTCCCACACCAGATCCCGCCGTGATCGATCAGGCGACACATCGCCTACTCCTGCCAGTCCTCGACGCCCGGTAAACCGTGCTACCATCTCTTCTGCATCAAATTTCCCATCTTCATCTCGGTCAGCGGTTGGGTCTTCCTTCCCTTCTCGATCGTCATCAGCATCAGCATCAGCATTGACATTTATATCCGCACAACGCGCGTCATCCGCAAGGGTATCTATGCACAGCAACGCGAGCAGCTCCACTGCCAGCGGGAAATCCTCCTCCGGCTCGGCTTCGGCTTGTACGCCGACCACATCACCACGCCTTGGATTACCCCCGGTTTCTTCTAATCGCTATCTAGCCGAGGTGTCAGCACCCCCATCTAAAATTTTAGAAGAAGCTGCCACAGTTCTTTGGGGTGATCGTACTCTTGGTCGTCGCAATACCAGGAAAATCGAGGTCAAGTCAACACCATCCAAGGCGGGAAATATCCATGTCATCGAGTCCTCACAAGCCCAAGCCATACCTGATGTCTCCGAACAGGTTAAGGCTTCAACCTCGCCTCCCCGCCGACCGCAGCTCCCCCGTCTGCGTACTCCAACGTCCCCTTTACTGTTACAGCTTAGGTCGCCGCCCCTCAACCCTGACCCGGCTATCCCGGAAGGTACCGAGTCCGTCGACAGCCCCTCGGACGGACGCGTATTCGTCGATGACGAAGACTACGGCTCCCTCCTCTCGCGCTCCCCCTCGCCCATGCGCTACGCCCGCCCTGACTCCCGCGGCTCCCTCCAGTCAGCTAGTTCACCCTTTTCGCCCTTGTCCCGTCACCCTGAAGGTCTCGATGCTCATGACTACGGCTACGACGACGAGGAGGAAGAAGACATCGGCCGGTTCTCATTCTCCGTTCCGGGTGCAGACCTCGGCGACGGTGAAAGGGTGACAAGGTCCCGGTCGCGCACGAGGAAGAGAGGGAGGGCAGAGCAGTTGCGGTCGTACAGGAACAGTTATCGGTCAAAGCCACAGGGCCCTGCGGCGGACCGCAGCCCGTCGCCCATCCGGTACGCAACGCGGAGGTCGTTGGAGAGGGATCCCTACGGCGAGGAGGGTGTTGATGAGGTGGATGATGTTATTGACACGGACAATGAGATGGGAGGGGAGGGCAGCAAGAGGCATGTTCAGCCGCGGTCATATCAGTTTGATTTTGGGGGGAATCCGAATGGTGCTGCCTATGCGAATGGAAAGACAGCTGAACTGCTCAAGTCGCCCTCGGGATCGACGAACAGCTCAGAAAAGTCGAATAAGAAGAGAGCGGGGGAGTCCTCTGACCAGCAGGGAAAGATCAATTCCAAGTTGAAAAGGCGGAGAAGTGGGTCTCCAAAGATATCAAAGATGACGGCGAGCACAGGAAACGCGGGAGGCGTGATTGATATCACTCTCGCTGGGCTCTCTTTGGGGCTTGTGGGAAGGAAGAGTAGAGAGTCGGACGAGAGTGCACGTGAGAGGTCTGTTGTTTGAGCTTCATTCGTCTCCTTCCACTAACAGGGACCTCTTTGATGGGGCTAGGAAGGTTCACAGCAGCAATGCCCACGAGTACTGATGAAAAATCGCGTTTAGGCCGGATACTGTCGAGGAAGAGTCAGTCCCAGTCCCACATCGATATCAAGCGGAGAAGAGGGAGCGAATATTGGGACGTGACCCTCGGGACTAGCACTACCAGCTCAAGTGTTAGTACGGAGACCAGCGCGCACACCCCCAGCTCGAGGTCAATCATGTATGCCAATACCAACGCCAGCGGCGACGGCCACGCTCCGAAACAAGCCGCTCCAGTTGCGAGCCAATGGCCTGAGCTGAAACCACTGAGGAAGAGCAGCGTGGGCGGTGGTGAATCACAGCAGCGTCAGCATCAGACTCAGACTCAGAATCAGCCGACGCCACGGCGTTGGATTGGGCAGGTGTATCACAAGGATGAAGTCGCCAACGCGGTTGTTGTGGCTGCTGCCATACGACCTCAGAGGAGCCAGACGTGGTTGCCGGCTCGAGCTCAGATAGATGATTTGATCGGGATAGAGGGGTTGCACAGTCATATTACGGGGTTGCACTGAGAGCGATCTCTCTTTTCGTTTTCGGAAAACAGCAGAGTTTTTGTTTTTGTTTTTGCGGCCACGATTAATGCCGTCTACTTGATACTTACTTTTTCTTGGTCTGCTCTGGGTTTCCCCCAGGTAAAATATTTTGTACGTGATTTTGGGTTCAGTGTAGATATTGTGAATGCTAGCTTGGAGACTCGGCATTATTGGGTAACGACTGCAACACAAAATAACTAGGCAAACTGCCTCCGGAACATACTATTAGTGACAGACAACAGGACGAGTAAGCAAAGTGTACATGTCGGACATGAACATTATAAGACAAGGCAAGGAGGCGTATGCGGATCCTAGTCGACCTTTTTCACCTCCTCAGGCTTTCTCCGATCCAAAATCTCGACAAACTTCCGCGGGAACCAACCTTCTCTGCCATCTCTAGTGCGGCCCTTCCACCACTCACCCTCGACTTCCAGTCGGGGATCAACCTCCATACCCGTACGAGGATCCAGTTTGCCCATGATAGCGACAATCTCGTTCTCTTTTAGACCGAGTTCGTTTTGGTTGGTTGATTGGAATGGATAGGCGGCGCGTGCAAAGGTTAGAGTTGAAGGGTCGAGAGGCGGTAGCTGACCGTTCGGCAGAAGGCCTTGTGCGACAGCCTGCACGCGTGCACGCTCTTGGAGGATGCGAATGAGTTTTGTCATGGCATACGGTATACCGAAAATGGCAAGTAGGAACATGATAATCGGTTTCTTTGAGGCTTTCGGTGGCGGTGGGCCTCGTGGACCGTGGACTGGTCGCCCGTTAATGAATTCCCGGAATTCATGATTCATCCCGCCGCTCCCCGGACTTGGTCGGCCGGTGACGAGCTCCCGCATCCACCGGAGCATTCCAAAGATGCCCAAGACACTTCCCAGAGCGTTTCGGAGCTGCGCGAATTGATCTGCGACGCCCACCATGGCAAAAAATGAAGAGTGGGTCGCCATGAATGTCGATTCGAGCATCTGAGCGACGCCGGAGAAGGTCTGGACGATAGAGTGGATGAGGGCAAAGGTGTTTTGAGTCGTTGCTTCGAGGGTCTGGGTCAGAGATGGGTTGTTGGGATCCATGGGCAATCCATTTGGCCCCATCATTCCGCCCATTCCGTGACCCATTCCTCCCATGCCCATGGATCCGTAGCCGCCATAGCCGCCATAGCCCATGCCACCATAGGGACTCATCCCTCCGTATGTACCGACGCCGCCGTACATTCCTCCGCCATAACCTCCGTAGGTGCCTAATCCACCATAGCCACCACCATAGGTAGTCCCTAGCCGAGAATAGGGCGATGCACCATATGTTGAGTAAGGGGAAGTAGTTGATTGCATTAAGATTGGTGGTCGTTCCGGAACGGTCGGGAAGCTTGTTGTTGCGGTGCTAGATGTGGCAGCTTGTGGTGCAGTGGATGCTGCTGCTGCGGGTGGTATTGAAGCGCCTGCGCCGTTTCTTTCCCAAGGCTTTGGAGGGGAAGCCATCTGATGAGAAGAGGGAGAGGGTGATTGAGGCGTGACGGTGGTCACACGTCGGGTCGGTAATCAACTGCCGAGCTACGTGACATCGCCTCACCATCGATTGATTCAATTCAGACCCTTGGCAGCTTTCATTCCCCCGTCATCTTCCTGTCCTAACGTAATTACTATTATCCTTGAGGCTTCCGTGTGGCTAGTTTCCCCAAAAACTCCCTTGCAGACACGTTGCACTTACTTGACTATCATCACAGGGCTCCTTGACATTACCTGAAACGATGAGGCTGCCAATTCGGTCGTGTGCGAACACGAGGGAGCAGTGAGGAAAGCGAGGCCATTCAAATATTCATGCGGGCGAGAGGTGACCGATGAAGGCGGAACCCACCCATGGTTCTGTCTTTGCAGAAGCAAGGAAAAGCGACGCAAATTCTCATCGAGGATACGCAGAGCCAGCGCTTTCGCACCATGTCTCTTCGTCCGGGATCTCCAAGTTCCTCCCGCACCGCCGCACGATCCCGACGGCCCCAGTCTCTATGTCTACAATTGCCCACGAAGCCAGACGTCTTGACGACGTTTGTACATGTGGAAAGCCCAGAACGGTCTCATTTCCAAGACGATTGTCCTCTCAGACCATCTCGACCTTTTACCCCCGTGATTGGTAGCCCAGATAAACGATACTTTCCAGATTGGCTTCGGCGTCCTCCTGCTCCTCCTACACCACCATCATCACCCACGCAATCGGGGCGCCTCATTGCGAGGGAAGGGTCCTTTATCACAGCACGAGAAGCGAAGGAGCGCCTGCAATCTATTCTATCTTCCTCGTCTCATTCTCAGGACTGCGAGAACGAGAAATATGTCGAGATAGATGACGAAAAATCACAGCGGATAGGGGATACAGGTACGTCTGATTTCAATCTATATGAAGGCATAGATTTACTTCAGCTTCATAGGCAATCCCATTTCATCGGGGGATAAGTTGGTTATTCATTCACCCTCTGCTCGCCCCCCAAGTTTCTCGAACAGTTTCAAGTTACCTCAATCTCAACTTGTCAATATCAATACGTACCTTTTGAGTGTCTTTAGTGATGAAGTCAAGTATGAGAGGTTTCTCAGTCATCGCAACGAATCCGCACAATTTCTTCTCGACACCCTGCAGATCGTGAGTCAGCAGTTCAGCGGCGTGGTCGCGTCGCTGACAGATTATGCAAGCTCTTGGATCAATATCATCTCAGCGTCCGCCTCAGATTGATTGTGTGCGTCGCCGTTGTTCGCCTCACACGAAAATCGGAGTTGTATCCGCAATGTTTCAACTTGCTGGATGTAATTTACGAGAAGTATCCAGTCGCAGGAGGCAGCTATGGGGAGGTATATAAAGGTTCTTTCCGGGGCATCGCTGCTTGCGTCAAGGTTGTTCGGGTCTACCAGAAGACATCAATTGATCAGAAAGCCATGCTTCACAAGGTCTTTCTCCACAGTACTTTGTGCCTTAAAAACGACCTTATTTTGTCATAGGCATTTTTCAGAGAAGCAGTTCTATGGGGCCAACTCTTACATCCCAACATCCTTCCATTCCTGGGCATCCATCATATCAATGATTCGCGGAAGAGGATAGCACTTGTCTCTCCGTGGATGAGGAACGGGAATATCATCAACTTCCTAGAGGCACAACCGAATGCAAATCGGCATCTTCTGGTGAGCAATTTATCAGTGATCATAAATTTTGGCACCTACTTTTCACCAGGCTTCGGATGTGGCGACAGGTCTCTGGTATCTCCACAGGAACGGAGTTGTCCATGGCGATCTAACGCCAGCAAACACTCTTGTGAACGATTCAGGCCGAGCTTGTTTGGTCGACTTTGGCCTTTCTACCATTGCCGACGTGGAGGGTCTAAAGGGTTACGTGTTATCATCTACAAATCCTGCAGGAGGAGCCGCTCGACGATTTCAAGCGCCAGAGTTGGCCGATCCCGATAACGAGTGCAAGAGAAATAAGATGAGCGATGTCTTTTCCCTTGGTATGGTGTATTATCAAGTGAGACGCACGAAACCTTTCAAAATCAGGAGAGCGTTGCTTAGTGTCATCCGCAGATCTTTGCTGGCAAACCTCCTTTCGACAAACACAATGATTACTCTGTTCCCATTCTATATCAGAGGGGTCGCCGTCCTCCTCGGCCCAAGAATGGAGCACTAACCGACACGATGTGGGAGGTAATGGGAGACTGCTGGGCACACTCCCCAGAACATAGACCAGATGCACAACATGTCGTTGACCAACTCTCCCAATGGGGTTGCGAGCGGGCTCCGGAATGGGGAGACTACCTTTCTCCATCGAAATTGAGGTCTTCATCTGGGCTTGTTTCCCTGCACGATCTCCGCCTTGTCCTGGAGACACCCACTGTAGCACAGGTATTCTAGAACGCCGTCTTCAACTTGCCGTAACTTTCACTGGACGATTTATATATCGGCTTTGTAAAAGACAGTCGTGCTAATATTATAATCATACATAAATGTGACAATCAAAAGGAAGACATCAACGAAAGCATCTCATCCTTCCCCAGCAGTGACATTCTGCAACGTTCGCCTTTGATGAGATAACCGTTCGACGATTTGAGTCGCGTGGGGTCTGTAGGTTGGGTCATGCTCCCAACAATCCTCCATGAGTCTCCACATGGGGGGAGTCAACCCGCGTCTCCTAGACGTTGAATCGGTAGGGAAAGCGGGTCTGTCACCTCGTGCGAGCTTCACAAGGATCTTATTATTCTCCCGTAAATCAGGGAAAGGGTGATTTCCGCTGAAAATGAAGTAACAGATGAGTCCGAAGGCGAAAACGTCTCTAGCTGGACTCTTCTGCGGCTTTGCATCCGGGTTGAAACACTCTGGTGCCAGATATCGTATCGTGCCGTTCCCAGGAACACCCGAGGATAAGGATGAGCTATGCAACCCAAGGCCGTCCCTCACAGATGACAGACCGAAATCTGCCAAGGCCGCTTTCCCATTGCCATCTACGAGGATGTTCGGAGGTTTCATATCTCCATGGATGACTCCGCTATGGTGCAGGTATCTCATACCAGACCCCACGTCCAAGATCTGAAGATGACGTCAAAAAGAGATGGTTGATAGTTTCACTTGAGTACTTGCGAAGAACAATACTTACCAGGAGGGAGTGGTCCGAGTCAGGGTAGTCGCTCAGGTATTCATCGAGATCACCCTTCTCCATCCATGGAGACACAAGACCGATTCTTTGAGGTGCGTCCCCTAGTTGACATATACCAAGAAACGGAACAATGTTAGGGTCTGAGAGTTGGCCCCAAACCACCGCTTCCCTGTAAAAAGCCTGTCGGCACATGTAAGCGTCAAATCCAAATCTCGACTGAGGGGGCATTTACCGTGCAAACTGTCTGATCGTATGGATCATAAGTTCTGAGAATTTTGACACAAACAACCTGATCGCGAAAAGATCCTCTGTGAACCTCGCCAAAAGATCCTCTCGCAACTGCATCACCATCCAAGGTCACATCTATGAGATTGAAACACTGGGGGTACAGCCCGGACTTCTTCGTCAAGCGGTACAGCGCGACGAAAAGGATAAGCCGAAACTGGGCAGAAAGTTGACGATGATCCAACAACTAATCGAAGATGATAAGGAGGTGACTCCCGCATAGAATAATCTCCGACACTCACGGCCTGGAGGACATCCAATAGATACTGAGCAGATTCGTTGCGATAACTGAGGAACTGTCGATATTTTTCAAGATCGCGGAACATTTCCAAGAAGTAGGCGCAAAGGTCAACGAGAGGGAGTGGAACACCAGCCGTTTCTAAGGCTTTGAAGATCCTGGACGTATTATTATCTGTAGCAGAGGATACCACAAAACGGTCCCAATCTTCGGCGCTTAGATTAGGAAGGAGAGGGATGAGAGGTGGTTCCAACGACTTGGGGCCCATAACGTTAAGAGGTGATAGCGCCAGTTCCGAGGGTTCCAAAAGTTCACGATTTGGCAAGGAGGTCTTTTCCAGGTTGTCGGCGTTTACACATGCTGCGCTTCTTGAAATCATTCGAGGACTGTTTCCAGTAATGTCAGCCTCGATGTCTGAACTCTGGTTTTCAAGCTCGCCGAATACGCGCAAAATACACAGGGGCATAGATACCTCCGAGTTGTGGGGCGTTTGATGTCGATCGAAGTTAGCAAGAGGTCTGCTTCTCGACAAAAAATCGTCGAAATCAATGTGATGTTCCGTAACCGAATGTTGTTCCGGAGGAAAAAATTCCTTTATACTCTCCTGAGACTCCTCTGGTCTTTGGGGAAGCGAGGGGAGAGGCTCAGTAGATTCATGAAGGAGTATTGAGGAGTGAGGAAGATCGACCGATGCCTCTTGACAATGTACAGAATTTAGAAGTTCTGATGGGAGAACAGGACATGAAGATTCCGTTCCAGCGTCTATAAGGAGTGGAGGACATGGGCCAGGTTGAGCTGCGGGAGCAGTCGAGGGAGTTTCAACTGGGTCGTGTTGCTGACTGTCCTGTCGTCCTGGTTTTTGGCTTCGCGGTTCCAAATTCAAGAGTCCAACCTCACTGCTGTCCCATCTCTTTGGCTGCTCGGGCGACAAGCTTGCAGATGAGAGGGGTGGAGCCGGCAGCGCGAAGGTGATGACTATGAAGAGGTAATGAGTACAACGCCTGTCGGCATGTTCGAAGAAGGATTTCACTGACGATCTCGAGAATCATCTATGACAGGTGTAGCGATTGTATGGATTTTGCATCTATTGTGTTCTGCCTCGACGGGAACGACAGCGAGCTCTGGAAACTGAAGCTGCTCCAAATCATCGTTGGGCAGATCCAGAAATGATGTCGAAGGACCGACGCAGCTGCAACAGTCGAGGGCCATATCATGGGTGGTGATGCCAGGTGAGATAGGACTTTTACCTCCACCTAACTCCATGATCGAGAGATAGGACAGCAATGCGTATGAACGGTTTATGCCATAAATTGACCTGGGCGGAGGGTGCCCTCATTGCATCCTCGTGTCTGTGGCACCCCTGTTGGAAACGTGGCCACGTTCATAATCCACCCATCGCACTCCGGGGAGGAATCGTACCTTGCTTAGAGTGCACGGTAACCGTGAAGGACATTTCAAAGCATGTTGGCCACAAGTCATGCCACGTTCAGGATGGGTGTCTACATCATGTTAACAAACAGAACCACGCCGACAAGGCAAGGGAGATCAGCGAACCTAAACCATTCATTAAAGTAGTCCCAAAATGCTACGTTTTCAATCTGTCCAATTCCATCAGGATGCGTTGTCCTTCACATCCTCCCGCGAACACAGGAAGGTTCATCCCCGACAATGGTGTTGCTGAACCCAGGTTCAAGGCCAAGTTATACCCGCGCCACACATATAAACCGTCAAGGGTACATGACCGGGAAGCCGTAGTGCCATGGATAAAGTCTGCGGATCCAGAGCCTCTGTGTCTTGGCTTTGAGTCCGACGAAGCTGAGGGAGAACAATGGAGGCGAGACTCTGTTTGTCCTGCCAGTGTTCCCTCCAGACTGTCCATGTTCCCTGTGATCGAATCCGATGCTGAATCCGTGGACATTCGCGCCTTGCGGCATCGCAACAAGGAGAAACGACCACCCTTGATATGCTCGGCTGGGCCTGGTCGACCATTACCGCCGTCTAAGTCAGTGATCAAGAAACGCGCTGCCACTGCACCTGGACAGCTGAAAAACGCTCCAGTCGTTCATCCTTCACGCACTCTCGTTAATAACGTCCGGTCTTCAGTTCCTTTTGATACTGGTGCGAATGGTTTTACTGTTGAGCCCTCAGAATCTATCTCTAATGTCGGATCGAGTGCAGGGGAGTTGTTCTCATGCAAGAGTAAAACCCAGACAGAGGAAAACGCAAACAATGAACAGAATGTATGGATAGTGTTCAAAGAGGATGAAGGTGATGCCAGAAACTCTCCGACAGTTCTGTGGCCTCTAATCTCTCGCTCAGATATTGATCACCTTGACTCGACTTGTTCACAAACACTCCTTTCGGATCATACTTCAACGACATCCAGACCGAAAGGAATCGCACACCAGATCACCGATGCTTGTGGCTACGTTGAAGACATGTTTCTTGATGTAAACAAACACCAGAAATTTCTTAGCTATCGTGATGAGACTGCGCAACAACTTCTTGACGACTTGCAGATGGTGAATGAGTTTCATCGAATTTGAATTGTTCACTGACGCCGCATCCAGCTTTCGAAACATCCGCAAGTGGTCCAGCGATCAAGAAGACTCTTCCTCGCAGCTTTACTTCAACTTTCTTGGGAATCCAATCTCTATCCATCGTGCTTCAATATGCCGGAGGTCGTTCGGCAGCAATATCCGGTCACAGAGCAGCATTTCGGAGAAATATATAAAGGTAGTTTTCAGGGTAAGGTTGTGTGCATAAAATATGCCAAAATATGCAACGCTTCGCAGACAGCATTACTCTACAAGGTAAACAGGGTGCCTCCTTTGAATCTCCTTCTCATAATTTCAACGTTACAGGCTTTCTCCCGACAGGCTATTCTTTGGGGACAGCTCTCGCACACAAATATTCTCCCCTTTTATGGCATCCATCGGTTCGGGGATAAGCGTAACAGGCTAGGCTTAGTCTCGCCTTGGATGAAGAACAGCAATATCGATAGATTCTTGAAAGACAAGCCCGCCGCCGACCGGCTTTCATTGGTAGACCAAGCCACATAACTCGAGAATAAAAAACCTCAAATTTGGCTTTTCAGATCTCGGATGTAGTTGCGGGATTACTGTACCTCCATACGCGCAACATTGTCCACGGAAATTTGGCCCCCACGAATGTCCTCGTGAACGATCAAGAAAGGGCTTGTATAGCTGGCTTCGACCTTTTCTGTATCACAGAGGGAGACGGTCTGCCAGCCTCCGAAACCCCTCTAGCAGACGGCGCGACCCGGTTCCAGTCGCCAGAGCTATTAGATCCAGATTGTGAAAGCTCTAGAAGTATGGCGAGCGACGTCTATGCATTTGGAATGATGTGCTACCAGGCATGCCCCAGCCCCCTGTATCTGGCACACCTCACCCTGATCTATGTTCTAGATTCTGACAGGAAATATTCCCTTCCCCGACGTAAAGCACGATTTCAGCGTGATAATGAAAGTCTTAGAAAACGAACACCCGCCACGACCTCTGAAATCGCTGTATTTGGACCGAGGTCTGACGGAAAATGTATGGAAAGTGATGCAGGATTGCTGGCGACGCAAACCAGAGGACCGGCCCAGTATGTCCCGGATCGCAGAGCAACTCCAATGCAGCAGACATGGAACACAGTATACCGGATGGGGAGATCTCTCTCCCTCTCGCTTCAGGGCCCCGAATTGTCTTGGAGTATCCGATAAATGTGAATCATTGACTCCCGAGCTGCTTCGTCTTCTATATCTGACAGCAGACAAGGCATCGATATCATTCCACCAATGATGCCCGTAGTTACAGAGTAGTGATATGTGGTGACATTTCGTCAACGGTCAACTATCCATGCATTAAAGACTATACTTCTTGGAAGGCAAAATCGAATGATACACTAAGGACTAGTTCTCAAACAGATGTTGAAGCTCGAGTACACACACGAGTTCGTTGCCCAAGGCAAGTTCAATGTAGAGGTATCGCGCTCTTATTGACTCGTATATTTTAGTTTAACAATACCATGCTTATATACATATCTCAGCAGTACTCAATGTATCATGAAGCTTATTCAAGAGTCCCAAATGCTCTGCACTGATAGAATGAGAAGCGTACGAATGGCTGAGCCTAACTTCAATCCTGGTACGATGTGTCATATCGACCACCGTTGTACCCGGCATGAGTTGTCTGGCCGCCGTCGGCCATCTTGACTGGAACAGGGATATATTGTGGCTTCCCTCCCCCGTCTCCTGCCCGCTCTCTTCTCCGAACGCACCCAAGCACGCCGAGAACTATCAAGACCATTCCAACCAGGGTATTCACTCCCAAGAGGCCAACGATTATGAGTGCGTACTTTTTCACGTCGAAGTCTGCCCATGTCGAGGCTGGAGAGAAGTCGACTGCAGATCCACTCCCACCTGGTTGAAAATCTGAGGTGGTCTTCTCGTCGTCCTTGATTAGTTTGAGAAGCTCCGAGGGTGCCAGTTCCGGAGGCATGCCTGCGAGAGTTTTCGCGCGAGTACTAATTGCTTCCGCAGCGGCCGTCGAGTAGTTTGTTTCAGAAAGCAGCTGCATGTATGGTGTGCCTGTTGATTGGGTCGTGGTATCGAAGTCACCGAAATCGTATCTGCGTAAATGGATGGAGGTCGGGTAAAAAGTTGGAAGGATGAAAGGCTTACATTGTGTAAGTGTTCCGAAGGAATGAGTCGCCCAACAAGTAGTCATAATCGTCAGACCAGCCATCGATGGTGATAAAAGAAGCAAAGCAGGCGGTGTAATTTTTTCCGAGGAGCGTCACCTGATCCGGTAAACTGAGATCGAGAGGGTGCATGGGGAAACTCTGTCCTCTGTCCGGATGTATGAGTATGGTGCCATAGCATAGTAAAGCAGGACACAAAGAGCAGCGTACCCGAAAGAGAATTCTACGTTAGGAGTGGCGTTGCAGGGTAGAATCCATCCATAATCATTGGAGACATATACCGCCCCCTCCACCGCACCATATATTTGATTGACGACCTTGGTCGTAAACGCAGACGTTGGTGTGCCTGTATCAAGTGCCGCAACTGCTTTGCCCTTCGGGGCTCCTTGCAAGCCGGAGGTTATCGTAATGCTTTCCCCATTAACTTTGATCTCGTCCAGAAGTGTCTGCCAAAAATCAGAACCAGGCGGATACTGGGGTAGTTTTGGCGCATGCTGAATGGCCGTATAGCGCGAGTCGTATTCACCGATGTCAAAGGAGCCGCCGGAAGTGTCCTCGAGATCATCAGTGCGTGCCAGTTCGATTGCAATGAAGTTGGGCGTGGAGGTATTTTGGGCGAAGACGTTGGAAAGGAAAGGGCCGCCCCATGTAGCTGTGGGGCCATATGTGTTGCGTATTTTGCGGTCAATATTTGATGCTCGTGTGCCATTAAAGCCAAGTCCCAAAAGGCCATCAATTCCATATTCCGTAATTCCCTTTAATGAAATCTTGGATGAACGTGAGTCTGGAGAGTAGTTGCGAAATTGAAAAATTGAAAGTACCTGATGCACATCTAAAAAGGCTGAGGAACATCTTGAGCAAATAGAAATCAATATTATTTTGTGGTCTGGATGCTCGCCTTGTTTCTCGACCTTGTAAGGTCCAAATTCAAGCGGAGCAATGGCGATGGTCCCGTTGACGCCGTAGGAGCCATCGCCATACGCCACTCCACTGCTTATATGCGTATCATTGACCGATCCCAATCCACCGGAAATATATACCCTATCCGCCCACTTGAGTATAGGCTACATCAAGCGGAATCATAGAGGAGTGCTTGCCATAAATCGGAGCTTCCAGTGTCCAGAGCCACGACAACATCTAACCGGAATTCAAAGTGAGGCGATGAACAGGATGTTTTGAGTAAATGACTGCACCTCTGCCATTCAAGTTAACGGTTGCAGTGTACTGTAAAACGATAGGCATCAGTCACAAGGTCATGGGTATGCAGTGGTGATGATTACCCGGAGGTCTTTGACATTTCCAATGTTACCCGACGTACTGCTATTGCTTGCCACAAGCACTCCATTGAGGAGATCTTTAGAAATTCCAAATGTAGCCTTGGGAGCGGCAGTCCGCCTGAAAGGAATTTTGACACCGGAGACCCATGACACTGAGAAAGCGAGCACGTAATAGAGGGGAAAGAAGGCTAAATCCTTCATCCTCAGACGGCGGGGAGAAGGGACGACAGAATGTAGCCATGCATTGTCCAGCTTGCTTTTTATCGCAGTCGACGAATCTAGCGATACGCGGTTTGATCAATCTTATCGCCACGAAGCAGCTGGGAAAGACTGCCACTTACCGTCAATCCGTCACAGGTTGGACTTGGTGAGCAAGACATGCGGAACAGCACCGCGATGACTGTCATTGGCTTTACTATCACCGCTCGGCGAGACATGAGGTGTCCAGGGTGCCTGAGGGCTGTGGTTGAGTCTGGCAAAAGGGTCCCTGAGGGCTGTGATTGAGGCTTCCAAGGTGGATGGCAGTTACGTATTTGCTCGTATTTGTACAGCCTAGCTTCCTGGCTTCAATATTAGAGGTTATTTGCACTTCCTTTCAAAATCGTGTTGACCCTTTTTGAAAGGGTGAGCAGCCAATCAGATCCCGGACAAATTGATTTGAGCGAAGTTGCAAATAACCTCTATTCTCTGGTGACGAAAAATAATCGCAGTGCGAGGAAGTTGGCACACCAGGTTATGCAAAATAGAGCGTACAGTAGCAAAAAGGCGCTGCAAATACGCTCTAATCCGTCACGTTCGGGTCACGCCACATTTTCCGTCTCCGCCTCAGTGATTTGTTGGTGGGAGTTGTTTGGCACCTGCCTCTTTGGGTTGGGTCCTGTCACGCTCGAGATACAACGACCGCCAACCTCCTGTATTCCTCACGTTTCTTCTTCGGAGAAATCATAATAAGGATGTATAACTATGAAACTTACCATGTCCTGAAGGATTAAGGTGTCCCCGCAAATACCAGTTTTAGCGAGACAGAACAAGCTCAATTTTCATGGTTTTCGGGCTCTGATTTCATCGAGGGGGGAGGGGATTATAGATCGAAGTCACTGTTGTCTTTTAAAGAGCCCAAAGGTTTCCGATCTATGAGAGATCAGTTGCTCAAGATGCGGGAATGCGCCCATCAGGATAATTTTGCATAACTATTAGGGTGATTTTGCAACACCTGGTCACTCATAGTAATCTTACAACTTGGTATGTTGCGCAATCCAAGACGGTCCCGCTACTACAAGGCCCTTCATTCCGCTGATCTCCCCGGAAGATTATTCTCCTCAACATGCAGTAGAACAGACCACTACAAGACCCTTGGAGTTCCCCCTCATGCGACAAAAGCACAGATCAAGGTCCGTCTGTCTGAAGGGATATGCATGAAGGAAGACTGATCATTCTATGATGACCTCAGTCTCATTTCTACCAGGTCTTACTGAGCAATTTCAACACTTTGTCTGACGAGCTCACCAGGACATTCTCTGACCCAGCTCAGCAAAAGGCACCACCCGGACGTTTCAACCGATGCCAGGTCGAAGGATATCTTTCAGGCTGCCAGCGAGGCTTATGGTATACTCGGGGATGACCGTGAGCGGTACATCATCCTTTCTTCCCTATTTCAACAAAGCATCGACGTATCTCTTATTTAAAAGTCGAGCATATGACCGCTCTCTTGTCCAGCCGCAGAGCCAGCCGGCGCATCATCCATACCATCCACGACCCGCTCCACGGACAGGTCCCCGTGCAACTTATGCATGGGAGTACTCCTCGCGCCCTCGTGGTTCCAGTGCCAGTCATGGTTACCATTATCCGGGACCACAACACAAACGCCCAGGGAACGCTCGCCCCGGCCTGGAACAAGATTACTCCCCTCCACATCCCTCGACGCTATACCACAACCTAAATTCGGATTCGCATCTACGGGGCTCACCGCGCCGTCGAGCGGAGGAGGAAGAACAGGCGCTACAGAATGTACGGCGGGTCTCAGGACTTACTCGTGCGGTACAAGTGGTGGTTTTGATTGTAGTCAGTGCAAGTATGTTTGGAGGGTGGGGAGTGTAGGGTGAGTGATACTTTGCCGAGCTTACACCGAACGTCAACAATAGAAGGCAATAGTCGATTTACCAAGTGGTGGTGGTTTTTATTGAATTAGCACCGAAGAGGATTTCAAAGTTTGCACATGCGCCTGCTGTTAGAAACGGTCACCAGGACCCGGGAAGAGGGACTTGCATGTCGAGGCCTCCAGTACTATTATGTAGCTAGATTCTTAGTACAGTTTGAATCAACCAAGTAATTTTCCACGTGCCGTTCGTGGTGAACTTGCTTCCAACTCCCCCTCTGATCACAATATATGTCCGAGACGTGCGTTCCAGTGAGTCGTTTCATCTCTCAACAGCCCAGGGCGACTCTGAACGCTTTCCAGCACCATGATTGGTTCACGGCCACTTTGACCTTTGGACTCTGTTGTGGCCTCATCATCTCCTATGCTCCCCAAGTTCGTCTTCAAGCCTTTTCAAGAGTTACGTCGATGACCCAGCATGATTTCTCCAGCTTTATCGCATTGTCCAAAAGAGTTCATCGGAGGGATTCAGCCCATGGTTCCTTCTTCTCGGCAGCACTTCCGGAGCTGCCGGTTTCCTCAATATGTATGTTGCCAACAACATTCGTCCACTGGTCAAGTTCAACTATTTTCTTAGGGTCACCATGCAATGGCGAATCGTGAGATGTTGTCCAGTACTGGTATGTGAAGTTATGTCGCACTCCCCCCTTAGAGCCCTCTGACGCCTCTAAAGAGTCTCGGGAGTTGTCTGGAGATGACAGCCGGTATCGTGCAAGTCGGTCTCCAATGGCTTCTGTTTACTTCAATGTGCGTATACCAGCCAGATTCATCTCAATGCTCGCCACTTATCGGAAATTTCAGCCTTGTACTCTACATAATATATTACCCCCCTCATCTCAAATACGCCGATATCGACTTCGATATCCATGATAGCAGGTCTCCACCGCATACCAAGACCGCAGTTAAGAGTGACGCGTGGAGCTTGTCCATCACTCTTACCTGGGTCGTCATAATTCACTTGTCCGTCGCATTATCTCTTCGCATTTCCCTTGTTAATCACCAGATATAGCTTATTCATCTCTTTCACCACGTTCTTCGTTTTACTCACCAACCCTTCTTACTCTCCTGACGTTCCCCTTCCCGAACAAGTTTCGTCATGGGCGACATTTCTCGGCGTTTCGTCCGCTCTTTTGGCAGCGATCCAATATGCACCCCAGCTGATCCACACCTACAAGACGAAACTTGTTGGTGCCCTCAGCATCCCGATGATGTGCATCCAAAGCCCTGGCGGTATCTTGATGGTGACCAGCATTGCTCTCCGGTGAGTCCGTAACTGTCCATATCTTTCATGACCATTCAAGCCTTGTCTAGTCCCGGAACCAATTGGACTAGTGCGTCTCATATATCCCATCTAGAGCGCTATATCATATCTGATCCGCAATGAATACAGGTTGGATCACATTTGCCGTCGCCGCAGTTATGCAAGGCAGCCTTCTGATCATGTGCATAGTCTGGGCATATCGCCAGCGCCGCCTCGGCATTGACGACTTTGGCAACCCAGTTAATGGTAGCTCCGTGTCCGCTCGCGTCCGAGCCAGCGGGGACGATTTTGCCTCTCAGGGTCCAGTTGCCCGTCAGGAAGAGGAGCCCGTCGGGGAAGCAACACCACTCTTGGGGAGAAGCGGCACGTAATCGGGGATTGCTGGGATGTCGATCCGAACGATACGGTTCACGGATATGGGACTTTCTTTACATGCATATCGGTATTTTTGCTCTGATAACGGTACACTCTTAATGGTAATGATTAATCACGATATGATGAACAATCCTATGCGCCTTGTCAATGACGTCCATTCAGCCTCGCCGGGTTCAAGATAGAAGGGAAGACCGCCAACTTCCGGCGACTTTGGTGGGTGTACACTTTAGCACCAAGTCCATGGATTTATTGTGAGATGGCATAGGATAAAATGTGAATCACAAAACAAGATAGACTATGAAAAAATGAATCAGGTAAAAAGGACACGTCGAGAAATAAGATGATGACGGTCAAGGATTGTATGCATGTCCAGATTTCAAAAGTTTCAACGCAGTTCCATCCGCATCCCCCATGATTGGTGCGCCTTTGGAAATGACCCGCATGTGGGGTTTGGGAGAGTTCTCCCAAGCCAAAATCACATCCTTCGGAGGATCGCCCGAATAGACGGCATTCAGGTAGGGCTTCATCCCACCATAGCCCCTCTGCAACACCTTCGTTCCGAAAAAGGATGAGGTAAGGATCATCATAAGCGCCCAGGCGACCACCACGCAGGCCGCAAGAACGAGAGGTACAAATCCGATGGCGTAGAAGGGCTTGTAGCACGTTCCCGGGTGACCGCCTGTACTCCTGACGACCATAGGCGCACTGTTGAGGGCTGCCCATCCGTTATATCCGATGCTCGTGAGGATATGCGACCCGCCCACTTGTCCCACCCATCTCGTCACCACGCTCGGCGTGAAGTTGAGTTGGTTGAACCCTTCGTCAAGCAGATGTAGGCCCGCATATGCCGTGTCACCGTCGAGCACCCCGTTCGCATCGATCACGACAGGTCCCAGGCTTGTGATTGAATTCCCTGCGCTGCCGGGGCCGATGGCATAATCATTATCATTCAAACCAAGGCGGCTGTTGGCAATATAATGGGACGTTGGAGAATTGGGATTGGCACTAAGCGTGAAACGCTCGATGGGAGGGAAGGTGACGTATGTAGTTTGGCCACCACTGGCTGACACGTCCCAATAGTCTGCTCGAAGATAGTGAAGGTCACTAGGAAGGCGGGTCACGCCCAGCGTCAGGGAACTGTCTCCATCTCTTGTTATTTTCGCAGAAACCATGTTTACTTGCGTGGCGGTGGCGCAGATCATCCTAGAAAATCCTGAAGCGGCAAGACCGCCGGCACTTATCGAACCTCCGACTCCTAACAAAGAACACATACTTCCTTGGTTAGATGAGTCGTAGGGGGAGACGATACTGAGTTTTTTCTGTAATGCCGCCGTACAGTTTCCTAGTATATCATTCTGCGGACTAGTGGAGGAAAAGTTCTGGGTGGGAAGGCGCCAGATACCGACATTTGCAGCGGTGGAAAGGATGAGATTTGTGCTGTTTGTGTAGATGTAACCTGAGGAGTCCGGGGCCGACGTATTGAAAAAAGGTTGAATATAATCCCTGATTTGGTCTGTATAATTCGTCAACACGTCGACCATGTAGTCTGGCCCAGTGTATTTCCTCCAGGTCCCATTGGTACGAAAGACATCAATGCCAGAACCAGAAGCGGAAAGGTCGTGTTGTGTATATACGCCGACCGTCATACAACCGACGTCGAGCTCGATTGCCAGCGTCTTATCAAGATCGACCTCGGCGTTTGGCGCGAGATTTGGGGCGCCCAAGACCGTAGTCAGGCCGGCGTCGTGCGGATCAACGATAATACCGTTCTGGAGGGTAGTGGACATGACACGTTGGGTGCTGGGACCGATGTAATAAGAGTTGAGATCGACCACGCCTGATTTTGAGCTGTTAACATGTGAGAGATAGCGTGGCATGAGCACGTCGCTATCTGTTGAATTGAGCCCATTGAACAAGCTGTGATCGGCATATGTAGAGTTTTGCCAAGAGGTGCAGTTGTTGAGCACGATGTTGCTGCTGAACGTGACGGCCTCAACCGAGTTGCAACGGCGGGCATTCACCGTCTGGGGGTTGGTCCCGTTGACTAGATTAAGGGAAATGAGAGCTTTGGCGTCGTCTGTCGTGTTGACGGAAGCTGGCTCCGCCAAAATATTGGATCCTGGTACGGAACATGCGTAAAAACCCAAGAACCCAATGTCGCTCAACGAAACAAAGACTGCATAGGATATGTAGAGGAACAGGATGAGCATGAGGTCCTTGGACGGGGTGGGGTCGGTTTGACGGCGGCTCATGCGACGGAACAGCCATGATGCTGTCTCTCTGGTTTGTGTCGATGCACCCACAACGCGATTTATCACGTCGTGGGTATCAATGTTGGCAACGCGTGGAGCTTTTCCGAGAAGAATCATGCCAAGGAGAGCCGCTCCTCCATATCCTAGGATCTGGATTGCGACACGAATAATGAATGTTACCTGACCGACCGTGATCGAGTCAGACAAAATCATCGCTGGAGAAGGGAGCGAGCAAAGACGAAAAGAACAAGTAGTGGGGGAGTTCAAAAAAAGAAATGAGAAAAAAGCTTGCCTCTGGAGCTGCTAGCTCTTTTTGCCTGATCAAAACGGATCCGAAGAGCATTCATAATGTATTGGCTCCACCTTGTGAAAATGAGGGGCGTCAAAAACTGAACAAAGCAACCGACTCTCGCGCCACTGGCCTTTCATTTTTTTGATGGCTCAACTCTCAAATTTCCAATATTGATCAGGGTGGTCGATGTTTCGACTTCAGAAGGGATTGTTATCAAAGTCGATGTGGCCGAATACACACCGTTGAGTAGCTAGTCTGTCATAAAATCATTCACTTGATAAAGCCAATAACTGCCAAGAGTCATACCTAGTCATTCCAAAAAAGTTCCGACGAGACTCGTGTGTGGTCGGTCTCCTATTTTTGTGACTGAGATCTCGGCTGATCGCGTATGCACAAGGACCCTTGCTAAGGAAGGGACATACATGATAGGGCCGTGACCCTACCGAGTGTCTGCATACTAGCTAGTCGAAACGATGAACGAACCACTAGTACTTGCCTGGGGAAGTAGAAAGCAAAACATCACCCAGCCTACCAGCTGTGATTCTGAGTCGTGCGCGGGTGGTTTGTAGGGCACGTGTGAATTTAAGTGATAGCCATCAACAACTTGACTAAAATTTTCTAATCCGCGAACCAAGGATCCTCATGTTGAATTTCTTGGCTCTCACCCAGCCGTTCCCCTTACTACGTCCAGGTGCCCATGAGAAGACTGAAGTGCCAGACGGGCCCCAAACTTCATGTAGACGACACCAAGTATGTATGGAAAGCCTGGCAAGAAGAAGACCTCGCTCAAAACAATATGGGATTAAAAAAAGCGACTAATGCAGAGATCCAAATATAGCGATGTAAAGAGCCTTGTCTCGGACGCGAATTACTGTATGACGAGTAACAGAAGGCGGTATATAAGGTATGCATGCGTGCCAGTGTGCGAGTGCCAGTGCGAATAGAATGTTCCTGTCGTGAAATTTCGTGAAACCATGAGATGCAAAAGAGTATCCGGTACGATGCAAAAGTCAAGAGACGAGAACGGGGGTGAATTCCATCCACTCACAAAAACTCGAATGAACAAATGAAAACGAGAAAAAAGCAAACACCATAAAAAACCTCTCCTTCCTCCCTCACTCCAACTGCCCGCTGATCAACAACGCAAACCACCCAAACATCGACATCAAAAACCTCACCATCCACGCTGGATCTGCGCCAGGCCCCAGGCCAGGTCGCAGCTGCATCGCGAGCGCAATATCGAGTGCCGAACGCGGGGTGCGCAGGCGCACACCCGGAGCGAGCGTGATGCTTGAGGAGGCAGCCGTAGTAGGCACAGGGAGGGGCGCGGACACGATCTCGGGGAAGGACCCGGGGAGCGGTGTGGGAGGAACCTCATCATCTTCCGACAAGCTGTCGCCAAGGTCTTTCTCTTCTTCTTCTTCCTCCGCCATCAGGGCCTCTTCATGATCCACCTCTTCCACACCATCCGACCCTTCCGCTCCTGCGATATCAGCCGGGACTTCATCTTCATGTTCACCTTCTTCCTCTTCCTGTCCCCGCCCTTGCACCACCTCGCCACCCGCCCTCACCCGCAACCCACTCGCCTCACTTGTCTCGACCGGACTAGTCTCAGCACTGACATGCATCTCCGCAGGCAACCCAAGTGGCGGCGCATCAGCCGCTCTGATGCTCCACAACGGCCTAGGATCCTGCATCCCTGGCACCGGCGACGCGCAGCGCGAATGTGGCCTTGTCCTCACCCCCGGGGTAGGCACCCGTAACAGCGCACCCGACTCCTGTACCCGCTCAACGGGTGTGCCCCCGCCCGAAGAGGACGACCCGTGGACCGTCGCGGTGTCGGACGCAGGAGATAACAGTATCGGCGAAGGCGGCGGGAGGGTTAGCGGCGAGCGCGGACGGGACCGGGAGAAAGCAAAGTGGGGTAGAGGGGGTGGGGATGCGGGAGGTGTGGGCGTTTGCAGCGGGATGTCGGGAGATTTTGGCGAGGAGGATGATGAAGGGGGACATGAGTCGGTGCGCTTGGAAGGAAGGGAGACAGACAGGATCGGGGTGAGTGTTGGTACTCGTGGTGCGGGTGCGACGAGGATGGGAGGAAGTGGGAGGAGATCTGGGTCCGAGTCTGTAGAGTGAAGATCGCTGGTTTCGGCATGGTCTTCGCCGGCGTCAAGTCGGATCTCTTCCCCATGTTCGTCGTCGTCTTCCTCCCGTGTCTCTTCCGTATCTTCCGCAGCTTCATCGTCACCCTTTTCTACCAAAAGAGATCCGTGAACGATCTTGTGCACATCGTCCACATACACGTCTGCCTTTTCCACATCTTCCACATTCACTTGTTTCGAGTCCACCACTCCATGTCGCACTTCAACTTCCTCCTCAATGACGTACGGCTCCTGAACAAGTCTCCCCTCTGAAGACACCTCCACGAGCTCATCCTTCACCTTCCTTTGCACTTCTTCTTGATCGCCTGCCACCTCGGTTTCATCCCAATTGAATCTCGGCTCCTCCACAAACCACGTGTCCTCTGGGTCCGGCTCTTGCTCTTGCTCCTCAATCTGTTCTGCCTCTGTACCTGTAGATGACACCACAGCTATAGCATCGTCACTTCCCATAGATAGATTGTCTTGAGCTTCCGCCAAGTCCGATTTCTCAACAGCAACGGAAATGTCATCAACCTCTGGGTCTGCAAATGGATCGGCCAGCAGGGATTGGTCCTGGACTTCCTGCAACAGCTCAAGACTAGCATGAGCCGCAGCGGCGTCTAAGCAAGACGCCTTTCCCTCGTCTTCTGCTTCCACATCAAACAAGACCAACGGCACAGGTGATGCACGCGAACGTGGAGAGGGAGTCGGGAAAACGGGATCGCCCCACGTCGGCCAGGACTGGGACCACGCAGCAGTAGCTGTTGAATGATGTCACATGCCATGTGGCTGATTGTTAGATAAAGTGGACGTACGTGTATGAATCAGCGGAGTGTCGATGCCAACGGCAGGAGAAGATTCGTCGAGTTCGAGTGAAACGAGGACTTGGTCTGTGGGGCCTTGAGGATCCTTGAGGTGGACGAGGACATCTGCGCCGACGTCGACTTCGGCGTGAGTGGTTGGAGGGATAGATATGAGTGTGTCGTGCATGGTAGTGCCAGCTGCCAGAGCCAGCTTCTGTTCGAGGGCGGTAGATAGAGGTACGAGTTCAACGAGGTCGCCTTCGGCGTTGTTCATGCCAGAGTCTGCAAACTCGATGAGGGACTGGCCGTACGGGGACGTGACCCTCGCCGAAGATGTAGTGGGAGATAGAGCATAATCGACCAGATTAAAGCCATCGGGATTGATAAACTTGGACGAGTGGTCGTCGTGAAGTGGGATGGGAAGACCGGGAATGAGGGGATTCGGTCTGGGGGTCTCAAAAGAAACGCGTTGAGTGCCGACATCGGATGAAGCTGATGTGGTATGGGAGGACGAAGAGATGGAAAAGTCAATAAGAGGGGGTGGAGGGGTGGAGGGAGCAGATGTGGATGTGGGGAAGAGGTTGTGAATGGGAACGCCGCCGAGAGACTTGCTCCGACGATGGGAGGATTCAGATAAGGATTTGAAGAGGGAAGGAAGCTTGAAAGGGGAGCGAGTGCGTGTCCGGCGCGTGGGGGAGGTGGGGCTGGTGGGGCGGCTGGAGGAGTGCTGAGGGAGCGTGTCGAGGCTTGGGGAGCGTCGGAGGAGAGGTTTTGTAGCGAGGGAGGTGGCGCTATTGGCGGCGAGGTTGAAGGCGACGGCGTACGGACTCGGGCTCGGGGTGGGGAAGGCCTTGATGGAGGTCGGGAGGAGCTCGAAGCCGAGACGGCCCTTGGCGCCCTGGCCTTTGCCGCGGAGCCAGTTGAGGTTGGGGAGGTGGAGGGTGCGCTTGAAGAGCCGGACTGAGAAGAAGAGCACGATGACGATGAGCACGGTCAGGGACAGCAGGGACAGCAGGCGCAGCGGGGACGAGGAATCGACGGAGGCATCCGGGTTGTCGGTGGGGACGACGGCGCGGGGACTGGTGTAGAGAAAGTTAAGGGGTGAGCACGAGTTTGAGAGGGACAGGAAGACTTACAAGGAAGGCATTTTGAGGTCGTGGCGGGGGTCGTAAAGGTCGTTGAGTTTTATGATAACACGAGGATGTCTGCTGGCAACTGTACATCTAATCTAATCTTATCATCACCATAGACATCCCCGCGACTCCCTCACAGACGATATACGCGCCGCCGCACGTCTCCTCACGGCAACCCCACCCATCCTGACGCGCAGCGTGCACACTGCGCCGACATGATCACCCGCTGTCGCTCAGCTCAAGCCCTTCACCGCAATCTCCCAAACGAGCTCCTCGCCGAAATATTCTGCGTCTCCGTCGACCCGACCTCCCCTTTGCCCATACAACCCAACTGGAACCTCATCTCCCGCGACCCCCCATGGAATATCAGTCATGTCTGCTCCAGGTGGAGGCGCGTCCTGTTCTCCACCTCTGAAATATGGTCCAGTCTCATTCTCTGCAACGGTTCCGAGAGTTGGCAACTCTGCTCTATCCAAATTGCAAATGACTTATTTCGTCATTACTCTGCCAGTCGCCCTCTCTCACTCGAAGCCGCTCTCAACCATCATTCCTCACGAAAAACTAAACAAACCCCCTTCTCAGACCTCATCGTCACTTATGCCAGTCGGTGGAAACACTTGAATATCGGCCCCTTTGTCCCTCTCAATCCTTCCCTCTTTGCATCGACTTCCGGTCCTTTTACTTCTCTCGAATCTCTCACTCTATCCCCCGACTCCACGTCTTTTCTTACGCTATCTGTCTTCTCGCGCGCTCCAAACCTCCGACACGTCACTCTTCGCCTCCCTCCCGAAACTTCCAAAGAGATTTTCCACCTGCCCCTAGCCAATCTTGCCACCCTACACGTCTACTCCCCCTCCCTCGACCACACTACCATCTTTTCTGTCCTCAAACGCTGCACCTCCCTCACCTCCTGCGTTCTCACGCCCCAGAAAAACAGCGACAGCTCGTCCCCCAGTGAATCCACTAAGCTTCCCTTCCTCCAACACCTTCACCTCTCCACCCATGACGATAGCGTCGCCATCCTCTCCTTCCTCTCTACCCTTGACCTCACAGCCCTCCTCTCCTTTAGGCTCCTCAACATGTACACCGAAGGCTCCACCTCCTCCTGGGAGGGATGCTGGCCCTCCAAATTCACACCCACCCTTGTGCGCTCCCGCACCCTCGAACGCCTCACCCTGGGCGCCATCGGCTCGTTGGACCTCCTCTCCCTCCTCCAGCAAACGCCATCCCTCGTCCAACTCGAACTCGTCTCACACCTCCCGCCGCTCGTCAGGGAGCGCGTCGCCTCGGGCGAACTCGTCCCGAAGCTGACTGACCTGTCGTGCGGAATTTATGGATTGCCTTGTCTGGAGAGACATGTGGGGATGCTGAGGAGGAGGAGAGTGCGCGCAGATTTGCCTGGGTCATCTCCTACAGCGGATATCAGAGTCGTGGTATTTCGCGCGCTTGGGGCGCGTTGGAGTCGTCTTCCCGTCGCAGATGCCGTCATGAGGTTTTTCTCGTTGAACGACGAGGGGTGGTGCGTTCGCCTTGCCCATGGCGCCCAATAAACGGGACGAATGACATTATTTTTATTGCTTATTTATGGGTACTAACTTGACTTTCATACGAAGTACTCTAGTCCCAAAGAAACTATTAACAAAACAGTGTATTTCTATTATCCTGTAAATTGTATTATTAGGTACCTCCTGTAACTCTCACCTTACCTTCGTGAACGAACCCGTCAAGCTTATTGTAAGTTCCACATCCCAAGACCATGATACAATAGTCCCTAGGCCTGAATGTTTGGTACCTCTCCGAACGACTAAGGCCAGGCGCGGCCAAAAGGCAGGATGTGGCATGAGTCCAATTGGCGGAATTTCATGGACCCCCTCCGGCGTTCGACTCAAGTTTCGTTATCACTGAAGCCTTATCACCGCGATCGGGACGCGCTGGTAGCAAATGCCAATTGCTTCATAAGTAACCTGTATTCGATGGCACGAATTGAACTGCATCCTTCGAACGTACATACATAATTGAAGTGTTGTTATCAGACGCGAATCCCGAGAACGGAAAAAAGACTTGCCTCAGGAGTGCGAAGAATCCTCTTTGGTTCGTCCCGCGCTCAAGACCATTCGACCGCACGTTTCCAACGTTACGACTTGGAGGGAGGCTAAACTTACTGTGACGACTCGAATTACCTACTTGGGCCTCTCCGACATCCCTGGACTGTGTTATGAGCTCGATAAACGAGCAGTGTCCGTGGTGTGCTCTTCCAAGGCAGCACGACTGTTGGCACTTGAAATCCATTGCGACTTGACACGACGTGACCGCTATTCCACGCGTCATTCTCTCATTTCTACTCTTCACGCCTCAGAAACATCATTTCTTCGCGCAATTCTTCCGTCGCTCCTGAGAAACTAAGTCCGAACGCTTTGAGGCTCGCTCATTTTTCGACCTCTCTCTTAGACTCTGTAGCATGCAAATAACGGTTGGAATATGTTAATAATGTACATTATGAAGTTTGATATCCACAGGGGAAGTTTTGATTGAGATATTCGAATTTCGAAGTGGCCGAAGGTCAGATGTTGCAGGGGGTTTTGAGACTCCGAAAGGTATAACTGGGGGTGGGCAACACCTTAGAGTCACGGAGAGACGTGACGTAACGTCCTGTGACAGATTCCGTCACATATACTGACCCAGCTGAAAACCAGGCCTCCCTCACTCCCTCCCGATAATTCTAACTGCATGTAGCATATCTAGGGGCTCCTATAGCTATCACATGTAGTATATCAGGTGAATTTGAAGTTAAGATATTTTGGAAAGGAATGTAGTAAAATGATCACACACTGTTATACTGCCTTAGCCAGATTGTTACTTTTCAAGCAGTAAGTATCACAATGAATATTAAGTAGATTCTATATATATTACATGTAATATATGGTGAGAGTCATGTTTTCCAATGTCTCGCGGCAAGTTCCCACGGCCTATGGTGGAGGAAAATCTCGCGAGCTGAATATCTTTTCACATGCTCAACGGATTGACAAGGTGTTGGTGGCGAAAATGCACCATTTCATAGGCCCGTTCGATTGATTGGACCCGATTTTTTATTTTCTGAAGCTATCATGGTGAAATATACAATTTTATGAGTAAAAATGCACCATTGGCAGTGTTCCTTCCACTGAAATAAAAAATGCCTCCAATCAGTTGAAAGAGCTCAGGAAATAGTGCAACTTCCTCCTTTACACCTTGTCAATTCATTGAGTCTGTGTAAAGTTATTCACCAGCCAAGTTTCCCTCTTATTTTTGGGCTACTTTGGCTGAGGGTTTCCCAGTTTGACTACTTCCAAGGTATGTATTGATTAACTGGTTGTACCAGCATACATATAAACTATTTATATCACTATTCCAAACATTACATCCAGCAAGATCTCGCTTTGTGGAACCCAGAACGGCTGGGTCAGTCAGTGTGATGGCTGTGTTGTGTGTGACAGCTTGTGACTGGGGTTACACATACCGGCAGTTGCCCACCCCCAGTATAACTAGCCCTCACACCGACCCCCTCTTTCGATTTCAGCATCATGTTCAGTCAAGACTACTATGTCGGTATTTCGGATTCTGAATGGCACCAGTTTGTCGCCTCGACCCAAAGGCTTCGCGAAGTGGCAAAAAAGGAGCGAAGCATTAGCAACGATGGAGACTCAGTGCTGAAGCACAAAACACCGAACAACAGTACGCCTTGATTTTTTCTTCAATCATCATGCCTATATCCATGCCTTTACATGATAGGTAGGTCCCGCCAAGTTCTTCACAAGGAGGACATCGTCCTCGACAAGATGAAGCAGCTCACAATTTGCTAGGTTCTTTACAGGTGCGAAATGTTTCAATTTATCGCAATTTATCGAATCAATTCTTGTTCTACCAGCCTCGACACCATCGCAGCCATTCAGCCCCGATGCCACAAACCTCGGTTCTTCCCTCACTTCCTCTTGTCAATCATTCACTCTCCGAAACGTCCACAACAACAACGTAACTAGACCCCCTCAAGTCTTTTGCACTCCACAACTGCATTCCTGGCTGCCCCATCATTCCGTGTCCATCTCCACAAGCAGAAGCCATCTTAGAGGACCCAGCATGCCAGTGGACACCAGATTCTACACCGGAACCCTATCCCCAGCAGGATGGAGTTGCATCAGCGGCAGAGTTTGGTGACCTCCTCGGCCTCAAGACAGTCATCAAGCACTTTCAAAGGACAGGGAAATACGCAACATCAGCCTAGAACATTCTGCACATTATATTAGATCCCACATCGTATTAGATCCACTTTCTACATTGGAAACAAACTAGCATGTTCTACTTCATGAACAGGTCTCTTGACGATAGATTCAGATTTTCAGTTGTCATTACATACATACCAAGTCACTACGTCAATTATACAAAGAAGGATTCACAGTTCCGCGCCAGCCTCAAGGAAACATGATAGATTTCACGCAGAGTTACTCCTTTCTATGTATCCCCAAACTAGATATACATGTGCATTTTATTCGCACCAGGCATAACAAATGAGGTGCCAAGATGATCTATACTACTGCAGTTTGCACCGTAACAGTGTCCGACAAGTAAGCCAAATCCACCAAGGGGGTGTCGGAACGCGATCCCGGCAACACACGTGGGTGGGGGGGGGGGGGGGGTCCTCGGGGGTGAAAAAAAAAAGTCCGACCCCCCGATTAATTAACCGAAAACGGCAGTCAGGATGCCCAGTCGGGACCGCCGAATGAGCCCGATGCAAAGACGCTAGTTGCGGATCCTTACAAGACCTTGACCAACGTCTGACAGGTGACGACAGTAGAGTAGGATGAGAACCAGACAAAAATGAACATATTTTGAACTCCTCATCGTGCTCGACGTTATAGACAATGGTGAAAAGCAAGAACAAGGAGTAAGACGAAAAAGATCTCAAAAATCGATATCTAACTCTTGGACAGTAGTAATGGTCAGCAATTCGTTCATGGAAGCACGCTAGAGTGCCCGGACTATAAAACAATCGTGAATGTTGGAACAGGCGGCTATGCCAACCTCGACGCACACCAGACATCGTCAAAATGCAAGCAAAAGGCCAGCGGATGGAAGCGCGCAAATCTCGGTCAAGCCTCTATCCGTAATTTCTTGAAGCCGAAAGTGCCAGTCAATCGATCGATGACTTGTGCTCCCCCGTTGGTCGACGCGCCGAGCACTGCCGGAAGAACGTCCAAAGCGGACGAGAGAAGGAACACGAGTCCCCAGGCAGAGGTCTGTCCAGAAGGCATGAGGCTGATTCAAGACCTTGAGCACGCAGCTGGACGAATCCCGGACGACGTACCAATTGCGACTCCAACACACCGTCTAAGGGCCGAAACACTATGCAATGCCGAGTGCAAGGATGTGAAACAGTCTGGGTAAGTTCCCTCTTGTCTTGCTCATCCAGGACTCGCAACGATCCTCATAATTGATTTTAGTATCATCAAAGTTGTATGCAGTATACATTTACTCCGAAGCAGTGGAGCTGTGATAGCTGCAAGGCAGATTCTGGTCGAAAACGTCGATAGGTACCTGCATGCTGACGTCCTCGTTCATTTGTAATTTTGTGAGAGGTTTATTGTTTTGATCTTATGTTTTTCATAGAAATATATATGTTTGTGGGTATAACATACTATATTAGGAAGGAGGGGGTGGGGGGGGGGGGGTCTCGCGAGGCCGAAAAAAAAAGTCCGACGTGTGTTGCTGCAGTCGCGTTCCGACACCCCCTTGAAATCCACACCTCTGCTGAATACGTTCACATCTATCATTGGCTGATGTTCTGGTCTATTTTTTCCGCCGCATTGAAACAGTGACTCGGATGGAACCTGGATAGGAAGCTTCCAACTCTTCTTGCAATATGCACCTGGTGACCTGGTCCAAGTTCTGGTCGGACATCAGCAAATCAGGGAAGTTCTGATTTAGCAATATGACACTCACGAGCATGCTACAATATTATAACACCTCGACAACAGCTCATAAACAGCTTATCTATGGTCAGTAGTATTACAATAATATTGTGCATTAGATACAGTATTCTACTCATACTGTGAGGCAAGGATAATGTGAGAACGAGGTTGTATTTACATTGTGAACTGACTACCAAGTCGGCAGCTACTTTGCAAAATTCACGTCAGATGTTAAATAGTTCACCCCCGGTTATGATGAGTTGGTAGGACTCGCAACTTCGGGCGACTTTTCAACATTATAGTTGTAATCGGAGATTGAATAAATTTATAAAGGGAGCAACCCGGCGTTTGAATCCCCCATTTTCTGCATTATGACCCCCTTGTCTTTGTGTTTACAAGATTCCTCCTCACCACCTCCTTCGTCGTCACTCATGCTAGAAGTGACCCTCAACGACCTGTGAAGGTCAGCCCTTTGGACTCCGGAGAAGAAGGGTTGTGAACTTGAAGGGTGGGTGCGTTGCCCCCGGTTTTTTTGTTTGTTTGTTTGGCTAACACCTGACAGGACTGACAGGTGAGAAGCTGCGACAGCTCAGCTGCTTGAGCTTGTCGTCAAAGGTCTACTGAGGTCTGAGGAACTTGTGAGTCACCGCATTCCATGCAGAGGTTCATCCTGTTTCGACACAAGTCTACCCACTGACTAATCAGTACTCGCCCAGCCCGACGCTTGACGCCAACAGTGCCCATAGCTACGGCTTGACTTGTGAGTGCGTCGCTGAGTGGTTGCTCAGCAACTGAACATGATCACAGGTTGGCTTCGTTACCAGTTAGCTCTGCTTCCTGCAAATCATCCACGAGGAGTGCGTGGCCTGCAAATGTGAGGCCACCGGACCCGGACTAATCGAGGGAGAGGCACAGGCACTGCAGGCGTCGAGGGAGCGGTGGAGGTGGGGGCAGTTCTCAGAGCTTGGCTGGGCCCTGGTGAGAAAGGGAGGAGTTGACCACTTGGCACGACTGACCCAGTGAGAGATATTGGCGAGGCGACACTGATAGGCTTCGGGGGAATATCCTCCGCTCGTTGTATACAATCCATAGTGTTTATTCATTGACAATATACGTGATTTTGTTGCTTTCCTACTGTCATTGTTCATGAGTCCTCTGGCTAAGTAATGATATGGTCAATTATACACCTATTTAAGTCAGATATCGTGCAGACAATCAGCAGAAATATTGCAGCCGCTTGGTCGCTATGCATGGCATGATATCAATTCACAGTATGTGGCATTATTTTGATAAACTCATGATACCACATCTGAAATACAAATCGGACCTGCTACTGTCTGGTTATAAATAGCATTGTGAGTTGATCCATAATATTATAACAGGTTTGTAAGGCCGACAACCATCTATAATGCCTTTCGGGAGCTCATATGGCTAGATAGGAATTTCCATAATTTGCTGATGGAAGAGCATTTGATGCAGGTTACTTGTATGTTGAAGCTCTCATTGATTACTGTTGGAACGCTAACTTGCATTCAGCCACTATATGACCATAGCAGGGTCAGCTTTGCAAGTCGTGTCGATGGCTCACAGAGGTCAATACTACGAGGTTAGTTCGCTCGCCACTACCTCAGTGCAGCGGGATCTATCATCTTCTACAGGTCTCCCTGACACAAGCGCTTGGCACAGGGCTGGGCCAGTCATTAGTCTTTATTCCATCCATAACTGTTATTGGACATCATTTTAAACATCGAAGAGCAATGGCGACAGGGATAGCTGTATCGGACAGTTCATGGTTATCACGATTTAAGCCAATCTAATGACGATCATTAGGGTGCATCAATAGGCGGAATCATCTGGTGCTCAATCAGCTTTTCCCAACTCGCTGATGAAAACCAGACATATCTTGCATCTATCACAACCACCGAGACCAGCTTTTCTCGGTATCCTACTGGATAGCCCTTACTTAATCTCTATTGGAGCGGCCTTCCTCGTCAGCCTTGGCCTTTTCTTTCCTTGTGCGTTTCTGCGATATCACAAGTTGGTTTGGGCGACGTATCGTCATCATCAGATTTTTATCTTCACCTGTACACTATCAGCCAAGGCATCGATAAATCTCTTGCTTTCTGCGTTGTACGTCCCCTCTGCATTATCATATGTCCTCCGAACTATGGTCTCAGATCACAATCATAAACGCTGGCAGCTTTTTCGGGCGCATTCTGCCCAACCTTTTTGCTGACGCATTTGGTCCCTACAATTTGCTCATCCCCTGCCTCGTCATCTCGAGGGCCGCGCTCTTAGCAGATGCCGATTGCTTCATAAGTAACCTATGTGCTCTGTAATCGATGGCACAAATTGAACTGCATCCTTCGGACGTACATACATATTCTGAAGTGTTGTCATCAGACGCGAATCCCGAGAACGGAAAGAAGACTTGCACAGAAGATCTCAGGAGTGCGATAAATCCTCTTTGGTTCATCCCGCGCTCAAGACCGTTCGTTTCCAACGTTACGACTTGGAGGGAGTTACAAATTGTCAGAACGATGATAGGCTCGCACTTTTTTGGAAAATGAAGGTATGGAATCGGTCAGCGCACGGTGTGTTCTTCGATGGAATTCGCTCTGACGTGTTGGTCTCCGTCGCTGGACCGACAGCCCGTGAATCTGTTGTCATAATAAATCCATAATGACGCGGATGTCAGGGAAGTTTCAGTCGGATGAGCGCCACCTTCTCAAGCGCGGCCCATCTTGCGATCTGTTCACCGACAGGCTGCAGGGTATAGGTGCAGGGTGTAGTGATGCTTCGTGCCAGTCGAGCTGGCGGCCCGGTGAAGCTACTGCTTTTTCCTCTCATCCAAGGGTTGCGAATTTTGCCAGTCAACCAACACCTGGATAAGTACACGAATAATGGCGTGGAAGGACTTTTGGATTAACGTTCGAATTACTGCGCCTCTGGCTTTTCTGGTCTGGGCATCATTGATAGACTTTGCCTTTGAGGCTAGACGACTCGAATTGCCTACTTGGGCCTCTCCGGCGTCCCCTGGACTGTGTTCTGAGCTCGATAAACGAACAGTGTCCGTGGTCACGGCGTGGTGTGCTCTAGGAAGGCAGCACGATTGCTGTGGCAGCTGGACAAATAAATTGCGACTTGACACGACGTGACTGCTACAGTATGCCTTTTGACCACGGCCACTGACTTGCTATTATTATTGCCAGCAACTACATCCGTTCGAGGAACCTCTGCCGAAAGCATGTGCGCGGACGAACCACCAAGATGCCGGCTCGAACCAGTTCTCCCTTATCCTTGATAAATTACACGACGAACGGTACCCGTCACCGTGTCATTCCTCCATCCCGCTCGGACAGACTTCAACTTCTTGCCGCATTATATATAAGTTACCATCGCGGAATTAATCAGGTCATGGAATATACGTGATAACTGCCAGCTGCCTCCTTCATCTTGCGATGTCCGCCGACAGTCAATCATCGACCCTCCGTTTTATTTCCAAAGAGTCCTCAGAGTACAGGGAGCCGGCTTCGGAGGAACCTCCACCCCCTATGGATTCAGGTAGAGATGCCTGGATGACGGTGGTTGGAATGTACGCGTCTTCTTCAGGAAGTCATGTCTGCCATTTTTACTCACTTTTGAACGATGATATCAGCTGGCTCGTACAGTTTTGTACTTACGGGTACGGATAATCCATCGCGTATGGCGTACGATTTGACGACCTCTTGTATGACTAGCTACGTCTCCGCTTTTGGTGTTTATCAAGACTTCTACACTCGTGATTTTCTGCAAAATACATCGCCGTCAAACATCAGGTGCGTTGGTTGATGTTCTGGTCTATTTTTTCCGTCGCATTGAAACAGCGATGGAAGCTGGATAGGAAGTTTTCAACTCTTCTTGCAATATGCACCTGGAGTTCTGGTCGGAAGAGCGTTTGATGCGGGTTACTTGTATGTTGAAGCTATCATTGTTGACTGTTTGAACGCCCAACTTGCATTCAGCCACTACATGACCATAGCAGGGTCAGTTTTGCAAGTCGTGTCGATGTTCATGTTGTCTATGGCTCACAGAGGCCAATACTACGAGGTTAGTTCGCTCAATACTACCTCAATGCAGTGGGTCTATCATCTTCTACAGGTCTTCCTGACACAAGCACTTGGCACAGGGCTGGGCCAGTCATTAGTCTTTATTCCATCCATAACTGTTATTGGACACCATTTCAAACATCGAAGAGCAATGGCGACAGGGATAGCTGTATCGGTCAGTTCATACTTATAACGATTTTTAAGCCAATCTAATGATGATCATCAGGGTGCATCGATAGGCGGAATTATCTGGCCTGTTGTGCTCAATCAGCTTTTTGTACGAACTACCTTTGCGGTTGCAGTTCGTGTCACTGCCGCTATCACTGGTTTTCTTCTCATACTCGCCAACTCGCTGATGAAAACCAGACGTATCACGCATCCTCAACTATCACAACCACCGAGACCAGCTTTTCGCAGCATCCTACTGGATATCCCTTACCTAATCTCTATTGGAGCGGCCTTCCTCGTCAGCCTTGGCCTTTTCTTTCCTTGTGCGTTTCTTCGATCCCCACAAGTTGTTTTGGGTGATTTATCGTCATCATCAGATTTTTATCTTCAGCTGTACGCTATCAGCCGAGGCATTGATAAATCTCTTGCTTTCTACGTTGTACGTCCCCTCTTCATTATCATATGTCCTACCTTATCACTGAACGATGGTCTCAGATCACAATCATAAACGCTGGCAGCTTTTTCGGGCGCATTCTGCCCAACCTTTTTGCTGACGCATTTGGTCCCTACAATTTGCTCATCCCCTGCCTCGTCATCTCGTCTGCCCTTGTGTTCAGCATTTTTGGCATTCAAACATTTGCCGGCGTCAGTATCTTTGGTTTCCTATATGGATTCTGGTCGGGATCATGTCAGTGCTTTATATTTGGGCAACGATCTTGACCTGACCGGCGACTAGATGTCTCGCTGATCCCTTCATTGCTTGCCCAAATGAGTAGGCATGTAGACGAACAAGGGTGCGTTTCAAGTCATCCCCTTCAGAAATATTTTTACCCCTGGCGCTGTCTAATCATTATTAGCACACGGCTGGGCATCGCGTTCTCAATGGTTGGATTGGCCCTCTTGGTCGGAACGCCCATTGAAGGTGCACTTGTGCGGACGGGTAACGGCAGCTACATGTGGCATAGGGCTATCATTTTCTGCGGGGTGCGTGACGTCACTTCTAGTGCATATCACACTTGAGGAAGATTTTTGTAAAGATCACGGTAATCGGCGGTGCTTTGGGCATGATCGTCTCCAGGCGTGCGTTCGTCAAGCAAGGTCGAGGTGGTGAGCGAGGTTCCTGTGTTTGACCTAAATGAACGAGACACTGAAAGAACAAAATTCATATCCGTAATGATGCGTGTAAGTAATGTGTATACCTAGTCAACGTTTTGCAACTCTTCTGGAAAATATCTCTTGAGTCTTCATTAACTTGCAATTGTCAATGGTTACTGTAGGTGCCGTTATTAGCTGACGCTGTCCATCACGATCTCATCTTATCTTATCTTTCCCACTTCCCGTTTCCCAACCGCCATCTTCCATCAACTTACCCATGAACATTGCGGGAATCATGTCACTCGAGCACAAGGCTGAATACCTCCGCACTCTCCCCGCTATCCGCCAACGTTGTGAACAGGTCTACCAGCTTGCCAAGGAGGGGAAGCTCGAATATTTTGACTATCACCCGGAGAAGGAAGCAGATGTCACAGCCTTCTGCAAAGAAATCATGAAAGTAAGGAAGATGCAGTGTCACTCACCTTCCGCAGTGTTCATCTCTTGATTACTGTGCAATCAGCGGGACTACAAAGGCGATTTCACATCCGTAAGTTCTGACCTCGTACCATAGTCGTTTCGTTCGAAACAATCAACTTTACTAAGATTAAGCCGCATGGTCGCTGGCGACACCTAGACGCAGGAGTAGGACGTGTATTGCCCCTCATCGCCAAGATGTACGCACGAGACGACAAACTCGACGATAAAGAACAAGCCCGTCGGATCATTGATCTTTTCCTGGTCTCTGTTCTCCTCGACGCTGGCGCAGGAAACCTGTGGACATATGACGAGAAATCTTCAGGCATGAAATTCACTCGATCAGAAGGCCTTGGGGTAGCCAGCATCCATATGTTTGATAAAGGCTTCTTCTCGAGCGATCCTAAAAATCAGCCCCACAGAGTAGATGGTGCGTTTAGCTGCTCATCTCATGGCCCTGGCGTTGTAACTCTGTCTCTAATTTTGTTGCACAAGCTGTCGGGCTCGCTCAAGTCACAGTTGAGAGAACGGCTGAAGCTTTCCAAGTCGGAAAGTCGAACCCTATGGTCGGCCTCGAAGGTCGCACGTCCTTGCTCATCAACTTAAGTGCCGCCCTCAAAGCCAGTCCTGAATTATTTGGTACAGATGGACGCCCCGGCAACATGATAGGTACGTCGAGCTATCATCGTAAATAATCTTAATCAGGAGACTTATTCCTTTTTACTTTATATATACAGATTTCCTTGAATCTCAGTCCAAAGTGGAAGACAATAAACGCGTTATACCCCTCTCTGCTCTGTGGCATGTTCTCGTCGAAGGCCTTAATCCCATCTGGCCGTCTCGGATCCAACTCGCTGGGAAATCCCTCGGCGATGTGTGGCCCTGCCCTGCTCTCAAGAAAGCCCTGGCAACTGAGGAAGAAGGCGAAGATCTTGTGCCATTCCATAAATTGACACAATGGATAACTTACAGTCTCGTGGAGGTCTTCGAGAAAATAGCGAAGTGGAAGGTAGAAGGTCTTGAAGATCTCACAGGCTTACCAGAGTACCGCAATGGTATGCCTTATCTTCAGACACGACCTTTTCGTTATTCTCACAATCAACAAGGTGGACTGCTCGTAGATCATGGCGTGCTAACTCTCAAGCCAGACGTACTCCCTGTCAATCCTGAATCTCGCCTGCCGAACGTTCCGCCTTCGCATCCTGCTATCATTGAATGGCGTGCTATAACTGTGATTGAACTGTAATGACCTTCTTCCTATCTTGTGATTAAGTCCTTTAAATCGTCTCCATCAACAGTGACCGCATAGCGGATGCCATTCGCAAAGAATTGAATTTAACCGCTGATCAACTTACTCTTGCTCAGGTCCTCGAAGGCGCGACCTGGAAAGGGGGGAGGGAGATAGCGAAGCAGAAGAGACCTGAGACGGGGGGACCTCCGATTGAGATCCAGAGCGACGGGACTGTTTTTTAGTTTGGTTTTATGTCAGTAATGAACGGGATCATCGTGTTGCAGTGTATTATAGCTCATGGATCGCATGTGTTGATATTTTAATGGCCCCCTTTAGAAAATTGCGCCCAGTGGACTTCGGATATCAGAGGTATAACTGTAACGGATACGGAGCCGTACTGGTGGTGGACTCTGGGTGTGGTGCGCCCGTCCGGTAGAATGTTGAGGCGACTTTACTTCTCAGTGATAAAAGTCTAGAATAACATTACAAACTTGCAGAGGACCAAGAGGGAAAACAACGGTTCGTGAGGGTAATTATAACGGGATTAAATCGGTTGTACAATCGGGGCACTGCCCTTCTCCAATGCCGTGCGCAAGCTGCAAGGCAGACATTTGTCATGAATGTGGAATTTTGGCTCAGACATAGCACGAACCTATAATCATCACCATTCTGTGTAATGTACCTCACCCATGGTAAAGCCTGATAGCCGCTCTTTTCGACAATCTTCAGGTACCGAACCTGGATGCCTGATACTGTGAAATAGGGAATTTCAAACCGTACAGTAATGGGTGGGCGTTTTTCGTTTTCTTGCTCTGTACATACAAGGTCAACATTTCACGGAGAAAGTTACGAAGTGTTGAGACGCACCGCTTTTCACGCTTGGAAGACCGAAGTGCGCTCGCATTAGGAATTCACGACTTCCTCCTAATTGTTTGATCTTCCACACAAATGCGGATTTGTCCGGTGCATATTGGACTGTACCTGTCGACGCCTGTTGAATGATTCAGTATGATTTTGTGCAGTTTGTAGAGCACTGCGTGCCATGTACCCTAAATTTGGGACTATCCGCATCGTCCGGCACCGGGACATAGATCTCGACGTTATTTGCCGTGCTTCTTCTCTTGAACTGTGCCTTGACTTTGACCACGTACTCAACCCTGCTTCCACGATGGCTTTCGACCGCCGCCTCGACCCAGATGAGGGGCTTGACTGGTGTTGAGAGGCGGTAGGACATGAGTTCGAATTCTCCATCTGGGGGGATGAAGGAAATAGTCCGGTCGTTTTCAAACCGGGACAGTCGAACACATTGATGGAATTTAACGTCCTCCATTTCAATGGCTTTGCCTCGTGCGGCTGTGGACGAACAAGAGATTATTAATGAGGGGATGAAGGGTGGAAACACAAACTTCGCCCTGTGCTCTCGAACATAACCTTATCGTTCAGACCGAGTCGTAGTTCTGGCATGCCAGAGAGGTAGCACTTCATCTTGACGGCTCCTAGAATCTCTGATCGGACAACGTTGCCGTTTGCATTCACCTGGACGGACCGTGTTTGAAAGAGCTCGAAAGGATTGTTGTGATGGCAATGACGCACCAGCATGTTCACGCTCTCAATGACGTCGAGGAAGACTTCATTCTTGCGGTATCTGATGCCTTCTGTCCGCCACGAGACAGCATTAGTGACTGCCATGGGTGGCCGAGCCTGAATCTCGAGTTTGTGCGATTCCTGGGTGATATATCTGGATGGGACGAATGGTGAGCATTCAGGATCAAGTCACAAAAAACCCACTCCTGTAGAATCTTGCTCTCCGTCGTCTGGGGGAAGCCAAAGTCCATCATCTCATCCATGAGCTCGTATATGATGACGAAGTTGTCGCGTATACTCTCTTCCTCGAGCTCTTTGAAATATTCGACGAGGACTTGGGTGAGGCGATGGAGGAAGATAATAACTTCGGCCGCGTTGGTGTTGCGCTTCGAAAGGGCCAGGACTGGGGAAATTATATGAGCACGTAGGCAGGGCTCGCGACGAAGAGCGCACGATATAAGTTGGAATGTCGGATATGCATGTAGTTGACGCCCTGACTGGAAAAACATGGAGTCACTTGTTGGCCCTCCTCCTCGAACTCGAGGATCAGGGGCAGAAAGCGCTCGATATTGGATGACGGGACATCGTCGCGGTAGGAGCGTTGAATAAGGGGCTTGCCCTTGAGGTCGAGGATGGCGATGAGACTGGCCATCGCGATTGGCACCAACGAAGACGCAGCGGCACTTGCCGGCCCGCGTCTGTTTCCTCATCATGGACGTCGACGACGACTTTTCACAGCCCCTCTCGACGTCCTCATCTACCAGTAGACCTATCGCCCCCGTCGACGACGCCCATCCATTCGACTTGGACGCATACATCTCGAACTATTCAGGTGCTTTCGTTTCGCCTTGTATTTGATCGTTCACGCCACAGTTCCGGATTCCTAGGCCGTCCTGCAATCGACCGTCTCATTCATATTATACAGACATGCCCTGCCATCGCACCAGAAGCGTTCCAACTGGCCGTCCAGCATATTCACCAGTCGCGCGATCCAGCTCTATATCAGCAGGTGCTCTCTGCCTATGACCATGTCTCAGTGCTCCCCAGTTTGCCTGTGAAGCTGCCAAATCCTAAGCAGATTGCGCAGCTGGACACCAAGTGGGCGGACGAGACGACAGCCAAGAACGCGGCGGAGAAGGTCAAGCTTGAGGTCGAGTTGAAAACGTACACCAACAATATGATCAAAGAGAGCATCCGGGTGCGTTTCAGAACGTCGTATAGGATCCCAGAGCGCTGAAGAAAAAATCGCGCATCTCAGATGGCACATCGCGATCTGGGAGAGTTCTATCGTTCAATAGGGGAGTACCCCAGCGCGCTCAAGCACCTCACCAAATCACGCGAGTTCTGCACAACCAGCCAACATGTACTTGACATGTGCCTCTCTGTCCTCGCCGTATGTCTTTCCTTTCCCCTTATACGCTACCTAACTAGACCTTCCTCATGTATACAGCTTCTTCTCGAACAACGAAACTATTCCCACCTCCCCACATACGTCTTCAAAGCCGATGCTGCCCTCGATGCCACCTCGAACACCGGCAGTAATAACGGTGCTGGAAGCAGTGCAACAGGCGCGGTTTCAACGGGGCAGGCGAAAAAGAAGGGCTCGACCGAGCGTCAGCATGTTCAGTCTAAATTGGATCTAGCGACTGCGTTGGCGCAGTTGGCGGGATCGAATTACGAGAGGGCGGCACATTATTTCTTGAAATTGGGTCCTGCGAAAGACCTGGGGGATTGGATAGGCAAGGTACTGGATTCCGTCCCCCCTCTTTAGGTAATGAGATTTATTCTCGATCTAGTTTGTGACTCCCAGCGACCTTGCGATCTATGGAACTCTATGCGCGCTGTCTAGTCTACCAAGACCGTCGTTGAAGTATCAACTGTTGGGAAACGCGACTTTCAACGCGTACATTGAACAGGAACCGTACATCAGGGAGCTCATTGAGGCCTACATGAGCAGCGATTTCAAAACCGTTCTAGCGATCCTCACAAAGTATTCGGTACGTCCTTCGGTGATTGTATACAATCGTATTTTTGAAGAACAAAACCCGCCGCTTAGACGCGGCATTTCATTGACGTACACCTTGCGCCGCATGTCGCGGAGCTGACCGATCAAATCAAGAACTGGGCGGTTGTGCTGTACTTCCAGCCGTTCGCGACAATCAGACTTGATAGAATGAGCAAGGCATTTGGGTGGACAGTAGAGGAGGTCGAAACGAATGTTGTACCACTGATCCAAGCGGGAAAGGTACAAGGGCGTGTGGACAGCCAAAATAAGGTAGGGGATTTCTTTGTCGTCGGTCAAAGCGCATTTTGCTAATTCCCTGCAGGTTTTGTATGCAAAGAAGACGGACTATCGGGCAGAGCTGTTTGCACGGGCTATCAAAGCTGGGAGGGAGATGCAGGCTGCGAACCGCAAGTTGTTATTGAGAATGAAACTGTAAGTCCTCCATGATATCACGTCTTCCACAGCTGACCTTTGTCGCAGCCAACAAGCGGATCTGGTGATAAAACCGCCAAAGGGCAGTCACCACCCTGCAACTTTGGCTGAAATGATGGGATGATAGTTGGTAGTAGTTTTGTGTGACCGCGTTACGTCACGCAAGAACAGAGACTTGTGCATGAATAATGGCGGAACGGACGAACTCGAACATGCTTTTCGCGAATTTCAATCAGGACTTCTCGTACGTTCTCGCCGACGACACCAGTTCTCAACTCAACGTCGTCCAGATGCATCTCTGTAGGCACCCGCAAGGGCTACACCATCACCAACTGCGACCCGTTCGGCCGAGTCTACACACTCAGTGCGTTACACGACCACACCGCCTTGTGCTCAACTTAACAGGCCCCTGCAGACGATGGTGCAAGAGGAATCGTCGAAATGCTGTTTTGTACATCACTTATCGCCCTCGTCGGTGCTGCCGATCAGCCGCAGTCCAGTCCTCGCAAGCTTCAGATCGTCAACACCAAGGTCCCCCGCTTGGCCATTCTAACCGGCTTGTTATTTTACTGACGTTTGTGGATTCAGCGCCAATCTATGATTTGCGAGCTCCTCTTTCCGTCATCCATCCTTGCCGTCAAGCTTAACCGCAAGACACTGGTTATCGTGCTAGAAGCGGAGATATATATTTACGACATCTCCAATATGCGGTTGTTGCATGTCATAGAGACCACACCGAATCCCGAAGGCGAGTGCTCCGCACCTTTTCCGCACGTCTCTTGGCTGAACCTTTGCCACGTTACAGCAATCTGCGCCCTCTCCCCGTCCGCCGATAATTCGTATCTGGCATACCCATCCCCTGTACCATCTCCTTCCTCCCCCCTCGCGGGACCCTCCGGCGTATCCTCTCAAGCATCGTCGTCGTCATCAAGCTCATCTTCATCCCAGTACCAGTCAGGCGACGTCCTTGTCTTCTCAACACGCTCACTCACAGTGGCCAACGTCATCCAAGCGCACAAGTCACCCATTTCCTTCCTCTCAGTAAACTCCACCGGCACACTCCTTGCGAGCGCGTCCGACAAGGGAACAGTCATCCGCGTATGGAGTATCCCAGGCGCCGAAAAGCTGTACCAGTTCCGGCGGGGAACAAGAGAGGCCCGGATATATTCCATCAACTTCAATGTCGTGTCGTCGTTGTTGGCTGTTAGCTCGGCCCATGATACAGTGCATATTTTCAAGCTTGGGCCGCAGAAGGCCGCGCCGCCCTCGACACCGTCGAGTCCTCCGGAGTCTGTTGATAGTCGGGAGGATGTCAAGGGCCAAGGCTTAGACGGAGGGTATGAGGCATTCATAGAGAAGAAGAAGAGCGGCGGCGTCTCGTGAGTCAGACTAGTTCATTCTCGGCTGTCGCTTGTTAATTATTTGGACAGGTCTAGCCTGCGGCGGAAATCGATGCAGATGACAAAGAGCTTGACGCATTCGATGGGTGGGTATCTACCAAATACGTTGACGGAAATGTGGGAACCATCCCGAGATTTTGCATTCTTACGACTCCCGACAAGTGGGGCACGCTGTATTGTTGCTCTGAGTCCGTAAGCAATGTTTTCCAGACACTTCCGTTCTTATGCCGATCACCCGACTTGTAGGACAATGCCACATGTGATGGTCATCTCCTCTGAAGGATACTTCTATTCATACAGCATCGATCTGGAGCATGGCGGGGAGTGTTCCTTGATGAAGCAATATAGGTAGGACCAGGTTCCATTCTCTGTTCCTTGCCGATGCTGATTTTACTTGCAGCCTGCTTGATTCTGGGGACGAAGCTTCCGGTTTATCTGATTGACGATTCTCATTACCTCGGGTATCTGGTTGCGTACACTGTCTATTTTCCAAGTTTCTAATAACATTGTTTGCTAGGTATTTTCTTCTTACCACGAATGGGCCATGAGGCGATTAATCCCTGTGTGCAACTACGATTCAGCAAGGAGGGGGATATCTTCTTTGTCGTGTGAATCTAGAACGGGAACGCTCTGGGCTGGGGGAAGCTCCGCATGGAATGGGGTGTAATATACGACACACGATAATACTTGTATGCACATTGGAAGTAAGCTTGACCCTAAGAACGTGGGAAGACATCGTATTGAGGCTCGCATGAATGCAATGAGACGCGCATGCTGGATCCTCCTCAAGCCCAACCTTTGAACGCTACCTCACCTCTAAATCCTGAACTTATCGAAATGCGGGCCACAGATTCCCTCATTGCCCCTGTTACAGTGAGAACTTGGGACATCATACATGGGGGGGATCCGGACGATGACGGCTCTGGCTCGGTCGAAGACGAAGAGATTATCAAAGGTATGTATATGGCTGAGAAGAACGTAGTGTACGTGTCTTATTTCGCCTTAGGTCAGGAGCGTCGACACCTCCAGAGACTTGGCCTGTCATTCTTCCTCTTCGGCCTCATCAACAACGGTAAGCATCATGCTGGCAAAGAAAGGGGATCCATCTTTGAGATATCTACAGTCCTATATGTCATCATACTTTCGGCTGCCTTGGACCTCGTACCACCATCCACCCCGAAGGGTATCATCCTCTTTTGTAATATTGCTCCTTCCCTCGTAGCCAAGATAGCCTGGCCGTATTTCTTAAAAGGAAAGATACGATACACAAAGCGGTTGATGGGATGCTGTCTGCTCAGCTCATTTGGCATGATCGTCAGTCCACCACCCCATCATCCCTTTATCCCTACTTACTAGCCCCCGCAAAAGGTCGTTGCCGCGTTCGATACTCTACATACGCGGCTTCTAGGAATATGTCTTGCTTCCTTCTCATCAGGTCAGGGCTTTTCTACTTTTCATTACCTGTGAAGAAAAGTGATTTGATATGAATTCCAGGGCTCGGAGAGCTCACCTTCTTGCAACTGTCGACCACCTACGCCCCTTCATCCATTTCCGGCCACAGCGTTGGGTGCGTTAGATCCAGCTATTGGATTTGGTCATTTTCAGTGACGGCCCACCAGATATTTCGCATCGGGGACTGGAGCAGCTGGCCTCGTAGGGGCTTTCCTCTGGTGGGAGGTTCGCAGTTTGGGTGTGCGATTGGGCGTGGGGCTGTCCTCAGTATGTGCCAGGCCTGAATGCCTATCATATCCCGGTTTTCACTGATTCACAGCCTTTGTTTAGTTCATGCCGCTGATCATTCCTATCACGTATTGCTTCCTCCTTCCTCCCAATGCCGCTTTCCTATCCATGACTTCACCCACATATGATATCATTGAGGACACCATCGCAGGGCCTTCGTTCTCATACACACCGATTCCTGCGGTAGAGAGCGTTGGCGACGGGGATGACGGCGGTCTTTCTCCCCAGAAGGGCATCTCATTATCTGTCGAGGACAAATGGCGTCTTGTAAAGCCTTTGTTTATCAAGTATATGCTACCACTATGTGAGTTCTGGGGCCTTTTTTGAACCCTTTAATGCGTGACTATCCAATACCATCGTCGACAGTCTGCGTGTATCTCGTATGTTTTTCTTCGTTTCTCGATTGTTTGAGGCTCATCACGCATATACATCATCCCAGTTCGAATATACAATTAATCAGGTATGAGGATAGATTTTCCTCCGTAGATTGTTGATCCATCGGTAGCCTACAAAGGGCATAGCTCCCACTCTTCTATATCCAGTGCCAGACCCTGACTCTCATCCAGTGCTCAGCAAGATCATCCACTCTATCCGCGATTACTATCCCTTATGGCAGGTACGATAAGGTTCTAATTGCGTAACCACACAGCTAACTTGAATCACGCCCTCTTTGAAAAGCTGGTCTACCAGTCAACGGTTTTCTTTTCACGGTCCTCGATATCGTTTGGCCTCCCTCCACTCCCGCCGAGGCTCCTGTCTCTACCTGCGATTCTACAGGCACTCATTCTGATCACCCTTACTTTTGAGTCCGCAGTTGGATTCTTCCCAGTCGAGAACAATGGTGCAAGTATCGTCGTGGTCTTTCTCTTGATCAGTCTTGAGGGCATCTGTGGTGGCTTGGCATAGTCAGTTACCTCCTCTCCTTCCTCATTACGCTGTTGAGCCTCATCTCCTCCCTCATCTAAAAGTGTCAACGTATTCTATCGCGTTAATCAGGAAAACCCGGATCCACTCGCACAAGATGCCGAAAGGACGAAACAAGAAAAGGAGTTCAAGATTGGTTCCATAGGCTTTTCGGACTCGTCTGGCATCCTTCTGGCATCTCTTCTGGCGATGCCGACAGAGCTTGAACTGTGTAAAGCGCAAGTCCGGAGAGGAAAGTTACTTTGCAAAGGTCTTTAGATTCTAGAACGATCCCATGTCAATTTGCTGACGTTTCCAAATACATCATCATATCTTCTGTAAGGCAATGAAGCAAGTTGTGGATGTCAATCAGGAGCGTAAATTTATTATGATGCTATGTATGGTGTGCAACGAGGTTTGAAGTTACAGTTACAAACAAGGCTTGAGAGGAAACTAAAATTTACAGAGACAATATATTGACAAGAAAGGATGGAAAGGCAACAAAACATTGAATAAAAATGTCCAAGAAGGAATAAAAGACTATGGACAACCAGTGCCTCATACAACCCTGCTGTGACGAGGGTAAGAGACGAAAACGGAGATGGTCCAATGCTGAGGGTTTACTTCAATCATTGTCGACATCCATGCCATCCTCCTTCCCGCCCTTCCCAAAATCAATGGCTTGAACCCTACTCCTCCTTCTCGCATACTCACTCTGTCTGACCCGCTTCTTCGCACTCATCAGCACGGCGTCATTCCCCACTCCACCCATCATGCCACCAGCAAAACTCGACCTCTGTGCCTTGACGCCGAGGCTGGACCTCTTCCGCCCAGGCGTCCCACTCACTTTCGCACTGATTCTTCTTGTATTGCTGATATCTCTGCTACCGGCACCAGAAATTCCAGCTGCACGCTGGGAGGCCAACTTAGCGATGACTCTGGACCTTGAAATTCTCGGTTTCCTCCCGTTGAGTGATCTCTGCCTTATCGATCCTTCAGATCCTGCGTCCTTAGTTTGGGTCGTACTATCAGGCTGGGCGGACGAAAATACTGAAGATTGAGGTCCTCGCTTGACTGAGGTAGGAGTCTCAGATGGCGGCATCATGCCCAATGGCTTGCTGAATATCTTCTCAGGCCGCGGCGACCGCACGCTCGTCTTCGAACCATTCATGGTCACATTCATCTCGCCGCTGTAGGTTCGAGTGCTCTTTATACCTGATCCAGAAGCCGACGGCCGTGCGGTCTTTGCCAACGAGCTTGCTGTCGGTGCAAGAAGCCGGGACGACGATAGTCTGGAAGAAGAAGATGACGACCCCACAGCAGTGGCAGAGGAGATCTGCCCCGTTGTTGGGAGTTTCTTCCCTCCTAAACTTGTGATGACGCCCAAAGATAGTGTCTTGCTGTTTGCAGAGGAAAATGAAGTTCGAGTCCCGATAGATGATGCGCCGCTTTGGCTGCCGCCGCTCTTTGATAACGTCCCTGTTCCGATAATCGAACCAGTTCTCCCTGGCTTCATTAAGCTGCTCCTACTTGACGAAGGAGGAGCAAAAGAAGGGAGTGGAGATCTTGCTCGGACGGACGAGGGCGGTACGGTGCCTTTTAGATTGTCCTTATCTTTTTCTGCCCGCACAGACGATACTCTGCTCGGCCCAGCTACTGAAGAAGTCCTTGTTGGAGGGACCTTTGTGGAAGATACTGCCGGCGGAACGCTCTTTTGTTGTTTCGCAGCAAGCTTGGGCATGTTACTTGACGATGGAGTTGATGCTGCAGGTGCAACGGTGGGCTTGCTTTTTCCTCGGTTCCAGACATTTTGGACGAGGGATTTCGCGGTAGACAGGAATCCAAATCTTGAAGGCTTGGGCCTAGGCTCGGGTTTCACTGTGATCATTCTTAGCTCACGGAATGTATGGAATGATGAGATGCTTACCGAGAACGCCACCTCTGCCTACACTCACTCGACCCCTGGTAGCCGAGCTACTCCTTCTCGCCTTGTTCAATTCTAGCTTCCTGCGTATCGCCTCCTTCTCTCGCTTCTTCCTCTCGTCCTCTGCTTTAGCCTTTGCCTCGCCCTCCTTTTTTTCGACACAACGATCGTTGTTCCCGCCACTTCCGGCCGGCCCATCCTCCTCTGCTTCACTCGCACTGTCGTAATCATCCGCAAACCCACCAGGCAAAACCCTGGGCCGCCGTCCGTTGCTAATTACCCTTGTCATACTAACCCTCCCCACATTGCCGCTGACCCTCCTCCCAAACCTATCTCTCCCAGCCCCATGACCTGATGCACTCGACTTCCTTTTCCCAATCGAGGCTCCAGTGCCCTTCCGCGGGTTCATGCCTCCTCTTCTCTTGACAAGGCCATCAATCCCTTCCATTTTGTTGAACTCCTCCTCGTGTAATTTCTGGAATTTTTCGTTGTAAAACCCATCTGCACTCCTCTGGGTCTCCGGTCCGCCCAATGCCCTATCCAACACTCCAAAAGCATGTGCCCCGGGCTGTAAGTCGGATATGAGATCCATTCCAACACCATCGACACCCTGTGCACTCAGTCGCTTGTTCATCTCGTCCAGGACACTCGCGGCTGCGGCCTTGAACTGCTCGTTGCTGACATTATGTTGTGGCAATGGTGAGCCGAAGACAAAAGGTTTAGGCAACGCAAGGTAAGCGGCTGTGTTAGGTGGTTCCGGCAAGGGACGCGGCCAGGGATTAGGAAGATCTGATTCAGGTACTCCCGACACGGGTGCTGTGACGACAGGGGTGGGATTTGCGAGGGGAGGTGGAGGTGGAAATGAGGTGATACTGGGAATTGTATCTTGCTGGGAGGCAGTTAAAACGGAAGGACGCATGAGTTCGTCGAACGGGAGCGGAGGATAGATCCCTTGTGTCCCGTCATTGGGCCACAGAGTAGTGCCGCGGAACCCGCCCAAAGCTTGTGGACTTCCGAGGACAAGATCAAAGGCCGTCTTGAAGGGTTTAAGCATCGGCGTTCCCCCATATGCTGCACCGGTTGGTGGCTTGGAGATGAGTCGAATAGTAGTCGTTGGCAGATCGCTTCGAGTCGGCGTCGACGGAGGATTCAGCCCTAAGCTGAGACGTGCGTTTTCAGGTGCAGGAACACCCGGACGAAGAGAGTGTCCGGGAAGAGGGGCCTGAGGTTCTAAACTCTCCTCGGCGCTTTGAATCGGGTGATCAAAAGTGAAGTGGTCTGTTTGAGGGGGGGCTTCAGTCGCGGCAAGAGATGAGTAAGGCATAGAGCGTTTTGATAACTCGTCGCCTTTGCTGGATAAATACAGCGACGATGTAGAGGATAAAGACGACATGAGAGTGGTGCTGGAGTTTCCTCGTTTTAAACCAAGGGATGAAGCGAGAGTCTTAATAGACGATGTAATACTGGAGGCTACAAAGCGAAATTTTGAGCACGGGCCACAGTGTAGGGGCAAAAACGTACAATTGGGCATGACTGTTCCAAATTCTCCGGAGCCACCAGTGTTGTTCCCGACAGTCCTCAGGGAGGTTAGTGTTCCTTTCGAAGAGCCCTCTTCCATCGTCTCTTCTATGCTTTCCATCACGACTTCCCACTTTTCACTGGGCCGCGGGTTTTGCAGAAAGCCTGACGCGTAGGTGGATTGGTCCTCCCCAGGTTGTGCTTCCTCGTTCATAGCCTTGTTCATTTCCTCTGGTTGATTCCCTGTCAGGGGAGCGCCGGTGGCACCTTCGCCGATCACGGCGATGCTCAATGGAGCATCCTTGGGGAGGGCATCCGCATGCTTCTTGAGCCTATCAATAAGCTCGATGTTCTTTCCCGACGCCTTGAGAGAATGAATCTTGCATAACTTGAGGAGTTGGTCGCGTTTCAGGGAATGCAAGGCGGGGGAATTGAACAAGATTTGAGTTGTAGTCGACATGGACGGCGAATGTTCATAAGAAGTGCAATCAATGTCACAGTCACAAAACGCGGCGTCACGTGGTCGTGTTGAAAATCATATTCCTATGATGACTAACGCCGTGGCTTCCGTATGACGCCATACTTTGGGTTGGTCTCCCGCTCGTATGCTCGATTCACTATCGAGCACAATATTATCAGATATAATATCCAATAAAACCAAATGAATGAAAGACCTCGTAACTCGCGGTAGACCATGTTGATGACACGACAACCTTGGACTGTTCAAAAACCATAACATCGAGTCAAGAGATAAGGCACAGCCGCCTGTTAGACAGGCCACTTTGGGTCCACCACCGTTGTACACTCACGACGAAGGCTTACAATGGGTACTCCTTCAGATAGTCAAGCAAGCGCGAACAGCACAGGACGCTCCCATATATGTTCGGCCCAATTTTGGGGATTTGAGGGCCCAAAAACGGCCATTTCCTTGTCCAAGTTTGAGGATCTCTGGCAATGATTATGCGAAGAGGGTTGGGGTTTTGAGCCTGGGGTGACCAAGTTTGTGACAATTTCTCGGTACCTATTGGTGATGACGAACTGAGGATCCGCGTCGAACCGATGGGCAGCCCGCCGTGGAGGGCATCGGTGGCAACGGAACGCAAAGCGCGATTTTTTAGAAGAAAAAAGAAAAATAACAGATTTCCTTTTGTGTAAATCATCTCAAATTCTCAATACGTTGCATCAAAAATGGGCTAAAAATCTAGGCCGAACATATAGGGGAGCGTCCGGGAAACCTGTTAGAAGCACGTCGGTACATCGGGCCAGTTGAATCCACTCTTGCCGGGTTTGTGGTTGAATAGAAACTTAGACTGAGTTGTATAAGACGGATGCTGCGTGCTCTTAAATCAGGCAGGCCGACCCACTGGCATGCTGACATCAATAACACTCATTCACCATATAGCTGAGGGACCAACATCTAATAACAATATGCTTCCCCACTACTTTGCTGCACTCAAAGACAGTGAAACACGTCTCGTATTGATTTATAGGTATACAATAAGTGTCCTGCGTTAAGTGTGATCTCGCGAGTCTGAATGAGACTGTTGAACGTAAACATGTCCATGAGAATATCCTAGTACCAGATACGAAAATCAAAAGTTCTCAGTACAATATCTAAAAAGTTCGTGGAATATTAAGGTCCTTATAAGTTGTCACAGAGTGTGCATTGGAAATGTAGAGTAGTGCGGAACAGAGCAGCTGAATCATGTCAGGTAAATCAGATTCGTATGGTACCAGTCGGGAAAGGACTTACGCAAAAGAACGAGCGCGATGAAAATGATGATGATGAACATGTATATGATGCCGTATTTGATTACCTAGTAGTCATCGTTATGAACTCGAAATGAATTGACAGGGAAGGTACTTACTAGCCAACGACGTTGTCTCTTTTGTTTGATCGAGAAGAGTGGTGCACGAATCTGCTTCGAAGGGCGAAGCCAGACTGGAAGCAAGACATGTATCAGTAAACCTGTGGAGCAAGATTGAAAGTAACTCACACAATATGGTGGCATGGAAGCGATCGAAATAAGGAATTAAAATAGGTGGTGTTAGCATGAATAAGAGCAGGTGACCGAGGATGAGATCAGAGCTCCACAACGACAATTCGATGATCTTGACCAAAAATTCGCGCGCAGGTTGTGACATGACATGTGAACCGAGCCCGCGGCCATACCATCTACCAGTCCACCATGCGCGGTTCGTCTCATCATGCTTGAACTCACGCGAAAGGAACACGGAGATGAGGATTTTGTGAATGGATCGTTGGATCGCAATCACAGCTATTAGTCCGAGCACCGCATGCGAGGCGTCCCAGTGTTCCAAAAACCACTAGGTCAGGATATCAGGTTTTGAGTTCCAAAAAGGTTGGCATCACTCACCAGGAACTCGAAGAACCCAACCATACCAAGAACGCCAAGCATATGCGCGATGAACGCAATCATGGAGCCAAATCTCGGGAAAACAGGATCGAGCATGGGTCCAAGGAATAATGAGATAATGAAAAGCGTCAACAGGACGGCTGCGTTCAACACAATAGGACCCAAGGAGATGACTGCGATGCGAATCAAAGCACTTGGGGGCTGTTGTCCGTTTGGCCCCGGGAATGACTTGACAAATAGGTATGCAATCGTGAACAAGATTGCCATAATCATCGGGAAGATGACCTCCGAGAATAGGACAGCCCGCCAACCCGCGCGGGGAACATCTCCGGAGAGTTTTTCTGATGGGTGTCCAAGCCTCTTTTTCTTGTACCCCGTGATCATAGTACGGGAGAGGCGACAATATCCGATCCAGGAGTTGTTGTGGGACCTAGAATTACCACGAGACATCCATCTCAAGAATTCCCTGTCAAGCCGAAGTGAGCATCAATGCAGTCAAGAGTGACTCGATTAGTACGAACCGATAATCAATGATAAAATCAGAGAAAACAAATTGATGCGGATTGAACAGGAACGGAGCAATGCACAGCGCCAGGACGGAAATCCAGAAATAAATCAGGTAGGGCGTCCACATAGCCAACGTGACGTAAGTGAGAGAAATCAGCGTGCGCATGCCAAGGTAGATACTTGGGCCAGCAAATCGAGAGAACAGGATGCTGAAATAGATTCTTGTCGTCGCAAAGCCACGACCAGTAGCAATATATCTTGCGCCTCCAAGCGTAAGATTGCTGAGAATTGAATGTGTGTAAATCTGAGTCGAGAAAATCTCAAAGACGGGAGAGAGGGAGCCAAACTGCTTCGCAAGTCGGAAAATTGCCTTCCAGGTACCCCTCTCAACCAGTTCTAGGGTCGATAAATAAGAATGAGGAATCCAACAGGTAGTCAAAATCGCACCTTGAAGAAAGAGAGGTAGGAATGAAATCATGAAGACGAGGAAGATACTAATAATGCATCGGGTGATCCAGTCGAACACAGGCACAAGATTATAACACCCTCCCTGTCCTCCGATGAACTGCCCCGAGGCTGTATACTTACAAATGACAAGCTGCGAGTTCAAGGTACCCAAGAATACCACTGTTCAGAAACCAAACAAGTTCATCAACAAACAGGGAATAAGAATTGAATGGAAGGAAGGGACGCACGAGTGACAATGAACACCTGAACCGACAAAATCACCAGCATATTGTTGATATGGAAGCCCGGATGTCCATAGTAAAAGGTCAGGAACCTGTCTATCGGCAGCTGTGTCCCCAGGTAGTAATACTCTCGACTCAACATCTGTTCCCCCATTCCAGTTCCAATCTTTGTCTGGAAATTCAGAATCGTCCCGAAGCCCAAGTCTCTCCCCTTGCCGCATTGATAATACTCCGTATGCTTGATCCTTCCCCCTCTTCCAAACGCATTCATTCCTGCATAGATATCCTCGTTGAGGTGTAAGCCCTTTTGCGCCTTCGAGACGCCCCCACGAGTTGTCATGTAGAGACCATTCAAGAAATCCGGATGTCCATAATGCAATTTACCCCCGATCCATGCCATAGACCTCGCAGCGAGTGTTCCGAATGTCTGCTCCTTTCCAGCTGCAAGATCACCCAGAATACCGATGTTCTCCGAAAAGATGTACTCTCTCGCCCCAACGATTGCCACAGGTGACCCCTGGAAATCCTTGTGTCCCCATTGCGCATAGGGGCTTTGATTCGAGACGGCATACTCCTCAAATTCCCCAAGGATATTGCGAATCTTGAGACATTCTTCAAGGTAATTGTCCTGGTTGGCGTCGATGAGCTGTAGATACTCTCCACGGTAGAATATGATCGCATGATTTTGATTATCCGACTTGCCGTCCCCAAGAATTGGATTACCCGGCAGCTCAATCCGGAATTTGGGCCGCCTCTTGCCTGTCTCGGGAATAAACTCGCTATGCCCGTCAATAAGCGCCGAATAAATCCTCGGGTCCCCACCCTCCTTCCTGGGCGGTTCTTCTTCAAGATACGCAATTTGCAGATCGGGATATGCCCGTAGAAGAAATTCGACGTTCTCGTGCTCCTCCTTGTTGAACTTGGAATAGCGCTGCATCGACACGACAAATTTGAATTTTCTCCGCGCCATCCTCTCGAGCTCCCTTTCAAGCTTGTCGGTGTTCCCCCCAAACAATTGGACAACCTCAGGATTCTCCACCCGATAAAGGAGCTTGATTGCTTTGGAGTAATTCATCATCCCCGATACGGTCCTATACAGCGTCTGTGCTCGCAATGATGCCCAGATACGGGTGCGAAGAGTGAACTCAGGCGCGGCAGTCTTGAAACCAATGAAGTAGAAGGGGAGATCGTCCGTCTTGGATTGGCCCTTCTCATCACCTGCGAATGGATTAGGTCCATTGAACATTGCGGATTCTTCAGCGAGAATCTTCGTATCTTTGACGAAGTTCTCCCACTCAATAGGGTGGAGCTGTTTGAGGTATTCTAGCAAAGTGACGCGCTGGTTCTGATCTTCTTCACGAATGATTTCACGGAGAGAGAGAAGAGTCTGGCAAAGGTAAATGAGCCATCTCCTAAGCAGAGTAGGAAAGATGAACATGCTTTTTCGCTGTAGTGTGGCGTCAGAACCGTGAACGTCGGCATCGCATCCACCGGTAAAGGAGGAGGAATATCTGTTGTCAGACTCTGTGCAAAGAACGAGATCCTCCGCTCAGCCTCGCTTCCTGGAGGGAAGAATTCGCCTTTAAGGGCTTGATCGCCCTGGGAGATGAAGAACGGCGGGGCGCGCAAAGATCGTCGACCACCTGCGCCGGTGTCGACTTGGTGGTAAAGGAGCTTCTGGACGTGGTCTATCGAGAGCAAGTGTTCCCTGTACATGGAGATGATGATTGCATTCCAAATTTGGGAAACCAAGACCTGATTGGACTTCAGCATCAGATTGCGAAACCACCCATGAGAGACACACCTTCGGTTTATACTTAACCTCCATATCACCCGTTGCTAGCAATTTGGCATAAATTCTCTTCGGCAACCTCGTGTATATGTCCTTCCAGGGGGTCCAGATCGACAAACCCAGTGCAAAACTCCTTCCAATACTGTACACCGTGTTCCAGATGATGTACCACAAAAACGTGTCCAGGAAGAAGAGCACCAAGTCCATGAGGTACATGATCGTCAAGGTGAACGCTGCTTGATTCCTGCAGAGCGCAGCCCCAAACAATTTATCGTTGCAACCTTGAATCTTCATCCCTACCATTACCCTAATCGGGTCTTTGAAAGACAGGGTGAGGTAGAAATAGGATTCAGTAAATTTGCACCCGAACACAAGGAACCAGAGCCCAATGGACGCGAGACGCTGTTTCTTTCCAAGACTAGGATAAGAGGCGGTGAAAGTTTGACTTGCGAGATACTTCCTGCTCTTTCCTGCTACGCGATCTCCAAACATTCGGCCTGAAGGCATTGTGGCAAACAAAATGGTGGCGATGGCCGATATGAAGAATTGTACGATGCCGAGAATGAGTGCCAGGGATCCCCCACCTCCAGAGGGGCTATGCTCGGCGATGGCAATGTAGAATGTGGGGCCGCATGTTAAACCTAGTGTAACCAGGAGAAACACAAGTCGACGAGTGAGATGAGACGAGTTGTTCCATGTTATTGGTATGTAAGAAAACTCCGCGAGGGTGGCGAGGATCATGATGACGGTAGCTACGGCGCCACCGAGGGCGGTTGCACTCCATGTCATAGCGGGAGATGGACGGCCATTGACAGCGAATATGCTGGGTGAGTTGAATGCAGTGTAGAAAAAGAACATGGAAATATGAATGACCCAGATGCGGTTGAAATTAACGAGGAGGTGGCCAAAAGAGCGCTTCTCGTAGTACGTCTTAAAGAAGGCACGATTCCAATCTATCCGATCGAATTTCATGAACCGTTTGGCCGGAGCGATATCGACGAGACGTGTCTGTTGACAGGCCAAAAAGATAAGTTGTTATCGTGTTCAGAATCAGAGTGTCGATCAAACCTTGTCATTCAATACGATACGTGCGATGCCTTCAGGGTACCAGAACAATTGATTGACATCATCATACCCTATGATCGCCTCGTGGTCCCTTTCCCTCCTGACAAACTTGCCATCGACGACCTCGTACCCTTGATCACGTATAAATCTATAGAGAGGCTTGATGACGGCTCTCAAATATAAGCCTTCGGGAACGGGGTCCACACGCTGTTGACATTCGGGTGACCGGTAGTAATCATCGGCACATTTGAAGATAAAACATAAGCACTCGGGAACGAAGCGAACTTGGGCGGCTTCGCCCCAACATAGAAGGTAGAGCGCGATCTGCCGGAGGCGGTCGTACTGCGACATGCTATGCATCGCTTGGCGCCATCGTTCGAGAGCGGTGTTGAGCGACTTTTCATAAGCCGATCGCTTGTCGCCCTTGCCACGTTTGGACTTGAGACGATTCAACCCGGGATTTTGTACCTGGCCAATTGCATCGTCAAGATCAAGTTGTGCGGCAAAGTACCACTTCCGGTAGTTTGCGTGATGACCACCAATATAGTCTGCGTGCAAGGTCAGAAGAGCTTGATTGGGCGACATGCGTGATGCTCGACTGTCCAGTAGCTGCATGAGGAAATCGAACTGCAAAAGACCGTCAGCGCTCGCTCAAATCGAGACCAAACGACGTCCGAGGACATGAGGTCCTCGAACAAAGCTACGACCACAGCATACCCAACAAGCTCCACAAAGTGACGAAGTCAAGCATCAGAGGAGTAACGCACCATATTTCGCATGGAATCCCGTTGGAAACCAAATTTTTGTGTGAGGTCGAGAAAAACATCCTCGATTTCCTCTTTGGAAAGGGGAATTTGCCTCTCGTTGGACCATGCGGGATACGCCTCCCGGGCGCCTGCTGGCCCTCCGTAGTCCATGTAAACAGGTGTTGAGGAGTCAGAGTGGGCGGGACGACCTGGGCCATGGGGGCCTAAGGACTCTGCCGAAGGTGGTTGCTGGGCGTAGACATCTACGTCCGAGTCGGTGTCTTGAGGCGCTGCGTAAGATTGACATGTGAGACTTGGGGGCAAAGCGCCAGGAAGGATGACTGACGATAAGGATCGTACGCATTATGGTCATAGAAGTTGGGATCGTGGGGACCGGTGTTGCTGCTGTCGGAGGCGTAAGTGTCGCGGCGACCATAGTCAGCGTCCGACTCGTTGTCGTAGTAGCGGCGCTGGGTGAAGGGGTCGATGTGGGGATCGTTGGTGGGGGAAGAAGAGGAGGATGGATAGCCTTCCTGGCTGATTGGCCCCGGGCGGGCAGGCATCGGAGGCGGGGAGAGGGTCTGAGGGGAACGATGACAGCGATGAGCAACAACCAGCCTCGCGGACAGACGGAGAGTAACAACCACAGGTTCACACAAAAACACCGCCACCTCGGCTAAACCCGCCCTTGCCAAGTCCATCCGACGAGAACAACATTGCGCTAGTTCTGCTGGGGAAAACATGAAGCCCTCGGAGCTTTCCCCGATTCTGTCTGTCCCATTTCCAGTCGTCTTGCCGTCGCAAACCGTCCATCTCTTCACCTTCATCAAGCTTCCCAGTCTCAGAAATACTGGCAGCTCGATCAGATCCATCCACAACCGCGAAACAAAACCACTGCTCTTATCTTCCAACCACTCGAGTATGCCTTGAAACCCGCTGACTGTCTGGGGATTTTTCTCTTCGGCTCTATGGTTCTCCTGTGGCGCATCGCATTCCCCTAACTTGGCACGGCCACCTCTGTCGTACTAACCTGCCTGCTGCCGAATATTAGTGCCTTGCTCTAAACACGACCTATCTGCCAATGTCCATGATCCACGTGAGTAGATATTACTTTCGTCATCGAAAACAAGGGGAAAAGAAATGGTGCTTATTGTCGCAAAAGCCACTCGGTCCAAGCCATCACCTCCATGATAAACCCGATAAGGTATCTCTGAACAAAAGCTCTCAACGCCCACCATGTCACGTCACCTACCAAGTCAACTAGGTGCGTCCGACATGCTACATCTTTCATTTGCTGCATATCCAACTCATGTCTCAGCTCGGAGGATCGGCGTCATCTAGGGCTCGCCACCATCTAGACTCTGTGCTAATCTCAATCTCCGAGTTCAAACCAAACGACGAACCCGCCTGTCATACCTCACCCGATGCACGATGTATTCAATCTGCCATGCTGGATGCGTCAGCGCGAGCCTTGTTCCGCCGAGAAAGAGAGATCCTTCCAGTCGATTCACAATAATGCACTCCAATGGTAAACATACATAGGCCAGCCCCTATGCCCTTCATTAATAGCATTGAAACCGGATCTGGGGAACCGACATTGATATACGCTTGCTTCAAAAAGGCATTTTAACCGGGCGCCGTTCTGGTTCCTAGAGGCTGAGGTTTCCTTCACCTCACAAAATATGGTCAAGGATCTTGACTTCTAGATCCGACTCGGGAATCCTTTCTGTCTTGATTTGCGGTGGAATCGTGGCGCCTCTTTCAGCCGGTACACAGATATCATTCGCAATCCGTACCCCCTCGCAGTTCAAGTCCAGAAGCACGCCGAACTGAGCCGTCCTATATTGTCAAACTACGGTTCATATCCCAAATGCTCCTCACACAGTGCATGCCTGTGTGTTGGAGATGAAAAAGAAAATCGACACGACCTGACCCGTGTTTTCATGACCAAGCAAGCTCCAACCAATTTTCGAAAACATTTCCGAGTCGGCACTTTATTGTGTGCTCTTTCCTGAACACATATATTCGCTTACTCCGATTTACTGTATGCGACTCGGAATAGCGACTTGGGAGATCTCGTCGGTGTCATGAGAACATTATTTTCTTACTCAAAGATCGTTGGTATGTCGTTCTGGTTAATGATTGAGATCTCGAGCAGCAGCACCAACTTTGCAGCGGCCCGATACATGGCCGATGGCTCGGACAATGTGGCTGTGGCGTTATCTCCACGTAATAAAGGTCGGAAGATTTATGAACTGTTGATTATTATCGTTCGCGTTGAAGAGCCTGGACACGGCGAGATTCCAGAGGTACCGAAAGGTGGTGATCAGGGGAAACGGAACGTAAATTTGCTTCCGTAGCTACATCGGGTGGCGATCTGCATCCGAGTCCTTTCCCCATCATGAAGCCTTTCTCCCGGAAAACTCTGTTATTTGAGATTCAGGTGTAGTTCGTGTCTGCATCTTAAAAGCCTGTCTGGTTTGACGGCCTGTCACGTCGTCATCGTCTAATCTGCACTCTTCACCATGTATAACGTTTCGTCGGACTATCATCTTCCAGCGACGGCATACACGGAGCCGCCCGCCACCGCTCACACCATCCACCACTCCCACGGAACTGATCTGATAAATCAACCCATCACTTATGCGACCGGCCAATTTGCTGGTCAAACCATCCGAGCAGAACTGCACGAAGTCCAGCAAGCATGTCTAGGGCGAAAGTAAGTAAAAACCGCTCGGCCGTTCGACTCTTTGATCGGAGTGACAAGAGTGACCTCACACATCCCAAGATATGCCAGGGTAGATCGGCGACCACTTGACCCGCCACCTGTCGTCAAACTGCGCTTATTCCGGGTTCACAACGCTGGGACAAGTGACGAAACGCAGAAGGAAATAGCCGACTATGAGTATGCTCGTCCCAATATCGAATATAGGCACTGGACTGATTATTCTACACCGGAAAGCGAAGTTGAAGTTTTGGGACTTCTCTGCACTGTCGATCTCTTTCCAGTTTATCAACCGGGCGACAGTCTGACAAATTCACCGCGATCGCAGGCAAACGAATATGTTCACGATCAGACAGTCATTCCTTCCTCTCCGAACCGCTCTCCGGGAGAATCGAGTTCACGCGGTTACACTTTCACTGATTCATTCAACAGAGGGGCGCGGACTGTGGACTCCCCTGTACTTCACTCTTCGCCGCCTGCAATCCCGGGATGCAATGTTGTTCAAATGACATTGCCCACTGATGATGTCGTTTACCATGCCGGCGGTTATCCAGTCAGAGAAAGCACCAAAATGACGCACAACTTGGTCGGCGCAACGTTTGTTCAGCCTGTCACTGTAGAATTTCAAGGCCAAAAATCGGTTATGTTTGTCTTCGCCGTGAGTCCCTGCACTTTCAGACCTCTCGGTTCGATGACGGAACCAATCCATCAAAGGACCTGGCTGTCAAAATAGAAGGTTCATTTATCCTTCGATACCGGGTTTTCGATATATTTTCCAAACCCCGTAATCACACGGATCTGGCTATCCAGGCCCAATGCTACGGAGGCATCTTTCGCGTCTACTCCACAAAGGAGTTCCCCGGATTGCAGGCTTCCACGGAGCTCACGAAGGTGTGTTATATTTTTCGCACATCCAAAACCCACTTAACGGCATGATCGCAGCAACTCGGTCGCTGGGGTGTCCGACTGAACATTCGAGAAACAGAACGAAAACGCAGAAAGAAAGGCGAAGCCCGAAGCATCAGCCCCCTATATACCGAAACCGGGAAAAGAAAACATTCATCTGCAGATAACGCAGATGGTGACAGCGATGATCGATGATCCCTGAATGTGGTTCCGTCTAATGCGGGACCTCTGACATCACCATCCACATTCAAGGAGCTGATGCTTCGACTACTTACTAGTTAGTGTAACTTATAGTCTTCGTGGACGCAGCGGTTCACATCTACGCATGACACCGTCATAGATATGTGTCCCGATGACCTCTTTCCCCGGGATGCGGTAGTCTGGCCTGACGGTCCGATATCCATCATTACATCCCACCGCTATCCCTCCACCAGTACTGTATTGTCGGCTGTCCCTTCTGGCTCGGCAATGCATCTGTTTTTATAGGATCCTGGTTGGTGCTCAAAGTCATCGCTATGCAAGTCATTACTGACAATACCTGGAATGTGGCTCAACTTATACGAAGGCACATACTTAGTTGACATCGTTCCGTAAGTAATTTTTTGTCAGCGAGGTGATGGACCAACATCCGGTGCTGTCATAGGCGGTGACGGCGACATTGATATTTCAACCAACCGATCCTCATCTCATGGTTCGCGTAAAACTCCCCTCCTTATGAACCTCGTCGCATCCAGTGTGCTGTTCGACTTCGCGTAGCGACAGGGACCTTCGATAATAAATTAGGCTTGACATTGTCAGTGATGTCGTAGCCGCCGCCGATCATGATCGTGCGCCACAAGGAGTTGTGATTAGAATATAATTAGAGTCGGGCAACATATAAATAATTGATAAAGTCAATGGAATCAGGGCTTTCACGAAAGTATCAGAGCCTGAAGGAAGGAAGGAGTGCCGTCGGCGAAGAAGGCCAAGGAGTTGCCCCCCCAGCCGTTTTTGTGATTTCAGACCTGAATCATGGAAAACACATCGACTGGTGCGCCTCAGGAGGTTGTCGGGAGGTTAGACATTTCCGTTGATTTTGCTTTGGGGTCCAGTTTCAACGCCTGCTCGACTTCTTGCAACCAGAGAAGTGCTGCGTTTTTCACCGCGTTCGTAGAAAAACACGGATGGAGTTATCCGCAAGAAAGGCGCACCAGAAGTTTCCGCAGTTGCTTGTTGGTTTTCTTGGTCGTGATGAGGAGAAGCAGAGTATCTCAAACAGCTCGGTGCGTGGTCAGAGTACTCCACAGCTTTGAGGCCACGCCACGATGTGGAAATACTGCATCTAAGCATCCAAAGAGGTTTGTAGGCAAAGAAATTTGCTTCGTTACAGGTTTGACTTCGAGTGCGGAAGTCATCGTCTCCGAAGGAAGAGGAAGGAAGAGAGGTGGTGGCACGTGGATGATGCTCTGAGACCCTGGCCGGCGCTACAAACTATATCAACTATCAACTCTTTTTCCACTGAAACCATGTTCTTTTTACCACGTTCACGCTTGTACAACATAAGATAGCTGTTCCTATGGCATGTAGGATATTTTTCACGACTCTTGTTAAGCAACCTCCAAAAATCGTCTCTCAGCCTCCTTGAAATTAATGACATTCCAAATCGCGGTAAGATACTGACATGCAACATGTCAACAACCAAGCACAACGAGTTACGTGGAACAGGACTTACATCAGGTTTGACATTCTTGTACTGTTGACAGATAAGGTTGGTTTTGGGTGATCACTCATTCCGGAGTATTAACGTACCTGGAGGTAGAAAGCCTAGTGCATGGGGCCAGAGTAAACGAAGGATGCAGGATGTGAATTAAAATAACACAAACATGCTCCCATATGTCAACACCAATGATAGGTGTATGCGCTGTAGTAAATTAGAGGGAGATTGTTCCGAGGAGGAATGGCGCATACAGATCAAAGGGTCCTGATTCGCGGTGGTCACAATTTCAAGTTTCTTGGTGGCAGAGTTATAACCCTGCGACGTCAGGTTGAGGTAATGGAAACAGGATGCAAAAGGTATTGGCAACTGACAAGCCAACCCCAGCCACTGCCTTGGATGGCAGCTGTCTTTGCGTTAAAGCTCTTCTTGAAAGCCTCAACCGAGCCGAAATCACGCTCAATAGCAGACCTGAGTGCGCCGCTCTCGAGTTTACCACCGTCGGCATTAGCAGAAGCGAGGTTTTTCCAGAAAAGAGAGTGGTTGATATGGCCTGAGCAAAATTAGCTACCGCCAAGAAGTTGTGACGATTTGCTATACCGCCCCCGTTGAACTTCAATGCCGGCTGAAGGGCAATTCTCTCCTTAGTAGAATCCGTCTTGAGAAATGCCTCCTCCGCAGCATTGAGACCATTGACATAGGCTTGGTGGTGCTTCGTGTGATGTAATTCCATGATTTCCTTTGAAATATAAGGTTCTAGTGCCTACTAGGAATGTGAGTCCGATGTTTGCCGAGAGCCTCAGTACATACATTATAAGCATAGGGTAGGTCTGGTAAGGTGTGAAGAGATGCAGAAATTCTCCCTGCATATGACCGGGTGAGTGTAGGGCGAAGAGCAGAGCGAGCAAGGGAGAACATTGATAGAGAATGAGAGCTGAAAGGAAGTTCAAATGATGCGTCATTTATTTGAGTCAAGTTGGTGCTGACTGTGCAATTATTCCAATTTCTTTGCACCAGTGTCAATTATGATTCTTGAAACCGGTCAACGGACTTGAACGTTTCACCAGCAGGACGATCTATTTTGCACAAGGAAGCAAGTGCGTCGACTCGGAAATATAGTCATCGGCCCCTTCCGACAAATAATAAGCACATACCGTAGTAGACTGTAGTACATACAGGGAGGATCGCAGCGTGGCTGGGAACCAAGACCGCTGTACATGTACCATACTCATATTCATTTTCGGTATCAATACGGGATGCATGAACAAAGTCAAAAATGTAAAACCCCCATGTAAAGCACAGTCAGTCGTCGTAATCATCTTTATCCCAACGACTGCTTCCATCTGCATCATACGGTTCATCCTTCCACTCCAAATGAGCATTTTCCAAGGCCGCTAGAGCCCTGGCGACTTCGAACTCCATGAGTTGCGAGAATTCCTGAGGCTCAACAATGTAAGTAGGGACAGTAGAAGTATCGTAATATCCTAAGCTTTCAACCGCTTCATCAGAAACGGCAACGCAACCAGTCAATTTTCGGAGGAGATCTTGTCGCAATTCGTCTGATATGAATTTCTTGCATGACATGTGAGAGGAAGCCGGCGGTTTAGGACGTTGATGGAGCCTCTGCTTGATCAAGTAGGCAGAGGGAGCGTATGCCTCGTTGAGTGGGCTCAATCGATCTGGTAATTGCATGTACGATACGGCATCCGAGCCGGTGATTGAACCGGTGAAGCAACTGAGTTCTCGGATGGGTAAGTTGCGGGGTAAATTTGCAGGTGGCAAGCATCGAGGTTGTTCACAATATCGGGGCTCGTTCGCGCAACCCAAATCACCAGCTGTGCCGATGGATCCGACGAAATGTTCTTGGTGCGCGGTGTTTCGTTTACCAGAGTACAGAGGTCCAAGCTGTTCGTTTGACGACGCGGAACATGTGTCGAAATCGGGCATGGCAAGGACCTCCTCAAATGAAGGGTTGTTGGCACCGAATAGAGGGCTTGGGAGATGAACAACATTATCAAGCCGTGAGGAAAATACATGAAGAGCAACACCCACGACCAATTCAAGACATATGGCCACTCATGGAAAGGTGCCGTTTTCGCTTTCTTCGCAAATCTGGAATCGTCTATATTTCCTGGCTCGTTCTCTCTGTCGCGTTTCCCGGCGTTTCCCATCAACGTGGGTCGATCCCCACGACAGGCTATCACATTGTATTGGAAGCCATCGCCCAATGGCCCGTGCGGCTGCAAATGCTGGATGGCGGCTTTCCTTTTCGCAGTAGACGGGCCAGAAGTTGCCGAGGTGCCTGCGTCGGAATCAACGTCTTCGTCGCTGAACACAGGGTCCAATTCTCCAACCAGATGTGCCACTGCGGAGGTCGATGTCTTAGGTGATACGTTGCCCGCTAACACCTGAGAAATCGGGAGTGGGTTTTCCGTACTACCATCCTCGGACGGGAGGTGCTGGTAAGAGCATCCTATTACCATGTCGCTATTCAGTTCATCTGTTCCAACGCCCAGATGATTGAAGGATGGTAGAACATCGGTGGCACCGTCAGCCAGTTGGAACAGAGCGTCCAGTAGTGGAAGTGACACTTGTCTAACCTCCGGATCGACGGCAATCGGAAGGGTGAAGACATCCATTGGAGTGTAGAAAAATGGCAATGTCGGGATATGACTTGACTATGGGGAAAGAGTGGGGGGATGGCGGGGGACGAGGGACCCAATGAATGGGATACAAGATGACCTTTCAGAACTGGCAAAGTTTTCTGCAGAACGAGAAGACAGCGAGAAGACTGTATTCAGGAAAGAGAAATTGCAGGAGCGTCGCGTCGCGTCAATCAATCTAACATGTGACTTGCGGCCGAAGGAACAATAGGCAATGGAGTCGCGGACTGGCCACTCTGCCGGCCACGCTACCTTCTTGTCAGACGCCCGAACTCGAAGATACATATTGGGTGCCGCCATGTGTCGAAAGACACGTTTCTTAAGACAGTTGCATCATTGATGGCGCTTGTGAGGAGTGGACATGGAGGCCCAGGTAACCTTGACTTCCTTGAACGATTAGTTATATCATAGACTGACGCATGTATGAGGGCAAACAGCGCACCTCTCTACAAATGCCATCGCGCACCTAGTCGGAGCATATTGCGGCCGGAGAAGCCAGCGTGTTTTACCAGAACTGACGTACTGCATCCGTGGAAACATGGACGCCGAAACAGAAGGAAGAATTGCCTCGGCCTGTTGTGAACACCGTACCGTCAATCTTTGCCTACGCGCTTGGGCGACTGACAGATCCCAGCCCGACTTCTCTCGCATGACCAGGACTGTGTCAGTCGTTGTGGAAAGCAGCGATGACGATTCGAGGGGCACAGTTAAAAGTGGATGAGCTGCAAATTTTTCTTTGGACCAGTGAATTGGCTGCAAGCCGAGCCGTTCTGATTCGCAATCATTGCAATATCCGTTGGCGAACAATATGTTGAGTAGGTTCGCCAGCCCAGAGACACTCAACACAGTGCCATAGAAGGTTTATGAGCCCCAGCTGACAGGGATCGAAAATCGGAGGTACATATCGAGTTCGATCCATGACGGCCACCAACATGCAGATAGCTGGAGCGTTCGTGGACGTTGTCATACTTTGAATCTTCTTCAATGAAAGTGTATGGTCGTTCTGCAATGCATGGTCAGGTGTTGGTCAAGGGCATGATTTATGTACCTACATATGGAGTCTGGCAACGCTCTCTGTGCTCCTCCAAGACCTGCCAGGACCCGAGCTGAAGGAATATGCCGTTGATGTTATAGCCTCGTTATTTCCAGCATGAGGACGCGGTCGTAAAGACCACATTGCATGTTACGCTCAACATATTCCTGGACCCTATCCAACATGCATCAGAATTGGTCGCTGGAGATACTGGCGAGAGCAGTGGACGCTGAATAACTTACAGTACGTGAGTATGATGGGCGACGTGCCTCATTGTAATGATTCAATATTAGGAGGTCGTCTAGGCTAGTGGTGTATCTGCTGACTGAGCTGCTATGCAGTCAGCGTCTGAACTTGATCTTCCCTTCCGCCTTCAACACTCAACTTGGCCTCCCGGTGCTGCGAGCCATGATGTGGACGGTTTATGCTCACAATATTCGATTCCTAGCACGGCGCATGCCAAGGAGGCCAATCACTTGCACCGCCCGCGCTTTCTCAATCAGCCATCCCCAACTTGGTGAGCCTCTTTCTTTTCACGAGTTTTTTTTTGGTCTATTCCAGACGGAGTTCCGGGAGGATACAGTCCCGATACATCCCGATGCATCAGCTTTTTTCACGCATTTTATTTGCCTTGATCCTTACTCCGTCCCCTCCCTTCCTTCAGCAATGGCTTCAAAAATAGTCGTGAAAAACCCCGTTGTGGAACTTGACGGGGATGAAATGACGCGAATCATCTGGAAGAAGATCAGGGAGGAGGTAAATTCCGTCCCTCGTGCTGTCTCCATATAAACAAAATCTTCATGACGCTCCCCTAGTTGATTCTTCCTCATTTACAACTGGATATCAAATACTATGACTTAGGCCTAGAGTATCGAGATAAGGTATTTGCCAAGGCTCTGTAAATTATAGCTTGATCAACAACAATTTACAGACCAATGACCAAGTCACGGTTGATGCTGCGAATGCGATCCTTGAGCACAACGTTGGGATCAAGTGCGCGACTATCACGCCTGATGAGGCTCGCGTCAAAGAGTTCAATCTCAAGAAGATGTGGAATAGTCCGAATGGGACCGTATGTCTCTATCCTAGCACCTTGATGAAGTGATGATTTTTACACCTCTGAAAGATCCGCAATATCCTTGGAGGGACTGTTTTCCGCGAACCCATCGTGTTAAACCGCATCCCCAAGCCTATTCCAGGATGGGTCAATCCGATTGTCATCGGGCGACACGCGTTTGGCGATCAGGTCAGCTCGTAACGTCCTTGCCCGCTTGTGGAAAACCTCACATGTGTTTGGAAGTATCGATCCACTGATTTTGTCGCTCCCGGACCGGGAAAACTTCAACTGGTCTTTACTCCTACCGATGGTTCACCGGCAACGACCTTACATGTCTATGATTTCAAAGGCAAGGGTGTAGCTATGAGTATGTACAACACTGATGAGGTCAGAATTCAGTTCCTCATGCTCTATCTCTCTTCTTCTACTCACTTGCGTGCCTAAGTCGATAACCGGTTTTGCACACTCTTCCTTCAAGATGGCTCTTGCAAAGAAGCTGCCCCTGGTTTGTCATGTTTACTGATTTTCAGCACATCCGGCTGATAACAATGCCCAGTTCATGTCTACTAAAAATACTATTCTTAAAAAATACGATGGCAGGTTCAAGGACATATTCCAGGAAATCTATGATAAGGAATACAAGTCCCTCTTCGAGGCCGCTGATATTTATTACGAGCATCGTCTTATCGACGATATGGTCGCACAAGCGATCAAATCTGCTGGTGGATTTGTCTGGGCGTGCAAGAATTACGATGGTGATGTACAGAGCGACATTCTCGCTCAAGGGTTCGGTAGCTTGGGTATGATGACGAGTGAGCTCATTACCCCTGATGGAAATATTATCGAAAGCGAGGCTGCACATGGTCAGTCTTTCCTAACCCATCGAAGGGCCGTATGTCTGAATTTCCAATATTCCAGGTACTGTTACGCGCCATTACCGTGAATGGCAGAAAGGTAAAGAGACTTCAACGAACCCTGTGGCATCCATCTTTGCATGGACAAGAGGATTGTTGCACCGAGCCAAGCTGGACGGAAATGATGCTTTGCGAGACTGGTGCATCGACCTGGAGAATGCATGCGTGGAGGTGATTGATAAAGACGGGATAATGACGAAGGATTTAGCGATCGCCATTCACGGCACCCAGGGCTTGAAGAGAGAGCATTGGGTTGTTACGGATGTATATATGGATGCTGTTAAGGTGCGCCTTCTCTCCCGCCCCCTTGCGCTGACATCGCCTGATGTAGTGATTACCAGGCAAAGCTCCAGCAGAAAATCGATGCGAGCGCTTCTGCGAAACTCTGATCTATCATTTAATGATTGTATGTTATTGGATGGATGGGACACAACAAGCTACTGTTGGACATGGCTTGGACAAATTATTTACAACAAATCTATCCCCTTTGTCCTCTTCAACATGAGACTCTCATTTATTGTGCTCAGCGATGCGTATGAAGTTCCTGAGGTTTCTTTATTACTCACGATCGCCTCCTTCATCTACCTCATCAATATCGCCGAAGCAGTGTCCTCCCGACTGGTCAATGCGGGTCTAATTGGATCGTTGTTAGTCGGGATCGTCTTCAGGCCCCAAGTATGCAATTTGCTATCAGACTCTATCCAGGATGCTTTGGTTATTCTTGGATATATCGGCCTCGTTCTCATCGTCTTCGAAGGCGGGTTATCGACCAACATCCAGCTCCTCTACCACAACCTGTTTCTCTCTGCCGCTGTCGCATTCACCGGCATTGCCCTTCCCATTGGAATATCTTTCCCGCTTCTTTCGTCTGGCTATGGATATCCGCCTCTGCAGGCCTTCTGCGCGGGTGCTGCACTCTGTTCGACCTCCCAGGGCACCGCCATCGCGCTACTTCGCCCCGAGATGAGACAGACCCGCACAGGCACTGTGCTGCTGAGTGCGGCGCTTTTAGATGATATCGTAGGCCTCGTTATTGCTGCTATTATTCCACAAATCCCCTTTGGAGGGTCAACCAGTGGAACCCGGATTGCTTGGTACACCATCGCTCGTCCCATCCTGGTGTCGTTTGCGTTTGGCCTCGGTACGCCTATACTTGCATCCGTTTTTCGCCCGTTGTTTCTACATGGCCCACCATCTTTGAGAGTTCGAATGTCCACTAAGTCCGTCCAGTTATTCCTGATCGTATCGCTCCTATCAGGCTTCGTTGCCGCTGCGAAGTACGCTGGTACCAGTGAACTTTTCGGTTCCGATCTCGCAGGCGCTTTCTTGACCCATGTCTTTTCTTCACCAGAACATGACTTGGGCCCATGCACCCCAACCACAGCGTTCGCCCTCTACCTTCCTGCCCTTCAAACCATATTTTCTCCTATCTTCTTTGCCTCCGTCGGTAGCACCCTTCCAATAAGGTCTCTTTTTCTGGTTGGAGGCTCTCGTCGTGTTATATGGCACGGCATCATCTATGCCCTCCTCATGGTCATCGCGAAAGCATTAGCAGGGCTCTGGATGCTAATACCGTCCCAAAAGTCTGCTCGATTATCGCACAGATCACCGTTAGAGCATCGTTCTTCCCCTAATCGAGGCCATGACCTCAGTGAGGAGCTGCAAGAAAGGGAGGCAATGCACCTCAACACTGTCGCCTGTCGAGATTCAGATAAAATGCCGCGTACGCACTCGGCTGCGCTCGTTGGCCTTGCACTCGTTGCACGGGGTGAAATAGCTCTTATCGTTGCCCAACTCGCCAAGCCAGTGCTTCTTGGTGATGCGACGTCTGAGCGGTTGTCATATGGGCCATTTTGGTTAGTACCGTTGGTGGTGCAGCCGGGGTTGGGTTCTTCTTGCAGGTCCGGGATCGGCAACAAGTAACTCTATAGTACCATTTGGACAGTGGTACGCGAATGTTTGGCCACGGGAGCACCCATAGATGAGCTCGCTTTATTACTACCCTTCCATGCGAAAGATCCCTAACATTGGCATTCTCAAGATTCCACAAATTTAGTAAGGTATCGGTGTTACAGCATCCAATGACACTGGGACGAAACCATTGATGCATGCGTGCATAGTTTTATGTCAATGCGGATGTCTGGTAATATATCCCATAGATGAATGTGTTGATAGTACAAACGAAAGATTATTCATACCAACGACTCCTCTCTCGCAACTCTCGGTAGATGCTCCCGTCCTCGATACCGAGTACCTCCGAATCTCTCAAAACGCTGCGGCTGTCAACAGAGTGGAATTTCCCTTGAACGATCTCCATGTTCGTTGGCTCTTTTGTCGGGATGATGATGGGTATGGTATGCAGGCTGCCTCTCGTGTAGCTCTTCCTCGTAGGAACAGGTGTTGGCCGCATTGGGGCGTTCCCAATGCTCATAATCTTCTCAGCTGGCAGCTTTGGCCTCTTAGATCTATTCTCAGATTGGTTATCGCGCCTTTCTTCCTCCACCGCGGGCTCCATTGATCTCTTTGCTTCGTCCTTGTTACCGCTGTCCGAACGCATGGACACAATTTCCAGGTCTGTCTCCAATCCTTCGCCCCGTCTCTCATCTATTGCCGGCAACGTGCGAGGATGTGCCTGGATGACAGCGTCAAAATGTGCGCCCGGGGCGAGACCTTGACTTGTTTCTAGAAATGCCCGAGATTTTCCGGTGGCTAGCGCAGTGCCGAGATCCAAGGTGTCATCCGTGTCCGCGAACTGTTTGGCAGACGGGATCTGGTTCGCGCCCGAGACCGCCGCGAAGGGGGACTCTACAGCACTTGTCGGAACATCAGCAGTCCTCGTGATGGGAGTGTGTGGTATCCGTAGCCTCCAAAGTGATTGCCTAGGTGTTGGAGAACCTTTCGCACGAGTTTTGTCACCGCGGGGGTCGAGATGACTTGAGCGCTCGACTTGAGGATGCTTGGCAGACGGCATTGGCACCCTTGGTGGCCTCCTTTCGTAGAACTCCGGATCTGACGGCGGAGTGACGAACGCGTTGTCATCCCAAAAGTCTGTTCCTTTGGCACCTGACAAAAATTCGACTTTTTGGCGTGCATTCGCGGGCAAAGGGGGGAATTGAGAGGTGAGGTCCTGAATGGTCGAAGTATTTAAAGGTGACTGGACGAAGTTTGCGCTACTAGTGGAGTTTGCCCTTGATAGCACTTTCGAGGGTGGGGAAGAGAAACTGCGAAGCTTCACCTCTTGACCTGCCTCGGTGATCGCCAATGAACTCAGAAGGGACCGGTTTCGCGGTGTGGTCAGAAGTCCAGACGCAGGGGGGTAAGATATCAAACTGGATTTGGAAGTCCTTCGGGGAGGGAAATGGCCCGCCAGGAATACAGGAGGAGGGATGTCAAGCTGAGAAAACCGTAAACTCAGGCAAGGAGTGCCATTTTTGAAATTGACCGTGACCCGGTGTATTGGCTTTTTCTCAGCATCGCCGACCAGGGGAGCTGACTGCTTGGAATCGCTGGAATTAACGCTAGCTAAGCTCTGACTGGGCGGTCGTGTGTAGAACCGTGAAACACGGGGTGCTCGGGGTGCAGCATGAAAAGCCGTTGCAGTCGGTGTCAATTGACGGAAGGTGCTGAGTCTGGGGTCTGATATGAACTGCCGAAGCTGGAATTCTCGACCTTTGCTCAAGCCGATTATTTCTTGATGTACCAGCTCAAAGTCCTCAACAGAATCGACACTAAAATATTCATTTTGATAGTTGAGTGACATTATGCGGTTTGTTGAAAGTCACCCACCCTCTAGCCACACCTATGCTTAGCAAGGCACGTGCTAAGAAGCGAAATACGCGCCGCGTCAATGCACCCCCAAAGCCTCCGCTCGCAAAGCCAAGCAATGTTTCAACTGCACCAAGGGCCAAGGCACCCGTAATCCACCCGATACCTTTGAGGAGGTGTATTTCCTCGCTAGGTGACGTTTCGATACGGCGCTGATTGATTAGAGCGCGGACAAGGCGATAAAACGCCAAGAAGGCATTAAGGAGTTGGTATGCTGTCACAAGGGCTAGTGCAAGACTCGTAAAGAAAACCCAGATAACACGATCCCCATCGTAAAGAAAACCCGCGACGAGAAGTTGCTGTGAGTCGGAAAAGAGAACGCCTGAACGTTTGATATCATTAAACAGTCTCAAAGTTCAGCTCAAAACTCACTATATGATATGCCAATGAATGATGCCACTTCGTTGAGGGCGGCGACAACAGGGACGAAAAGGAAAAGCATGAGCGTGGTGGGCGTGTGTAACCGACGAGGAAGATTGTCAACGAGCTCAGCACGCGTCAAGAGGAATATGAATAAGGTGTAAAAGAAAATCGGAACTGAAGAAGTTGCAGCTTCGAATAGTGAGCCTTGTGACGGACAGTTCAGAAAAGAGAAGGCGCAAAAAACGTACCAAGAATCCTGTCAAAGACCTTGAAGGCATCTGGATTGTTCCGCACAGCGGGAAAAATTTGTGAAACCATCTCGAGTAGAACAAGGACAAAATAAGATAAGCCCTCTGCTGTGAGCCAAAGATGACGCCTGAAGCGCAGGTCATTGTGAAAGTTCATTCATCGAGATGACGGTGCTCACCGACCATTCCCGTGGTTTGTGAAGAGCAAGAAGGTTGAACAGAAGACCTGGAGCACGGTGGGTATCACGATAGCGATATTCTGAAGCCGAGTATACGATTCGCAGCGAAGGATGGCGGCCGTAGACAGACAGACGGATCCCATTTACGACAGGACTGTTGACTATATATTTTTCTCAAACAAGGTCCAAGAACATGGCAAAAGCCCTTGTTGAAAGGCCTCCAAGAGAATCGGAGAATTGAAGTGCGACAAAAGAGTGGAATTGCAGGCTAGCTGCGAACGATCGACCAGCGTAGGGGGTGTAGCTAATCAGGAGGGGACGCAGGCGAGAGCCTTGGTTGCCATTGACAAAGGTTGGCCCATTTGATGATTCGCTGTCGGTTGCTATAGCGTGTTAGGAGGAGAATACTTATGATTGTGTGTTCTTTGTCCACAGACCATGTCCAATCCACATCTGACGCTCCCAGTGGTGACGATAGATCCAACGTTTGCCACAGTCATACACGACGTTTTCAAGGGCATGGTTCCCTCCGAAAAATTCTGGATTTCATGCTACAAGACATCCCACCCGTCTCTCCACACAAAGATCCACGTCGAGCTTGACCAGAAGAACCGCGATCTTGTCCTGTTGACAGCAGCAGAGGGCGATGTAAGCATCGTCAGGGAGGACAGCGTGAGTGGATTAGATCCATGAACAGTGAGAAGTCCTAGGTAATCGACAATCGCAGCACAGAACTACGCCGTGTCTTGCCCTCCTCTAGGCATTTCATCGACGCCTGTTCTGCCCCCTGTTCAGGAATACCTCGACCACGAGCGTTCGAATGCACAACGCGTGAGTGCGCCCTCTCTCACCCCGCGCTATCCATTATGGTTCATACCAACAGCCTCAGAGAATCACCGCATTCGATGTTGCTCACGACGGATCTACATTCGCTACAGGGTTCTTGGATGGCTCCGTTTTCATCTATCCAACATCTCCTCTAGCATCCCCTCCCAGTTTTCCCATTGCACGGTCGATATCAGTGAAGGGGTTCCGGGCGACATCGCGACCGCACCTTAGCACGGTTACCCGCCTTCAGTTCTTCCCCTCTTGTCGTGTCCTCCTCTCCTCGGGTGCAGACTTCTCCCTCACCATCCTTCCTGTTGATCTGCCTGCTCCTGGTACGACCCACGGCGCGCGCATCTCGCCAGTACGGACGCTCCGTGGCCATGTTCGTTCCGTCACCTCCACCGCCATAATCGGACCGGGCCGTAACATCCTTTCATCCTCTCTAGATGCTACAATGAAGCTCTGGGACGTCTCTTCCAGCTCCATCATCACATCCATGCTCGCTGCATCTCCTATCTTGTCCATGAGCCTCGGCGAACGTGCACCTATACTTCCTGACGGAGAAGACCCCGCTATCCCGGTTCCTAGTGCCAATACACACGCAAGCAACTCTTACCAAGTTCCAGAGACGCAGTCCAAAATCGTATTTTGCGGACTCCAAAGCGGTCACTTCGAAATGTTCGATCTGGGGCTCAAATTCTCTGTATATCGTTCTTCCCACCTCACGACGCCTGGCTCTCTCACGGCTATCAGCTACTCCCAGGAACATCACCTCCTCGCAACGGGGTCGGCGAAGGGGTTGGTGACGCTGTATGACACGCGGGCGCTGGGAATACCTGTCACTTCCTTCGAAAGAAACGGCTCTCAGGTAGAAGACCTCCAATTCCTGAATGAAGAGAGCGAAGTAGGGCTCGCGATAGCGACGGCGGATGGGCTGCCATTTATAGCGGGCGTTGTACCAGAAGGACCCATGGTGCGCATCGAGTTGATTGGGACGGATTGCGATCCAGTCAAAAATGTGAGGATCAGGACTGGGGAGGGTGGGAGGGAGGTGTGGACTGCAGGTAATGATGCTATCGTGAGGAGATATCTGGTCTAGGGCGATGCAAGCGAGCACATGTTTGGGATTGCATTCATATTACGAATGTTCAACGCCCAATCCCTTGTTCCCGATGAAATGTATTGGTGTCATTGAAATAAAGTCTTGTAACATAGGTCTATGTATGTTACTTGCACAACTACTGTCTCGGAAATGTCTCATACTCAGACAACCGGGTCTCCAGGCCAAACTGAGCTTAATGAGGGTGGGGCAAGCGAATCTTGCTGTAAGGCATCGTGAACTATAACCCTCGACTAGCTATAAATGCGAGCAGCAAACGGAGGGTGTAAGTGACCATGTGAAATGAAGCTCTGAGAGGGTAATGAGGGGTCGCTTTTGAGCGCCTCGCGGAAGGCCGACGATGCCTGAGGTATGGTGCAGTGCGCCTTAAAGCCGCTACTTTTGTACAACCAAAATTCCTCCTGAAAAAAAAGTCAGATTTCTTAGTCCTTTAGCCAAAATGCTTGTTTTGATGAGAGGAACAAAACCCTAAAACGGTTTGTCAAAATACTCAAAACTGTGGAAGTTCTTGTTTTTGGGGTGGTCGATTCCGCCGCCTAGTACCAAACAAGGTAATTACATGTCAAATTGGGCTGCGACCCGCTCTGGAACCCTTCTGTGCGATGTGTAGCGCCGTGAACTGAATGCTTTGACCTGGATTTGAGCCTGTTTCGCATCCAGTCCACCCCGATATGCCTCCATCCATCTTTTCATCCTATGCTCCCATTTCCGGATGGTCTCAACGGATACTGATGCAAGTGCGTCCGGCATGTTTTCCTTCAATGTCTCGAAAGTGTAATCACAGTGCTCCCGAAGATATCGCTTGACTGCACCCCAAAAAAACTCAATAAAGTATTTTTCTATTGCAAATTACTGTAGGATATCCAACCCCTTGTTGCGGCCCCCGCTCTTCCCATGACAAATTTGAATTTTTTTTTGCCGGGCAATTCCGCCGCTGTCCAAAAGTGGCGGCCGTAAGGCGCACTGCACCATAGACCGTTGCGTCTTTGCGGTGGCTGTATGTCAGTGGGCAGGGTCATTTGCTCAGGTAGCGGACTTGCGCGACGTCAGAGGAGATGCATTGGTGGGCTGCCCTTGCCGTTCGGTGATGATGCGAGCAGGCGTATCATCGCGTGCCTATTTCTACCGACCTGCTTTGGGGCTTTCTGGGTGGGGCTTTGGCTCCATTGACTATCGCAGGCGCCGACTTACTCTTGTATTATGGTGTTATGCGAGCACACGGCACTCAATACGACCATAAGACTTACATGATATGTTAAGCCTACATATTGATACGTTCCAAACTTCCGGGAATCAATGCACACAGTTTTTGCCGAACCAGTGACTCCCGCCAGGCGTCAGATATGGGAAGGCGGCGGTCAATACTCAGACGATCGTCCGCCGAGCGATATTTTATTGTGCGCCGCCAGCCCGAGGAAGCGGCCCACCACCTGCCAGTGTTACTTCTCTGCACGATATTGGTGATCCATGCTTGTTCCCACAGTCCTCATCCACCTGGTTGGACAGGCTAGGTGTACAGCGTCAACCATAGTGTAAGAAACAGGAAGTTGGACACGTTCGAGACCAGTGATAGACCGCAGCTCGTGATGGCTCCGAGAGTGAAAATACAACCGGGGGCGATGGTTACGGACAAGTCCCCACAAGAAAATCCGAGATCTCAACTTCATAGGCGACTAGGTAGAGAGCGGTCTTGCAGAGATTCATAACGCACTGGCGTAACGCTGGCGTCAACCCTAGTAATGAACAGATTTTGATGGCCTCAGGAACACTTGATCAGCCAATTTACTTCAAGATACACATATGTCTTGCATATGTACATACTTTTGAAGCCAGCGAATCGCGCATCCCATTCAAGCAGGTTGGACAAGCTAATAGACCAACGCCAGCTCAGAGGTACCGTTCCCTCAGCCCTGAAACGACACCACAAATTGCCAGGTTCCATTCTTGTCAGTCTACGACCCTTGCGCCACGTTCGGACCCTGATTTTTCGATGGGACCAGGCTGATGTTCTTCAAAACCCGTCGGGCGAGTCCCCTCCACGCCAGCCTGTGCACATTGCATGTACATGACGCGACGAGTGATATTCGTCTACACTGGGTCTATAACCTTTGTTGAAAGGGGGCAATAACGGAATGTCGTCGTCAGTCAAGACAATTCATTCCTTGCAGCTCATTGATGTAAGGAGAATGGGAGGATTAACAAAAATTTACCTTTAACTTCTTCAGTAATGTTGATAGGATCTAAGTTTATTGGCTCCATGGACTTGAAGTTTGCATGGCCTGTCAACCGACAAGTGGATCAGATTCAAGTAAACCAACGCCAGTCAAGGAGATGTTCCAGTCGCTCCAGAGGATGCACGTTCTGACCCAGTTTGAAGCTTAGGCGCGGCCACCAGAAAAGTAATTGGGTGTCGTATCATCATCGTTTAACGGAATGTTGATTCTCCTTGGATGATGAAGACACTTCTTCGTTTTCTGGTTGGTCTCGAATCGGGGAATGGGCTGAACTTCGACGGTTTTCCAGCTCGAGGGTGTAACAGGATCGTAACACTCCTTAGTACGTCGATTTAACCAGTGTGAAGGATGGTGTGTGGGAGGACGTCGCGTGAGTCGCCACTGTCACAGTGGTGGGGTCGTCAGACTAACTTGAACCAGTACCGAGGGCACCTCCTTTCGACTGAACAATTTTATTGTCATTGCCAAGGGATCCGGCGTTTTCAAATCATCCACAGGGACTTTCACTCTTCACCTGCCCTCGGTCGCTTGCCCTCTGTATATTCTTGCGCGCTGGTACCATGAGGTATGTGCTTTCGCGTCAACGTTGACTTCATACAGACTTCTATAGGATGAGAGCGACATGATGTCAGCCATGATGAGCGCATCTCTTGCAAATGTATGATCGGGTACAGCCAGCCCGTTATCAATGAGTCTCCTCATAAACCAAGTCTGACCTCCAAACCTCAAAGATGGAGGGGGGGGTGGCTGCGCCATATAATAATTGCTAACGTGTTATCCTTGGGTGAGATGCTTGGTCAGGAACTGGTGGAATGGCCTTTGGTCACACCTCTCGGACCTGCATAACCTGCCAAGATCGCAACCTAATTTCTCTTCCCGTTTCCTCTCGCCGTTACCCATATACGTGGAAGTTTGGCCTACTCATCTTATGTGACAGGGATTCTTTCGTCCATTCAGTCCCATTTGGACCGTCGGCTGGATCTACTACAACCCAACGATTACAGGAGGAAGAATACCGTTTTCAGGTTGCGATATCTCCTCAACAGAGGAGTCTCAATAAGAGACCCCCGACCTTCGCACCACGCACAGACAAAGTTCCGGACAAATCGAAGAACACCACCCCACATATGCCGGGGTGTCCATGTGCTCGATCATCAGGTCAACCGTCGACGGCTCGATGACTGTCCACTTGAATGCTTCGGACTGCCTGCTATCGCTGCATCCACTCTTCAAATGCCGCAAGCTGCCCTGTCCGTGCCGTTCGTTCATGCCGTGCCAGACACAATGTAAGATCATTCTCATTTACATAGATTGTCGTTATAACGTGTGGTACTGTTGATCCTGTTCAATCGTTCAAGGGATGTCCTGTTGCCGCTTGGACAGCTGCAAGCGGTGGCCTCTACATCCGCCCGAATTTCATCCCTCGGATCGGAAGCTCACGGGATCGTCGTCCGCCATCCCACATACACCAAGTAGGAACTATTGGTTATGGCTATTTGAAGGAATGGATTTAACAGTTGAAAAAAAATTGCAGCAGGTGATCCTATCCCATCCCTCCTTTTGCACTGGCGTCTCAACACAAGACTTTGGGCAAGGATCGTGTGGTCATCACGCGGATGCAAATGCAAGTATGCACCATGCGCTTTTAAACCCATCATGGCCGCAAGTATGGTTGGAATCAAACCATAAAGTTACTCTTCGAGCATATATAAACCGACGAAGAGCAGAATTCCATGATAGCACTCTCGGACGCGCCAGTTTTGTACAAGGATCATGCTTCCCTTCCAACCTCTTTTCTTGCCAACCATGTTACTCGTCCTAAGCGGCCCCGTTTCTGGGCTTGGTACTGCATGTACGACCCCTCTGGCCGCTGGTACTGCAGCACCTGGCGACCCTTATTGGATGCAGGCCATTGCACACCAAGGAATATCAGCCTTCAATTCGAACCCTAGTACCTACCAAGTTTTCAGAAACGTAAAAGTGAGAATATTAGGCGTAACTAATCTATAGATCTAATCTCATTTCTCCAAGGATTTTGGCGCAAAGGGCGATGGTGTTACTGATGATACTTCTGCAATCAAGTAATTTCCCGGGAGCTTATTTAACAATGCTCGCTCACAGAGCACCACAGCGCCGCAATCTCTTCAGGCGGCCGTTGCGGTGAGGGCTGTGAGTCCAGCACGTATGAATGCCAGGCTTGTAATTAGCGTCCCTTCTCACTTCTTGTCGTATCAGCGTCACGCCGGCGGTCGCCTACTTCCCGACGGGGTCAGTCGGTCCCAAATTCGTTGTCCTTACCATCTCATGCAAGCAAAAGGACCTATCTTGTTTCTGCACCGATCATTGCTTACTATTATACCCAACTCATTGGGGATGCCAGAAATCCACCCACCCTCCTGGCCTCTGCGGGCTTCGATGGGATTGCAATTATCGGTTCGTTTCCCTTCTCGAATTGATATATGAGCGATGCTCACGTTAAAGGTAGACGCCGACCCCTATATTCCTGGAGGCGGTGGCGCTCAATGGTATACTAATCAAAATAACTTGCCAGTATTCCATGGTACTGTTTGAAATCCGAAGCTCTTATATCTTCCGTTCAACAGCTTCCGTTCAGTGAGAAATTTCATCATCGATATCACCCGGTGTGTAAAACGCGCGCCTCAAAGTATATGTACTGATGCAATCTCAATTTAGCGTGCCTGCTACGAAGTCAGGCACTGGCATCCATTGGCAAGTTTCCCAAGCTACGTCTTTGATGAACATCGTCTTTCGCATGTCAACTGCCTCGAACACTGCTCATCAAGGTGCGTATTGCGGTCCACAACATGATAATTAAATCCAAAATTTCGACCACAGGTATTTGGATGGAGAATGGAAGGTGAATTTGGACTCTGCCTGACACCCAGTGACATGACGACTCCTTTAGCGGTGGTTTCATGGGTGATCTCGTCTTCTACGGAGGTGGCTCTCATCTAGATTACTTTCATTGGAATGGAGCACTCATGTTTGACAGGAAAATTCGGGATGTGGGTCGGAAATCAACAGCAAGTCTCCCACCCGTGGCTGCACGATTTTTATCACGATGCTCCTCCAGGTTTACGGTTCGCAACATCACTATTAGCAATGCGCAGTCTGCAATCTACAGTCCGTGGAGCTGGGGTTAGTATCACCCTCCTGCTTTCGAACGTTCTCCGTTTACGAGCTCGCAGGCTGGACTTTCCAACGTGTCAACATCAATAATTGCCAGGTTTGTGAAGATGGCCGCGGTCAACAACGTGTTCTGACAGCCTTTATCAGGTTGGTTTCGATCTGAACACTGGCGGAACCACGCAGGCCACTCAAGTAAAGTGATCACAATGCAATGTGAGAAGCTGTGGATACTCACAGGCACCCCAGAGCGTTGGAGCGGTCGCCGTCATCGATGCTATTGTTACGAATACTCCTATCTTTGTTCGCACCTCCCATTTGAGCAGGAGCAGCCTTGCTGGATCCCTTGTCCTAAACAATATCAAACTCACCAATGTTCTGACTGCCGTTGGAGTAGCCAATGGAACGGTTGTGCTCGCTGGTACCACTGGAACAACGACGATCGCCTCTTGGGGACAAGGCAACATATTTAAAGGAACCAACCCGACAGCTACTTTCACCCAAGGGAGCATTAACAATGTGGTAAAGCCCTCTGTACTCCTTGACACTTCCGGAAACATCTTCGGAAAAACACATCCTCAATATGCGGCATATACTCCTAGCCAATTCGTCAGTGTGAGATCAAATGGCGCGAAGGGCAACGGCCGAACGGATGATACTGCTGCTCTTCAGGCTATATTTAACAAGGTGTGCTTCGTATAATGATCTGGTTCCGAACACAATTGACATTGACCTATAGTATTCAGGCTGCAAGATCATATTTTTCGACGCTGGAACATATGTGGTCACATCAACCCTTATGATACCTGCTGGTACCCAGATGATCGGCGAGGCATGGTCCGTCATTGCGGGTTCAGGAGCGGCGTTCCAGAACATCGACAGTCCACAACCTGTCGTGCAAGTTGGCGCAGTTAATTCGCAAGGCGTGGTTGAAATCTCAGACATCGTCTTCACTACAATCGGCCCGGGTTTGACAAATTTTTTTTCCTTGATTATCAACAACTAAAATTCCGTTGGCAGCTCCTGGCGCTGTCGTCGTACAATGGAATGTTAAACAACCCAGTGGACAAAATGGGGGAGCCGGTATGTGGGACTCACACATCAGGTAAGTAATGTATCGATCTTCAAGGCGACCCCTGAGCGCGTCTCGGTAGAATTGGAGGAAGTAAGCGCTTCTTGCATCTACACAAAATCAATTCCTAATGTTCCTCAGCTGCTGGCACCAAACTGCAGCTGTCGCAGTGCCCAAGCAGTGGTAGTGGTGGAACCACGAATTGCTACGGTGCTTTCCTCGCTTTACATCTTACCTCCGGATCAACTGCTTACCTTGAGGTGAGCATTCTAAACAGCCAACGTACCAAACTAAGCACTTTTTGGCAGGGTACTTGGGTTTGGCTAGCTGATCACGACCTCGATTCCGCAAACAATGATCAAATTAACATTTACTCCGGCAGAGGTCTTCTTTCCCAGTCAGCAGGACCTGTCTGGATGATTGGCACGGGTGAGCCCGTGTGTGACCTCCCCTTTTTGTTTTCACTTAAAGTCCCCCGCTTGGCTTCGCCATACTAGGTTGTAAGTCGTCAAAGGCTATCTAGTCTTGCACAACATCGAGCATTTTGTTCCCTTAGCTGAACACCATGCACTCTACCAATATAACCTAGTCAATGCGCAAAATCATTACATGGGCTTGATTCAGACCGAAACTGTAGGCCAAATCATTGTTATGGGTATTGGCTAATGACTGACGTAGATATTCTAGCCCTATTATCAACCATCTCCTTCACCTTTCACCACGAATACTGCCTATAGCGATCCCTCTTTCTCCAGCGCCCTAACTGCTGCTTGGGCTGTCAGTATCACAAAGTCTTCCGATATCATTATTTTTGGTGCGCCCTCCAGTTGAAACTCATCATTGACTTGTAGCGTGAACATGCTTTTAGGTGCTGGGCTCTATAGCTTCTATCAGAACTACGCTCAAACCTGCTTGGACACCGTTTCCTGTCAACCGCAACTTTTCAATGTTGACAGCACATCCTCGGTATCAATCTATAGTCTGTCGACCGTCGGGACCACTTATCAGCTGAGCCTGAATGGGCAGGGGATTGTCAACCAGAGTTCGAACCAGAATGGGTTTGCTCAGACGGTCACTGCATGGAGTAGAACTTGAGTGCCTGTAAGCGACGAACCTTGTAATTGTTCCATGTGCATTTTCCGGAATCGAGCGTGGTGTTGCTTCCTATTATACATTGGAGTCGGATATCGCGAAAGATGGGATGCATTGGGACTATGTATATAGTTTGAGGGGTTGGGGATGGGATTTTACGACTTTACTCCTGCGGGAATCCTATACATACATACATACATACATAAAGTTCACAATGTATGTATCCTTTTCACTGCTCGTTGCAATCTGTTTCACTGCATTCGCGACGATTAGCGTATGTTTGCAACTCATTTCCAGAGAGATCTGACTGGCTGGTGATCACTGTGAGCCAATCGAATTGCCTGAAACTTGCCTGGAAACGAGTTACAACCATACTCTCAGATTCTGATGAGTTCCATTCCCAGCGCGATGGCTCTTTTGTCGAATATACGGTTCAATAGAGGCACTGTAGAAATAGATGGTCATCCAATGATACTACCTAATTCGCCGCCGATGTTCACTTCCGGACGAAACCACCGTACAAGTATGTGACTAAAAGCACAACGGGTTCCAACTTCGAAGACAACCAGAACATCACATCGTTCTCCCTCATCTCCGTCTTTCAAAAATTCTCTGAAAACACGAGTTAAAAAGGCGGATGTAAGACCACATGTGCGATACCTTTTCCAAAGAAGAATCTCGTTCCTGTCGGTTGAGAGTATTTATTAGACATTGCATGTAGTTGTCTCGATAGCACGGGAGGTCCACAAAAAAACTGCGGGGAAAATAGTCTGATCAGCCCCCTTGAGCTCTTCAAGAAACTGGTCAGGACTCACGACACCAACATCCGTGTCCGGATGTTTGTCTACTATGCTCCCGAACACCCTATCCCAATTCGGCCGGCCGAAGTGCGTAGGGGCCCTCAACGACGTGATAGCATCCTTCTCTGCACCAACATCCTGCACGATGATATTGTTCATGTCATCCTCCTTTATTTTAGCGGTTAGGTAGATGTTGATTTCGATTCGATTCTGCGTATCCTGTTCTTCTATAGCATGGAGAAGGGAATGGAACCATTCAGCTGTGCCAAAGTCACGAATGACCCAGGTAAAATAGACCTATTGCAATCGGGGGGTTCATCGATGGGAAAAGGCAATATGTCAGATATCTACCCTGGATAGGCGAGTACGCTTAGAGTTGTTGAAGTTGTTCATACGATACCAGATCGACTTGAGGATCCTGGCCATGATGGGTAACATGAACAGACAACCTGAAAGCCAGACACTCACGAGGCAAATGGAGTGACACCAATCCCAGCACCAACAAGCAGGACCGTCTCATAATTCAAGAAATCTTCGCTGGCGCTACCAAAAGGGCCGTCCACCATGACGCGTGGCAAAGTGCGATTAAGGGAGGGATTAGCGGCTGTGCTAACGACTTTGCCGCCGTCAGCTGGATCGCTCTTGCTCTTGTCCATTGTCTCAAAGTCACACCCCACAGCCTTGGCCAGGGCTTTGGTGAAGTCGCCCACGACTCGAATATGGACGGAAATGTAATCCTCCTCGGGTGCACTAATGCCATGCCCTCAACTATGATATCGCAAGACTGATGATCAAAGTACATACCTTGTAAGGGTGAAGGGATGCCATTGGAAATACGAGATCTCAGGACATGACAGGAAGATGTATTGACCAGCCCGGGTTGTGGTTTTCTCCTTCTTTATTTGCAACTCCATGACGTTCGACGGGTGCTGTATGACTTTGGATATATATGTGATATGACGAGAACGAATTTCACGGAGAATGCGCTCGTATATCCAAATGAGTCCTCCAATCAGCCAGTATCGCTGTCAACACTGTGTGTCAGAAACCGGGAAAAGCGTCTTTGCCTTTTGATAAGGACTCACCCAGAAAACACCGATATTATCGTAGGAACAATACGGAGGCCGGTCAGGCTTAATCATGCAGAACATACCATGTAGCTGCCAGTTGATGAAGAAGACGATGAAAAGATGATGCGAGTACCAAAACCTCTCGAAATGTGCCCTCCTCCTCTTCTCGACTGCAAAGAATGCCATGATCCCCAAGGCCACAGTCATAATCCACCCTGTCACCCCAGGACCAGTAAGAAAATTGGCACTGAGGAAAGCAACGACTCGCTGGCCCGTAGTCTTGGCGTCAGTATCCGCAATAGCTAGGCGGGTAAAGTTGACCATATGAGCGCTAACGTGGACGGCTGTCCAAGTGACCATGGACCAAGCGGTAGCTTTGTGCAAGGTAAGATTCTTGTCAAATGGAATGATGGAATTGAGAGGAGTGCGGCGGAGGAGAGAGACGAAGTTGCGGCAGACAGGGAGAAGAATGAAGATGACATCGACATGAAGGACGAGAGCGGCCGAACGAGCGATTGCTGGACTCTGGGTTCAATTGGAGGGAAGGGCGGACTTGGAGGGAAGAGACATACGATAAGTGATACCAAAAGTAGCCCGAGCACCAACCAAGTTATCCTTGATTTGGTAGTTCATAAACCCGAAGACGGCAACAAGGAAATGGAGGAATATCCAGGCGCCGAAGAACAACTGCCTGCCACCCTCGTTTATCATCCAGAGGTCATATTTTTGCCGCCAGCTAGTGGGTTTTGGGGGTGGCCTGTTCAGAGAACCGGAAGTCAGGGTGCGTTGGAGACCTTGCAACCTCCTTCTCTCTGTCCTGTTACGCTGAAGATGGGCGCCACCAGGGTACATGTCGGTCATGTCGGGGTGCTGATCCAGAGCAAAGCCCTTTCCGTCGGAAAAGTCGAGGCCAGAGGAATGTTTGGAAGCCATTAAGGGAATCTAGTGGAGCGCGTGGAAGAAAGCGCAAAAAAAAAGAGTGAGAGAACAGGCCAGCTGGTCGAGAATGAGGAGAGGCCCAGAAGACGAAAGGATGGGAGAACAAAGCCGGGCTGGTCTCATCCTTTCAATCATTCTTGTTGTATCTGACAACCGATCGGGGTGCTTGCCGCTGTACCTCAGTGTTGCTACACGACCGCCACGGCAGCCGCATGCTTACATGCCCAATACTAGTATCATACTAGCCCAGACCCAAATCTGGTGTAATAGATATTTAGCAACTTACTGTATCAACAAGCTCTTGTGGGGACTGATCGTCGCAAGTCCTTCCAAGTTCTGCACATCTACTACATATATGTCGCGCTCTACAACCCACGGAACCGCACTGCCGGGATTTATCTCAGGAAGAGGCCGGACGAGTTGATAGTGTATGTCCTCATGCGTGCTTACGCCTCCAGGGATCCATGACTGTTGACAACTCGTGTTATGAACAGAGAGAGTGGGCAATGGTAGTGGCGCTGAGGACGTTAAAAACGTGAGGTCGTGAGTTCTCTGGAGAATCGACCTTGGATTTTGTTAAATCACACCGGAAAGTTGAGGTTTTCAGCGTTGCCGAAAACTTGGTTCTATTTCTCTATATCTCAAAGAAGTTTTCGGGCTGAAAAACCTCGACTTGCCGGTGTGAATGAGAGAACATCGAGCGTGCGACAAGAAATATATATAGTATACCCCCCACAAATATTTCCATTATATAGTTGAGTAACGTACCTACTAAAACCGTATAATGTGAAACTATTGCGAGGTATGTTGGAGGTAAAAAGACCAACATCCACGAGAGGAAATGTATGGAGAATCAAACGTGATGATATGCGGATGTGTATCGAGATGATGCTGTTTATACAAAGTTGGTTATGTGGGTTGAGAAGAACAGGTTCAGATAATGAGGGTTAATGAGGAAACAGGAATGGAAATGTGCATTGCCAGGTCCTCTACGACGGGGTAGTCACCTTGAGCTTCGATGTCCTCATGTTTGTGAGCGGTAGAGAGGACACGGAGGATCTAAGGGTTGTTATAGTCGCAACATTAAGCGTTTTTTCAATTGGAATTGCGGGAGGTTTCCGCCGTTTCGGTGGAGGGGGTGGTGCGGAACGTCGAGGTGGTAGTGACTGGTCCGACAGGCCCTGCTTGATTGACGCCGCAGCTTGAGAATGGCGGTTATGGGCGGTGGACTCCGGCTGCAGATTTCGATTGAGAGGATGGGTAGCAATTTGGACTGGTTGGGTTGCGCTATATCTAGGGACCGGGGGAGCGGAAGTGGGTACTGGAGTCGTGGGGGTGGTAACTGCTGGTAGGCTTGCTGCGCTCGAATTGCTTGTCCGGCGAAGTGCTTGTGCAGTTGAACGAGGTAGCTTGGGTGCCCCGGGTTGCGTTTTGAGATGTTCTACACTCTTACTGGATTTCAACTTCTTGGAATTCGAACGTTCGAGCTGGGCAGCGGCAGGAACATGATCAAGTAGAGTAGGACTTCGGAGCGGCGGATCGCGGTTGATTGGGATGTCATGAAGCAAAGTATTGGATCCTTGACGAGTTTTGGTGAGGTTCACACACCAGTCTCCCCCAAGGCAGCGCTCCACTAATCGTTTGGTGGTCAGGTTCACATCTCTGACCGGAGAGTTTGCTACGAGAGACTCAAGCGCGATGACGATTTGTGATCGCTTATAAGGAACTTCACGCAGTTGGGTTTTTGTCAGCAGAGGATGTAGCACGCGGAGGTAGGTATGGCGCAACTGATTGCTACATGAGACCAACAGATTGTAGATGAGGTAACAAACATACTGATTCGCTATCCTCGTCAAGGTCAAGGATCTCACGGAGAAAAACATCGACTAGAACACGAAGATCGTTGGTGTAGAAGTATTCAGATGTCCCTTTCGTCGTGAAGAGGACGTAGAGAATCTTCAGTATCAAAAGTTGCATGCATAAGTCTTCGGGACTGCGTCCTGGGCAGAAATCAGAATACGCAGAGATACAGTGAAGTCAACTGACCAGCGCGGTTCAACATGAAAATCATATTTTCGCCAAAAGTCTTGCTAGAGCCCAGGCGCCGCATCAGTACTCGAAGAACCCGATTTTTGGATTCTGGCGGTTGGGCTTCATCGTAAAGAGAGCCCTCGTCGGGTAAAGAAGCGACCATGAACTGCTCGTTGAGAGAGACCTGGGGCACCATGAGCGGAAGAATTATAGATTCAAATGATGACTGACAATCAACTTGATGACATTGTAATTGAAACTGTCATCGTGCATATGTCGCGTTTGTTCCACAAGGTCAAATAGGTAATCGATAAAGGGATCGTCAAATGTTTCTAAGAAGAAGGATGTTGATTACCCATTGAATAAAACAGGACAATACGCACTGAGGTCTTGCACTGATAACCTTTGCACACGACAGACTTCATAGAGCAACCTTACGGACACGCTCCTGAGTTTCGCCTCAATGGGCACAGGAACGTTCATTAAATGCCCATTGGAACCACTAATTACGCCAAAATACGTGTCTTCGACGTCTGGGTCAATCTCCACCAGAACATGATCCATGAGGTATGGCAACAACGGCCGGAATCGTTTGTGGGATCGGAAGAAGTCATTCCGTCGGTGCCCATAGCAGAATAGGATATGATAAATGATGAGTTGCAAGTGTGGATCTGTCCTCTGAGGTAATTCAGCCCCGTATTCCGATAGAAAAGCCCAGACTCGCCACAGACCGATTGAACATCGCCGACTAATATCTCACTCATACGCTCTGAGTGGAATTCAAAGATCTCCGAGTCGAGAATCAGCTCACACGCATGCTCCAACTGTAGTGGACTCTGCAAATACTGCTCTATTTTAACGGTGTCAGTTCGTGTGCATTCTGGTTCGGAAGAAGTGCACTGGCCATGGTACGATGAACATAGAGCGAGAGACTGTCGAAGGGTAGAGTCCAACAGAGAGAGGGTAGGCATATCTTTTGTTCCAAAATTCAAGATATCCTCGAGCTCTAGACGAAAAGAATGAGTTTTGGCAGGGGGGAAATTCAACATGATACACACCTGACCAGAACTGTGGCGCGGTCTCGACCAGGTAAGTTATGCCAAGGTCGTCCTCCATTGTAATGCCCGCGACCGACACAAGCGCCATGGTTGGGGAAAACCCTACAGATAAACCCTAACTTGGGGTTTATCATGTTTAAGTTTCGACAAGCACCTTGGCAACAAATTGGCAAAGAAAGCCAAGTCAGCTTTATAACATGTCCGTCCCACTCGAGTCTCTCAGTCTGGGGAACATCATGGCCAATTGAATAAGTAGATCAAGGTCAGTCACCGGTAATGGCTTTGCCGGACAGAGGACTGAAATCACCATGTTCGAAGCGGACCTGCTTGATCATTCACAATTCAGATCTATCTGTTGCTACCATGGCTCAACGGCGCCTTGGTCACCTCTTGAGGGAATTAACGCCAGCTCCAACACCTATCGGGACCTTGAAACTCGGTGGGATCAATTATGAAGTCCCAGTATCGCAGACGCCATCGAGGCTTGTGCATTCAAATGCACTGCTCGATGTGAACCACCCGATCAACCGCGACAACCTGCATTGGATGTTGCAGAAGTATTTGTTGGGCCAAGATATGTTTCTGGTATCGCAGCCAGGACCCTACGCGCGGCGGCTTGTGATGACTTTTGGAAGGTGCGACTTCCGAACTTGATGTGTGTTATGTATATTTATTACTGAACAGGATGATTAATGCCGAATATGAATATATTGCATTGCATCGGGATGTCGGAGAGACGGAATTGAAACAGGGACGAGAGATCAGACAGGGAGGTAACTTGGAATACGTGGACAGTGCTGCAGTGAGAGCAGTGAAGCACGGCCGTCTATTGATCCTCGAGGGGATAGAGAAGGCAGAGCGGGGTATCATGCCAGTACGTTTTACAATGAAGTGCAGGTGTTTCTCTGCTCTAAACCCCATATCAGGTACTCAATAATTTACTGGAGAACCGCGAAATGTAAGCAGTTCAACCTTCCAGTTCTTATGCCATCGAACTCACTGCGTGGCCAGGAACCTTGAAGATGGAACACATATTATTCATCCACACCGTCATGCCCTTTTAGAAGGCTCCGAACTGCCCAAGTTCATCCCTGCTCATAGGAACTTCCGAGTCATTGCAATCGCCGCACCAATTCCGCCCTACACCGGCTATCCCCTTGACCCGCCTTTTCGCAGTCGCTTCCAAGCTCGGTTCGTCGATCCTGTCGGATCCTTACTTGCTCTTCACCCATCTCCCTCATCTAATACGCTCGTTACAAAACTCTCCGAGATAATTCTCTCTGTTCAGCTCTCATCCGAGACCTCTTCGTCCAGCGCTCTCTCGACAACCCTTTCCTTATCCAAATATGCACTTCCTCCTTTTCCCCAGACTGCCCTGTCAAAGCTCAATGCCGTCGTCACAACTTTTGCACCTCCAGACCTTGTGTCCCCGACTCAACTCACAACCCTCCTGTTGTCCATCCACCCGCAGCTTGTTTATGCACCTGCCCAGGCATGGGTCGTACTCAAGAGATTGGCGGGTGACGTGGGGTTGGGGGACCTTGTCACTCCCACGACTGCAAGCAATAGTCCCTCCGACGGCTTACTAGGTTATGTTGTAAGGGGCATAGAGCGCGTTGATAGAGAGACCGCTCGCGTGACGTTCTCTCACTCTCATAGTGCACTCGCACCAGTCAGTGTCAACGTAGCAGCTGGCCCCAACACCTTCCTTCCCTTTCCCTTTCCTCCTGAAACCTCACAACTTGCATTCACGCCTTCTCAAAGATTTATAAGTCAGTTGACATGTTTCCTGCAAGCGCATGCTTTGGGATGGGATATCTCTCTCGTGCCGCCTGCTATACCTGCAGCGACCGGGTCGACCTCGGCAGGGACACTTGTGAGGGTATTTGGGGAGTTGTTGGGGTATGCGTCCAACGCGGCTCAGTCCCTAAAGGCTAGCGAAGTAATCCACTTATATAAGGAGATTGGAGGGCGGGAGGTTATCATGCGACGGAAGGTTGGAGAAGGTGGTGCAACAAGCTGGGAGCCGAGGTATTTCGCGTTGTCACCCTTCAGAAATTTTGTTAATTGATGATTTTCATAGTGCATTGATTCATGGAGCATGGACCGGGAATCTCATCCACCTCGAAGGCATTGACGTTATCGGCTCTACGGCAGGGTCTTTAGCGAGGCTCGTACAGGATAGGGAAGCAGAACTCTGGGAGGGGAGGAGGGTTGTCGGCGAGGCTGGGGCTCCAGAGGTACGCATATCCTTTTAGCTCTTCGTACATTTTGATCCCCCTAACTGGGTTTTTTTACTTGCTAGATTGTCCGTGATGTTGAAGGCAGCCTTCTCTCCACTGCCCACTCCTCTTTCCGCATAATCGCAACCGCCTCGAAATCTCTTCCGCTCAAGGACTGGCTTTCTTCTGAGCATGCAAACATGTTCTTCACGATCCCAACTCAACCCATGTCCCGTGCCGAAGAGCGTAAAATACTCGCCAACTCGGCCAACGGATGCCCACCTTGGGTAGTCGAGACGCTTCTGAATTTCGCGCAGAAATACAGAGGGAGTATGGCAGAAGAGAGTGATGTGGTGAGGAAGAGGAAGTTGGGGACGAGGACGCTGATAAGGGTGACGAGGCGAGTAGCAATTGAAAACGGGGAGGTCGATTTGTATGCCATTATCAGGCGTAGCCTATTGGCCGAATTCTTGCCTCCAGTGGAGAGGATGAGCTTAGAAGCGTTGTTGAGTGAGGTCGAAATTGACAAGAGGACGTCGCCGGTGTGTACTAAAGCCTATTGCATATTGAAAAGACCGACTGAAATTTCCTCTTAGTTCTATGGGAGTCCTATTGTCAGCGACAGTTCGCTCATCTTCCCTCACACCAGTGGGAATGGGCAAGACGCCCCAGCGCGGACCATCATCCCCCGCTTTGACAAGTCAAAAGACCCGGAAGGCATAAAATCGCATGTGCCTTATATGGACTTCTTCTACGACAACAGCTTGCAGAGTGGACTGATGAGGGACTTGGCGCTGGATTTGGAGGTTTTAGGGGAGAGTGTAGTCCTGTTGGGAAACCAGGTGAAACTATTTCCTTGTCTCTTATTGGGTGATGCTCATGTAGTTTGCGTACAGGGTGTAGGGAAGAACAAGGTTGTAGATCGGTGAGCTTGTTGTAACAACCAAAGGTCATGTCCATCCATGAAATTCTAATTTTTGACACAGATTATGCCAGGTCCGCCCCTCCCTCATTATGGAACAACTTCCTTACATAAACCTTTTGTTATTTTTTTCTGGAAGCTCCTCAACCGTCCCGTTGAATACATCCAACTCCACCGTGACACGACCGTCAACCAGCTCATGTTCACCACCACGCTCCACGCAGGTGTTCTCTGCTACAGCGACTCTCCCCTTCTTTGTGCTATCACTCACGGTCGTGTAATGGTTGTGGATGAAGCCGATAAGGCACCAGAGCATGTCGTGGCCGTGTTCCGCAGTTTGGCGGGGGAGGGGGAGATGACCCTTAGCGACGGGAGGAGGGTTAAGCGAAGACAAGATGGAGAAGAGCCTACGGGAGGACAAGAGGGAGGAGATATATTTGTGCACCCTGATTTCAGGTTGGTTTTGTTAGCAAATCGACCGGGATACCGTGAGTCCTGCTTCTTTACTTTGTTCGAATCGTCTAACAGCATGTGTTACAGCCTTTCTAGGAAACCACTTCATACAGGTCCTTGGGGAGAATTTCAGCGCACATTCAGTAACGAATCCGGATCCACAGTCGGAGAGGATGCTGTTGGAGCAAATGGCACCCGAGATCGATAAGGTATTGATCCGAAAGCTCGTTGGTGCTTTCCAAGATTTGAGAAAGGGTTACGAAGGAGGAGATGGTATAGCCTATCCTTATTCGCTGAGAGGTCTCACGATTCATCTTCATTTAATCAATTGGTCAATTAATTTTTGTTCTTGAAATACAGAGCTTATCAGTCTGGTTCGACACATACGAGCATACCCACAGGATCCCCTCGGAGACGCTTTGAGGAATGTGTTCGATTTTGATGTGTACAAGCCGGAAACCATTGATAAGCTTGCTGAGATCTTGGAACATCATGGGTATGTCCTTTCTCACCTTATTCTTTCAAGACCGCCGCAGTTGAAAAACGGAGTCCATAGTTTACAAGTCCCTTCTTTGGGGTTGGAGGCTGCGCGCGAGGCTGCGAAGAAGAAAGCCCAGGAAATGCAGTTCGAACCCGCCAATACTAACCTTGACGCCCCCAAGGAGGGGAAACATGATAATAAGGAGCATTCTGGGGGTAATACCTATGCTGGCGGGGTACTTATATTCTCTTCCCTTGATCCCTTCACCTTACATTTTTACAACATAGACTGGTGGACGAGATACTGCGGGGATGGGCGGTATCGGGGGGTACAAGCGACTTTTCAAAGGAGGTGATATTAAACAGGTGAGTTACGACGAAAAACCCATGTAACAATAGACACAAATTCGAATCACTCTCAGGTCCCGGACGATGTGAAGGACAACGTCCCAGAAAGCGTCAAGGAGAAAGCCCGGGAGATTGCACGCCAGGAGCTAGAGCGCCGCCTCAAAGAACTAGATATGTCCATGGGTGAAGCCAAGGGGTATGGTGAACTTTTAGCGGCTACCCACGTCCATATGGTGTCTTTGCATAATTTGCTGGAGCGTCAGTCTTTTCGCCTTGCAATGCCGAGTTACAGGCTGACAGTCGGGCTAGATCTTGCTGCGAAAGAAGAGGAAAGAGTCTGGGTGAAAAGACAGACAGACGGAGAACTCGACGATGCCCGGCTGACTGAAGGCCTGACAGGGGAGGCAACAGTATACAAGAGACGAGGGACAGAGAAGCCTGAGCTAGGGAGGCCGCAGATCAAGTAATTGTCTTCAGCTCTACCCTTGGTTGGTTCGTGCTGAAGTCGATTTTTTTTTCTCAGGCCGAAGAGAATCAGGTTCCTTTTTGACTTGAGTGCATCGATGTAAGCATGATATTCCCTCACTTCCCCATGGCGACTTACCCGATACAAGGTATCGTTTCCAGTATGATGGTCGTTTACAGCGGAGCTTGGAAACTGGTGAAGGGCATTCGTGCATGTCTGCATTTGAGGTTGCTTACTTTTGAGATAGCCGTCATGTTGATGGAGACATTTGACCAGTTGTCGAGGAAAGATAAATATGTGTGGGATGTGAGTGTGCAGTCTTTGTCCAATACAGTGTCACCTCATACATTGATTTAGATGAATGCTCATGTAGGTTTCGAGTCTTCAACCAGTTCTATAGGTATTTGGCTGAGGCGACTTCAATGCAGTCTGGAGACGGTCCCGATATCTCCTTAGTAGAAGCGGAACAACCTCCGATCCAGGTTCGCGAGCGGTGGAAGGTTGTGGAAAAAATGGCAATGATCCCTCAGTACGCGTTTGCAGGAGATTACACAGGTTTGATATTTCTCCTGTTCAGTGAACACCTACCTAACAAATCTTCCAGTCGAAGCAATAGAGAAAGCTGTCAGTGAGGTTGGAAAGTTTGATGGCGGTAATGTCTTCCTCCGCCCTCAAAGACTATTGTTAAATTGCGATTTCCAGATGATTGGTTTGTGATTGCGATCACCGTGAGCTGGCAAGATTGTCCTGCTGATTCGGACGCCTAAAACACGCTTTCTCTTTCTCTAGGATGCTAATTTTGAACGATACCAGATAACCCCAGAGCTCTTGTCACGCGCAATGAAGCGTAACCCGGCAGTTCAGACAGCCCTCATTTGCATTGGTGAAGGCGCTGAATCAACCTGGTAGGTCACTCAGTGGCATGATAAGACTGAAGAGTCGATCGTCATTTATCGTCTTCCAGGATCGCGAAGAATCTGCCAGGTCGCGCGTTCCGTGTCAAAGACACAGCAGATATACCCAGGGTGCTAAGGAGTATTCTGTCGGATTTAATGGACCGATAATTTGGAAAGAATCAGCTACTTAGAGTGGAGGCGACGTAGACATTATGACCTCTACAAGTTACAAAAGATTACACATCGATGAGAGTATAGAGATGAAACAAATGTCCTCCAGGGGGAATACAACACAAACCCCTGTTTACGTGCCAATGGTATCAACCTCGGCTGCTTTCAGGAGTGCTACACAAGAGCGACCCAGCGCTCCGCCGCCAAGGCCGTTCAACCTGCACTCGCCTGTCTAGGTAGGGTGCGTAGGTGTTCCCTCTTGCTCTGTTCACATTCGAGGAACTGGATCTATTCACAGCCCGTGACTGCCGTGCAGTCATCGCCTCTTGTCTCGATGTCCTTCCCCTCCACAAAGGAACAGGGGTTATCGAGTCCTCCATTTTGGTAGCCGGAGTTTGGACCTTTAGGCTGGAATCCGCTTGGTCTTGCGCATTCGAATCGGCAGAAGAGCCTGGTGTTGTCGAGGATGAGACGTCCTCCATCTCGGTAGCCGGAGGTTGTCCCGGTTCGTCTTGGTCAACAGGTCGCGTATTATCCAAACTCGCGGAGGAGCTTGGCGTTATCATTTCGAGATCACTCGAGACCAACGTGCCCGAGTCAGAGGATGTGAATGGATCGCCGACTACACTCGAAGAATGAGGCATGATATCGTGAACTGGGGCGCAGGCATGATCAGCTGGTGGGTTTATTGATAAATGGTGATTGACGGGCTCAAGGTCTTGCCCGACGGAAGGGCTGCCGAACACTTCAAGTGCATTCGGTGAATGAGAGAGATCATGGGTAGCTGAACAAGAATCATGAGTGGAAGGTGTTGAATCCAAAGAGAGCGTTTCCGTATTCATTTTCCCATGGGAATTGAAGAAATAGAGGTCTTGCCTGACAGGAGAACCGCTCCCGCCCGAGAACTGATCAAATTCGCTGGTTGCACTTGAAGAATGAGATATAAGGTCACTGCTAGCTGAAGAAGGCACATTTTCTGACAGGACGAAGGAGGTTGAATCCAGAGACAGCATTTCGACCCAGGAGGTTTTCGTCTTTGAGTGGCAGCTGATGAGGTCAAGATCTTGGCCAGCAGAAGAATAGTTCTCTTGTGGAATATTGTCAGATTTACCGTTGACACTTGAAGGACGAGGTGTGACAACCTCATCAGCTGAAGGGCCGTCTGAGACAAACGAGGTTGAATTCAAATTAAGTATCATTGACTCTGTTTTTGAAGGGTCGAGGCCTTGCCCAGCCAAAGAAGTGTGTTTGTCGGAGAGATCTCTGACTGTATGCGCTGCTACGTTCCATCGATTGAAGGTCCCGCAAACAGACAAAGGGCGTGTGCCGCCCAATGACGCTGGTTCTTGTGCTGGTGCGGCTGGTGTTTGGGTGGCGTTGTTAGGGTTATAACGGATACAGGAATTGCGAACAGAGAGTCTAGACGAAGCAATCTCGATATTTCCAATGACCAAATGCGAAGGTGGTTGATTTGGGAGGGCGGATTCGCTGACGACTGAAAGAGAAGGGAGAACCGCTGGATCAGAGCGAAGTAATTCGGAAGTCAAAGCGGACGGAATGCTCGGAGAAACCACGATCTGGTAACTTGTAGCGAATGGCAAGGGCACCTGCGCATCGACGGCAGCCACACCAATGTTTGGGCTCCCACTTTGTTTGTGAGTCGGGCGGAGGATGAGCAGGGTTTCTTTGTGGGTATCGCTTGAAGTGGAAATTCTTCTCGCGTGTGGACCTGGCGAAGGAGCCCGGTTGATCGACGCTGCAGATGATCCATCTGCAGGGAGTGCAGGGCAGAACAGCCATCGGAGTGACAACCCAGATGCAAGGACCAGACAGAAACAGATGAAGGAGTCGATGACATCCACCAGTTCTAGCATACCAAGAATGGAATCCCACAAGGGAAGGTTCGGGGAACGGCGGAGGGTGTGTTTCAGGGCAGTCACATAATGGCGAAGATAGTACTTTGTACCAGGGGGTCCTTCTGGTTCAGTGATCGCTTGCGATTCTTGGGGGATTACAGGGACGCTAGGTGAAGCGGGCAGCGCGAGTACGATGCTACGCGCTTCGATTTTGGACGTGACAAGTTCGACAATCGCCTTGGCCACTTCCCCATCCAGTCGGCGTTCGTATGTTTGCAATTGCTTGGAAAGGCGATATTCAAGAAAGCGGTCGATAAGAGAGTCGGGGTGGAAATGTTGGGTTTTGGCGACGAAGAAAGCTAAAAGACCAGCGAGGGTGGGGTAAATAAGAGGAATGAGCATGGTGGGAGGTATCGCAAAAGAAGAAGGAACACTCGCAGTTCGGCTTCATATACTCTGAGTCACGTGACAACGCGAACGCAACTCCGAGTCGAATGTGGCAACTCTTACCCGCCATGCACGACCCACTCCCGTTCATCCAAACACTCGACATCTTGTCTTCATTTCTACCAGAAAAGCTCCAGAAACCACAGGTTGGGATCGTCTGCGGATCAGGATTGAGTGGCTTGGCCGCTTCGTTCCGAGAGATCGAGATCATACCGTATGACAAGCTTCCAGGGTTCGCGAAGAGCACCGGTAACCCTTTGCGCACCTCTTGTACCCAATTCGATCCTAAGATGAGCATCGAAAAGTTCTGGGACACACGAGTGCACTGGCCTTTGGGTTGCTGGGCGCCGGGGAAGGTGTTCCAGCCGTGGCAATGCTCGGAAGGGTCAGTTCACGATCTCGACACCCAGATCATCTCATCATCCTTCTTTCACAGTTTCATTCATACGAGGGCCATCATTTCACTGCCGTCGTCTATCCGATAAGGGTCATGGCCAGACTGGGAGTCAAAAATATCATTAGTGGGTGTCACTTCGCATCAAGGATCAGACGTCATCCTACATAGCTTCAACGACAGTTACCAACGCAGTGGGCTCCCTCAATCCATCCATCCCGGTAGGGACAAGCATGTATCGCTTCTTGTTTGGCGTTTCTTCTCTTCTGAACCCCTGATCAAACAGTCGTAGCGATCCACGACCACTTCGCCCTCCCCAACTTGTCCGGTTTCAATCCCCTCATCGGGCCGCAAATATCTCCCAAACATCCTCGCTTCCTTCCCCTATCTGATGCATACTCACCCGCCCTCCGCCGTCTCTTGTTCCTTGCGGCCAACAAGCTTTCGCTCGATAAGAGTGCCCTGGCGGAGGGTACGTATGCATGGGTTAGCGGACCATCGTATGAGACCCCGGCCGAAGGCAGATACCTGCGTGATGCTGGTGCGGACGTCGTCGGTATGAGCACAATTCCCGAAGTCCTTGTCGCTAGAGAAGAGGGCATGAACGTCATGGTAATGAGTTTGGTCACCAATCTCGTTGTAATGCCCGAAAAATATCGCTCCATCAGGGATGAAGTCGAAGCAGAGGTAACTGCAATCCTGTCCATGCACTATTCCATTCACTGATGGTCTGCGTTTCCAGCTTGCAGGTAGATCATTTCCTTCATCAGTTGCACAGGTTGTCTCCCATGACGAAGTCTTGGCTGTTGGCCAACAAAAGGCCGATCTAGTGAAGGATTTGGTGGAACTGGTTGTAGAAATGATACCCTCCACTCGGGATCTATAGTGAATATGCAATCTTCATGATCTTCCTTTATTGCCTAACCGTAAACCTCATGAATTACACGGTGACGTAGATTCCACCCACCACGAAACAAATTCCCAGCAAAAGGACCCTGCAAGCGACATGACATGATAGTGGTCATATCTAATACATGAAATACTCGATAAATAATGCATTATGGGTCATCGTCTTGGACACAACTCCGTGCGAATGGAGCAGAAGGAAATTATCTGCTATCTAAAAATCACCCAGGTCAATTTCAATCGAATTGACGATGGAAACTTCCAAAGAGGGCTCTGCAGTCAAACCTGTTGATAACGAGGATGGCGGGAGAGGCGACACCGGCCTTGATGTCGAATTGTTACCCGCCCGCAGCAATGGCGTTCCATTCGTGGTCGGCGTTCCAGGTCTAGAAAAGCAGCGCAGCAGAAAAGGAAGGGACAAATAGGTGGGCACATGGCACAACACAACAGCAAGGAAGCGCAGTAAAAGGAAAAGTCAACGAACCTTGTCGTCGGAGTCGCCGCGTTAAAGAGCCTTGGCTTCGTCTTCAGCCTTGCACTCGGATCATGCGGCTGTGGTGTGCCCAGCTTCCTCTCTCTCCTCTTCCGTTCAGCCTCCGCAAGCTCCGCCTTGCGTACCGCTTCCAGGTTTGCTTTGCGGTTCCGTTCGTTAACTCTTGCCAGCATTTCGGCGTGGTCATCTCGCGGCATATGCCGCTCCGGGGTGGTCCCTTCAAATTCGCGCAGTTTTGCATCGATTTCGGCGACCTCAACAAAGTCCTGCCGTCGCTCGGCGAGAGTGCGAGCTTGATTGAGACGTGATCGCTCCATTGTGCTGAGACCTGCGGGTTTATTTCTTTGAAACTGGCTTTTACGAGCCAGCATGGCATTTATATCGCTCTACAGATGCGGGGTGAGTCAAAAGCAACTAAAGGGACAGGTAAGTCCAACCTCTGTAATGGGCTGTGTTGAGAGTCTCTTCAGCTGTGCAGTTTTGTTTTCCAACTGCCTCTTGGTGGGTAATTTGATGCTTTCATGGGAGCAAGTTTTGACAAGCCGGTCAAATTCTTTCTGTTGATAAGGTCAAGAAAATATCTTGAAAAAGCAGGGAATTTGACAGACAGGGAGAAAAGAGCCATTAGACACTTTATCCATCAAGAATGATCGTGTTGATTTGCCATGCTTTAGCTCGAGCGTTTGATTTGACATTTTGTCGTTGACCCTGTATGGTTTTACGAAATCTGCGCCCAGATCTTTGGAAGAGTTTGAAAGACTCGGGCTGAATGAAAGAGAGACCCACTCGCGATTTCGCATATTCGATATACGCCTTCACCTCCTTCTTGTCCGATAAGATATCGAACCCATCCCTCTATAGAAGAATCATCGCGAGTCGTCCGATGGAAGACCAGAAATGGGTACCTTGCACATAATCTTGAAACCACGGCGCCATGCAATACTTTGCAAGGTTGTCTCTTGTTAGCCGACACCTCTCCAGGTCTTCCAAGATGATAGGTTCTTCGACCACAGGCGATTGCTTGTTGGTTCCTAAGAGCCTCCTCTCCCTTTCTTCCTCTTGCTCGTCTTTCGTGATCTGGCCGTCTTCGGATTCGCCATCTGATATATCCATATCCATCGGTGACGATGAACGATCTCGCTTTGGTGAGCCCTGACAACGAGGTTTCATTTGGTCCATTGGCAAGACAGATAAATGCCTACCCGTTGTTTCTCGTCTTTCGCCCGCCTCTTCGCCTTGAGTTCATCGAGCTTTCGTATTTTCTCTTTGGTGGCACCACGAGCGGTGTGTTGACCTACCCGCGGCACGGTTCAGGAACTGAGAAAGATAGACAGGGGCAACATACGTTTTGCTGCCATTGAAACGTTCTCATGATCGCCGCCCTGCTGTTGCTTGACCATCCGTGTTATCGTACGGTGGTCATCCAGACGTTGCTTCTCTTCAAGCCGTGCAGTAATTTCTTCCTCGCGTTCGATTTCCGACATCTGCATCAGGCTGTTATGCATTAGGTGAGAGACAAGACGGCGGAGGAAGGCCATGGTTCAGTGAAGAGCCGGCAGACAAAGAAATCGAAAGGTACCCACCGGAGCTTGTCTGCCTCGTCGATGTATTTCCCCTCCAGAGGGTAGGGATCGACATCCCCCTCTTCGCTTTCTGGTCCTTCGTCTTCGGTATCGGTAATGCTGCAGATGCGACCTCGAGCATGAAACAGAACTTTGAGGGAGCATAACATGGGCCTGGGTGCTTACTCTGCCTTGCGCTTCTTGGAGGAGGAGGACTTGTGAGAGCCGCCTTGCCTCCTCTTGCGTTTCTTGTCTCCGGCGCCCGCGAGAGCAAGGAGCTCGTCGTCTAAGTCATTCTCGAGATCTGACATGATTGCGGTCCGAGTGACTTACGACCTCGCAAGTTTTATTATAAGCCAACCTCAGCCCCTTCCCACGCCACTAATGGTAAGACCAGTACACAGAAATAGATTGCATAAATCGCTACGTGGCCAAAGTGTACTGTACCCAATGATAGCACAGATGTAAGGGGGAATCCGGATGTAAGAAAACGAAATAAAAAAAAGTTGAAGTACTAGTAAAATTACCCCTCCAAATTTGCACTGGTCGTTTAAGAAGTTAATGGCCATCCACCATTTGAGGAATAGTGAATTTTGGTGGTGGTGGAAGAGGTCCAAGATGTGGGGATGGGACATGGTGATCTCTCTCTCGTTCTCGCCCCCCATGTTCCGACCAGTCTCGATCTCTTTCAATTTCTCGGTCCCGTTCCCTCTCCCAGTTCCTGTCAAGTCCGCTGTGTGCCGTACCACCGTTCACTCCGCTAACTGACGATGTCAACAACATCCTTGGACCTGAGTTAAAGGTCAACCCGTTTGCATTCGCATGAGAGTGGGACGAAGAGAACATCGAGAGGGGGGTCGGCGTTCTCGTGCTTAGGTTGCTTCCAGGCCCGGAAACACTTGTTTTCATGCTGATACTATCTGCACCAGTGCTACCCGTAGGAGTCGATGTTCTGCCCGGCCCGGAAAGTCGAGGAGATGAATAGGTGCCCGCCGTCGGCAAAGGATTGATAGGATGGGGGAGGGGTCCAGAGAGCATTTTATTCGCCCGCAGAGAGGACGGTGAAGGTGGCTGCATCGTCTTGAGGCTGACGGGTGGTGAGCGGCTGGGGTGCATGGAGTGCAGTTTGGGTGTCATCGGCCGCTGATGCTGATGCGAGCCTTGTGGGAGTGTTGGTAATGATGGGGGTGGAGGGACAAATCGCGCGGGAGAACGATTTGAACTCGAGTTTGAGTATGTAGTAGAGGAGGGAGGTCCAGATTGAGAGGGACCGAGAGGTGGTCGGTTGTGGTTGATAACCGACGGCCGAGGCGGAGAGTGAAGCCCAAGCGAGCTCTGGCGGGACTGTTGTTGGGATGCGGGACCTGAAGTAGGCCGCAGCGGTGGTGGTGGCTCACGTACCATTGACCCACCTACACTACTGCCTCCTGGGTATCGATGACCTGGCGAGTAAATGTGGGTTCCTCCTTCAGAAAAGCCAAGGTATCCTGGTGCTGATGAGCCAACCCCAGTAGACGGAGACGGACCGGGCATACAGACGGTATCGTCCTCCAAGGTGTTCCGTGATGTTCCATTTGGGCCAGGAGGTGGAGCTAGATGTTGTGACAATGCCGGCAATGAGTTCCGTGGATGTTGATGCTGCACTGTAAATGGAAACGTACTACTCGATGCCATAGCATGTGAGGATGACGAAGCGAACGGTATGGTAGGTGGCCTTGTCTCTCGATCCTCAGGAATGCCGAATCCAGATGAAGGAGGGGCTTGCGACCTTCCATGTTTACTCCTCGTATCTCTAGGTTCTGGTGGGGAAGAGTGTTGTCGCTGTTGTTCGTCATTCTTCCATAACTGAGTCGCGGGGGATGCCTTTGCCGACGTGAGATTAATAACCTCCGTTGGATGTTGATTGTGACTATGGTGTGAACGAACAGAATTCTCGTAGTCATGGTATGTCCCCCCAGGACTACGCGGAGCCCCTGATGACCCAAGCGAAGAGGAAACATTACCTCCACCAGTTCCGGGCTGGGGTTGAGACTGGTGGTGGTGATGAAGGACGTGGAGGTGGTGTCGATGATGATGATGATGCGTTCCATTCGCGTGATGATGCAGTGGTTGTTGTCCTCCACTAGAATGATGGTGATGCGGAGGTGGCAGATGTCGAGGCTGCGTCTGGTGCATATGGTGAGTGTTTCTGTCTTTCTGCCATTCACGTTCCATCTCTTGATGTTCACGTTCCCGCTCACGTTCCCGCCGTTCCCGTTCAAGATCCCTACCTTGACTATGCTCCTTCTCCCTCTTGGTCCTTTCCTTCGTGGCCTCGTCCCTCCCGTCATCCCAATCACCACCTTTAGCTTGCACGGACCAACTGTTATTCATCGCCCCATTCGGCATGATACCTGTTGGCGGAGGGGAATTAGAGCGTCGCCCTCCGAGGATCTGAAGCTGGGGACCTCCAGGAGGGCCAAAGTATGGCTGGTGAGATCCTGGCTCAACCCCATTCAGACCTGTAAACTCCTGCTCAGTGGGAAATGACGATGGTGGATGGTGCAGGGCTCGATGGTGATGTTGGGGTGTTGTGTGATGCTCATGTCTTTGAGCATATATTAGGGGTTGAGAGTGTTGGTGTGAATGAATATGAACCCTCGTCGCTGGTGGGCCAACAAATGATGTAGGCATATGCGGCATGGCAGATGACATCTGTGAGCTTCCCAATCCTGGCCCCACTGATTGGGATTGCGGAGGTGGAGGGTGTTGTTGTAGGGGATCAAACACCAAGTGCTGCAGGGTTTGGTGCTGGTGTGGGTGCGGGAAAGGTGCAGGTTGTCCGCGAAGACCCCCGCCGTTGACGAAGCTTCCAGGACCACCTCCTGCCAAACCAATGACTTCTTCATACCCTACACCATACCCAGTCGGGCGCGATTCCGTAATAATTGGTGGTGGTATATGCAACCCCGTTGCATTGACAACTCCGACACCCACATTTATGGACTTCTGGTGTGGTTGCGGGGGATGCAGGTGCATATCATATCTTGCACCGATATTGCTGCTGCGGTCGCGTTCAAGGCGTGCTTGCAATAGGAAGTCAAGATCATTCGCGACATCAAATGGTGAAAGGGTCGGTAAATCTGGATAAATGAGCTTCTGTGGACCATAGGTGGCGTATGCGTGGCTGTGGCGGTAATGACGCTGACGCCGCTTGGATTGGCGCCGAGAAGCTGGGGCATTTCGTGTTGCAGAAAAATTATCGAAGGGGTAAGATGATCTAATGATTTTGCGCAGAGAAGGAGTGGGTGGGAGGTCCTGCGGAAGGGACGGGATTCGGCGTACTAAGTGATGCGAATGGGTGAATTGCAACGAATCGAAAAACAGTTATAACCATACATGGCTGAGGTCGCTCTATTGCTCTTCTGTCTCGTTCCAAGCGTCGACGTTTTCGGTTGGTTTCCGAGATCATGTCTGTCTGGAGTTCATCTCGCGCGAACTGAACATCGAGGGAAGGTCAGGCTAGGTATGATTCACTAAGAAATACAAACCTTCCACCAACTCCAAATGGCGTCTTCATCCGCCCTCCGCCGTTTATGGATATTATTAATTTCGAAAGAGCGTTTGCGTGACGCCAGCTGCAGACGCTTGTCTCTTCGGCTCGTGAGCTCATTCTGCAGATGAGTGAGTTCAGGGTGTGTTTCTAGCATGAAAGGGGGAAAAGAGTTAGGAAAAGGCGCAACCCAACACCTCAGATCATGAACATACATACCATCAGAAACAAGGGCCTCCTCCCAAGCCAGACCCTCCATTTTTTCGACATAGACACGTTCCCTGAGAAGCGCGAATTTGAGTTCTATTGTTGCTAAGACATCCAAAGCCTCTGCCCGATACGCAGGCTGCAGGTCCGATTCAACCTCCAAATCAACGTCGTCCTGGTCCTCGACGTCTACATCTTGTTCCTGTGGACGCTCCGTGTCTTGATCTGCTGCCTGCTCATCAGCTGCGTCAGGTTCCACAGCATCTATCTCTATCGTAGTAGACACGATGGTGGCACTGACATCGAGGTCAGGTTCGTTGGCCCGCACATTTAGCGCCTCATCTTCAGGGGTGGAATTCCCAGTGATACAAGGAAGTTCTTCTGTGTCTGAACATGGCGCGAGCGAAGGTGATCGGGACGAGGGGGCAGACTGAGATGAAGGTGACGGTGAGTGAGGATCGATTAATTTGGTGGACCCTATCAAAGATGAAATTGTCGCCTCAGCGGCAATATTTGTCGGAGGAACAATCTCCTGATCGACATCCATACGGGAAGCTGATACTTGTGGAAGCATGGCATCCGTTGTGGTCTGATCGAGGGAGAGGTTGGTTTTACTGTCGACGGCTGGCTCGTTCTCAGACTCCGTCTCATTTCCGCTCTCTAAGTGAACAGGTGGAGGCTCGAAATCAGAGCCATCGTCGTTTTCGTCCGGTTCAACGTCGGCCTCGTCGCCATCCCCGTTGAGAGGCGCGTTGGGGTTCTCGACCCTATCCTCATCGTCACTTTCAACAGACGCAGCCAGTGAGCCGTTTCGTCTGGATCGTCGGGAATAGTCCCTGCAATGGCGAGGCGCATCATTTCCGGAGACGAAAGATTCATCGTCATTCTCGTGGTCGGCACCGTTGAGCACCGGCGGATCCTCCTCGTCTGTGGGGTCACCCTCAGCCTCATCCGGGATTTTTCTCCGACCGAGCTCGTCCTCTTCATCATCCCTTGATTCGTCGTCTTCCTCTTCTTCTTCCATGGCCCTCGGTGGGCCTTTAAACTCTTCTTCCTCTTCTTCCTCAAGAGCGTTCGACGACTTTGTCTCTGCCCACCCCCACATCGGAGCGGGGACGATGCTATTGGTCTTTCTACGGGCTCCACGACGCGAAGCATGTCTGCCACGACGAGATGTTTTGTTTCGTTGGCTCTTTCTGGGAGATTTGTGGGTTTTATCAGCTTCTTGTTCCTCCTCGGTCAGCTCAGAAAGCTCCGAGTCGCTGTTTAGACCAGCGCTGTTGGGTTCTGACGGTTTATTCATCCCTGGTGGAGGAGAGGGCGAAGGAGATGGGGAGCTGAGGGATTCGAGAGAGAGAGGGGAGCCAGCCATCGTGGCAGACGATGAGGAGGTGTTCACAACAAACTGGGGGACGTGCGCGAGAATCCCACATGACAGATTAGGTTCTCACTTCAAACAGTAAACAATCTTATCTTATCTTAATCCTTTCGTGCTGCATAGCGAAACATTTCACCCTCTCTCCATTAAAAGCGAGTTAGGATTAAGTATTTAGAATTAGTATCTTAGAAGCTCGTCCAGTCGGGCTGATGATCGAGAAATGCCAATATGCCTCAGCCGGATATGTGTACAGAATAGAGAACAGTGACGAACCATAGAATCACATATATGGTTCATGGGGATAAGCTCCAGTAGACGCTTGCTGCGTATTCCCCTGATTATACGAGTTTACGCAGGCGTTACCCAACTGCGAAAAAGTCGAATAATCATTCCAATATTGGTTATTGATATCGGAATGTGGCTGTTCAGGTCGTTGCTGATAGCGCTCGACGTCGGAGGGAGCGGGATCATCAAGACCTGTGCTGTAGAGCTGCGGGAGCACAGACGTTGACAACGGACCAGAGAAGGTATACCGATTCATTCTGCTTGTGAAGGGTGAGGATGTGTATGGAACCTGGGACGATGCTTGACCCGGAGACGGAGTGCCATATCCAGACATGGTGTAGATTCCATTGCCACTATAAAGCGAGTTATAGGTTGAGGAAGCTGCATATCCTTGGAGTGGCATGGTAATATCCATGGCCACGTTCCGATTAGAAAAATGTTCGAGCGCATACTCCGCGGATCGCTTACGGCGATCTGAATGACTGGTCGAAAATGTGACGGTTTCTTCCACTGCGTTGACTTTAGACCCTCGCAGTAGCTCAAGTGCCCGACCAGCACTGGGCCAGACGACTTCCATGGAGTGAAGAATCTCCATACACTTATTGAGGCCTATGCGAGCCTGCGGGTCATCTAGATGGGTTGTTACTGGTCACATTTGAGCTTGACAATTGAACAGGTGACCGAAGAGGCACTTACGGCTCGTGACATGCATAATGCTTGCTGTAAAGACGTAGTAACACAGAAACACAGGACAGTGTCTTAGAGTATATGTTTCCGAATAAGCTGTGGCTAGAGGCACGGGTCAAACTTCAGTGAAGATTTCTCGTACGACCTGAAAAAAAATCACCAATTGTTGTAATGTGATTCGCGGCTCCCACACACAGCTCATGGCTCTGTCCAGCGATGACCTTAAACTCGATATGGTCGTTGTCATCGTGACTGCTTCAAAAATCAATAAGAAACCCCGAGGTTTACATGCATGAAACCGCACCCTTTATGAGTTTTGGAGTCGTCTAAATGATGCCTGATGCTTGACCTTTCTCAGCACAAGTCGAATCGAGTACCAAGTTACCTACAACGGTCGGTAGAGCAATAGAACAGTACACCAATATTGCATGTGCAGCGTCAAGACATGTGGTGGTGGCACAGGTCTTTTCGAGCGTCCCGGATCATATCGAAGATGTTCTGGAAGTTCAATGTACCATTTGTCCAGCAAGGTTCCAAGGACCTTTGACTCGGAATGTCTGCTCGAAACGGGACAAACAGCATAGATAGCTTGGATAATTTTGCTCAAGATAGCGCCTGAAAATGCAATCAGTGACCGAGACTTTCCCAAGGACGGGATCATAGAACGACATACATAACCTAGCTGAAGCATTAAAGCAAGAAAGGATTCTCCCGGGCACGACTTTGGATATCTTGCCATCTTGGAAGCTGCCAGGCGACTCCAGCTCTTCCAACTGTTGTCTGAGAATCAACAGGTTTTTCAATGGGCAGCAAACCTGGATCTTACATCGTCATCAGTGGGTAAGGTTGTGTCAAAATCCCGGTCGAAAATCATGAGAGGGCGACCTAAAAGCAGATGAGAAAAAGAAATGACATACGAGGAAACACTCACCGATGTATGTCGAAACATATTTATCCATAATCACACAAGTATACCATATCATTTTTCTCTCATGGAGTTCCGACTCGCCGAATAACTGACCGCCAAGATCTTCCCTTGTCCATCCATCCGCGCTCCGGTGCATACCCAAGTCCTGTGCCATTCGGATCGCCATCCCAATATAGGTCCATGCCTGCGCCATTGCGCCAATTCCAATCTCTCGGTAGCCCATCAGCAGCAGAGCTTGGCATGTAGAAGCCCGTGATGCCGTATAAACCCCATCTAGGAGAACTTTGGCTTGGTTGAGGTAATCGTCGCCCGCGTCCCACATGGTGGAAGGATCAGTAGGTGGCGGTGCGTTTGGGTCATCGGAATAACGTGCGGCGATGGCAAACATAGCAAGCAGAAGAAGCCTCGGCATGCGATGAGGAAGTTGATTGAATGCAGATGCGATGTGAGATGAAGAGGAACGTGAAGTGCCGCCGCTACTAGTAGGTCATGCAGTTAGCCACAAGGGAAAAAGTTAAGGGGGCCATACCCGGTAAATGCCTCAAAGAAAGTACGTTTGTGGATAACTGGAAGCACTGGATGTACATGTCTGAAATACAGATCCAGAAGGTGTTCCTGTATGGCAGCTGCAGGTAGCCGATGTCCGTAGTCGTCTTCCTTGTGCGTGCTTATGGCGCTTTTTGAAGGAAGAGCAGGCCAAACTCCTGCTTTTGGGAAGCGCCTACAAACGGAGGTAATATGAAACTGCAAAGTAAAGGTTTCTACGGCGTATACATACCAGATGCCACCTTCATTCCTCGAATCCACGCGTTCTTTGTTCCCAAGTAAATACAGCCCACTGGCTTTGCCGTGATACCTGACTTGCTTATCCTCATTCAAACTCAATTGCCCCATCGCCTCCGCGAATCTGTCCTCGTCTGAGGTCACGCTGTCCTTCGAACTGACGCTCCACCCACGGTTGAAAGATCTCTCATCCTGATCTCTTGGAGACCCCGATTCTCGAAAACTGTGCGATTGACTATATGCATCGGCATGATTGTCATTGTTGATGCGCCGCCGCTGCCTGCGTCTGGAGGACGTCTCATCAATACCTTGATCGACGGTAACAATCAAACTCGAAACAGTATGACGGCCGTTCCCCCGAGACGCAAGAAGGGAAGAGGTACTGGCCCGCGCTTCGTCGAGATCATTCGAGCTCCCGCTTTGGCTATTCAGGTCATGGAGCATAGCAGTAACTTGATCTTGCCAATCATTGGATGGGCTGTAGGGACCTAAGACGTCAGAAATAAATGATAGAGAACGAGAGCATACTGAGTGGACATCAGATCAAACTTGGTCTCCGTCTGTTGAAAATCAGAGGGAGACGAATCAGAACTAGAGGCGCGATGTCGAGCGCGGAGCTTGGATGCGCGATTGTCCTTATTGCGTCCTTTGACACCGTAAGGTGAATTATTGACCCGGTTGATGATTTCCTTGGCCAATGGATCCTGGAACAGACGTTAGCAGTGGAACATCGTAAGGTTACGGTATATAAGCTCTCCATAGAAGGATTTGCAACAGATCCCCTTTAAAGAAGGTGAAACGTGCGCCCGATGTTGCCCGTTCAATTACAAAAAACGCATCTCATACCTTTGCAATATCACGAAGCAGAGTCACGGCACGGATATCTCTGGAGGACAACATGATGCCCAACAATGCCTCCGTCTGGTGAAGACGCGCCTCGATCGCATCGATGTAACCCTTGGGAGGTCCACGTTTCTTGGATGGTCCGAAAGAAGTACATGCTAGAAGACCAAGGTTCAGTCATCTGATGAAGTCGCTAGCAGCAAGACGAAAATATCGAGCTTCGCAAGCGGGGTCTGTGACCGTAGTCAACTCCATCAGGTTTCAAAAGCCGATGGGGATATTCACGAGGGCTCAGACGGCATTTCGCCGCAACAAATCGAGAGCCTTGAAAAAGTGATGCTCACGAGTATCGAGTGCAATACAGCTCTTGCACGGCTCGCCAGGACCACTTCGCTCGCATTTGCACTTTGATTTCCGGCATTGGTCACACGCTGTCGTCGATATCAGGATCCACTCATGGGTTTTGGAGGTCACCCCAAACCCCCCGATAAACACAAACGCACCTTTGCTGCTGCGACGCCTGATGTGCTTCTGAGTTCGTGCTGCAGAAGAAACGGAGCCAAGGTCGCCAAGGTCGGAAAGGTCGTCATAGTCATCGTGCGAGATGGGTTGTGACTGTGTAAAATCAAACTTTCTACCTTCGGCCATAGTGGGAGAGGGCCAAGAGAATGGGATGGGAAGACGATTAGACGGGACGGCCCCTAACTCGCTATAAAGCGTATCGGAGGGATGCCGTGAGGACTCAGCAGCGTGGGAGGACGTGGGGACAGCGGTGTGGAAGCTGAATTGAATGTGATGGAGAGATTCAAGGTTAGGCGTCAGGCCTTCAGGAGCAAGGGATCATCCTCTGAGCGTTGAAATTAGCGATGAACACGACCAAAGATGCTGAGCACTTGGACGTGGACTCACGTTTCCCCGACTGAGGTGATCAATGAGACACGAATCTCGTGAAATCCCCGGCACTATGTATATACCGTCTTATTCAGCATTCACCAGCGATGATGATCAGCGACTCTTGCTTCTTCCCCTCCTCGCGATCGCCGACTTTTGACAAGCACACCTGTTTGTTTCGACTCATCTTCAGACAATATATTCCTGTCAGGCAATCGTGCGTCAACTACATTTGTGTTCCAGATCTGTAGCTTTGAAGACGGACGACAAGCGACTATTAGCCAATCGAAACAAACTGTTCTGCATCCGTTACGCACCCCATCTCCATGCTGGCATTCTACGGCAGCTTTTCTCATGCTCGCGTGTCGCCAACACTGCCGAAGCGTGTTGACCATCAAATAGCGGCCACCACTACCCTGTAAGCCAGGCGTTCTGCGTAGTTCCCCGACAGCGCCTCGCGTCCTCTTGAGCAACGTTCGGAATTTGTCAGGAAGACGACAGATGCCAAATGCTTGAAAACTTTTAGCTCAACACTTCTTTTTGGACGCAACTTAGAAATTGTGGAATACACTATCGATGTGTTTGAACCCATTCATATCTTATAGCTAAATGCGAAATGATGGGCGGTTGGGAAAAAAACAGGACATCGGGCGGGATTGAATTTGGGACTCCGAAGGGCTTCACCATTGCTGAAGCGCTGACAGCGCTGGGCCATCGGGGACTTATATTCTAGCCCCGCTGTTTTGTTTTCAACCACCTATAGTTTCGCATTGAGCTGTATGCATCCAAGGTAACACGGCAATAGATTTGAGGGGGAATATAAACCAAGACTGTCCGAATGTGTACAAGTATATATCTTCTTAGACCGATTATCATCCATAATCAGACTATAATTCATGTCTTTTTTCGGAGCACAACACTCATATATAATATCTTCTGGATAATTGATGCAAAGTGCGCACATCCTAAGCACCAACCAAGACTTGGCGGGTCATTTGTGAATCACCTATGACATGTATTTGGTTTTCATATCAACGGCATATGGACATCAGATTCAATTGCCCAGGATTTCATCAAATTCAAAAAATGTGACTGTGCAGCCGTGCAAGTAGACCAGGAGATGCCTTAAATCACCCTCGATTTTCACTGGGGACTTGCTGGGGACTGCGTTACAGTATAAGTAAGTAGGCCGATGTTACGATTCCATCGCGTCGCCAAATAGCCATCCACACTGATCTTCAAATTTTTGGAAAGGTCACTCAACCAGAGCACGTTTCCATGCCCGACTCCTTCTTCTCGTCCTCCAAGCCACGCAAGCGGAAACGCGTCGATTCAGTTAGCAAAAGCGCAAAACTCAATGCTGTCAATAAAAAGCAGCGCAAAGGACCAACCAGTGGAGATTCAGCTAAAAAACATGCAACGAGGAACGTGAAGGGGCTTTCGAAAACGAAAGTCCGGGTGGACGAGGAGCTGTCCGACAAGACAGATGAGGATGACGGCAGCATTGATGATCTGGATTTGAGGCCAGATGCGGACCTGGATGAAGGAGCTAGTGGACCAGAGGATGATGACGAGACCCCTGCAGAGAAAAGGCTGCGACTGGCGCAACTGTATCTGGACACCGTCAAGGAGAGTTTGGGTAAGTACTAGTCTCTAGAGGTGCCAATCATCTCAAACCGAGGCCGACTATTGGTATACAGCCGACGGAGAGTTCGACGCAGCAGAGATTGACAAGGAACTGATATCTGCGCGGCTCAAACAGGATGTAATGGAACATTCTGGCAAAGTACACCGTTTCATAGCGGATTCAGTATGTTCATCGCGTTTTTCATATTCTTCCTCCAACCCATTGACTTGCCTTTAGTTTGACTTTTCACAACCGCCAACCACCATTCTGCGTACCCGAGGGCATAAGTTGTCTGTAACATCTGCCGTCGCATCCGACTCGGGAAAACATTTGTTCACCTCCGGAAAGGAAGGTTCAATCATACAATGGGATTTGTCTAGTGGCAAACGGCTGGCGACGTTTTATAAATTACGCCCTTCCAGTTCGTCAGTGAAGGGGAAAGGGAAGGCTACCGAAGACGAAATGAGGGGCCATACGGACGAGGTGTTGGCCCTTTCCCTCAGTAGTGATGGGAGGTATTTGGCAAGTGCTGGGAAAGACCGTAAGCTCTGCGTGTGGGATGTCGAGAAGGGCGAGTGGATAAAAGGGTTTTCTGGAAAATTGGGTCACAAGGATACCATCTCAGTATGTGATCATGCCCTCTTGTTCCTTCTTTTCGCTTGACCTTCAATAGGCCCTGTCATTCCGCAAAGGTACACACCAGCTATACACTGCTTCATTTGACCGTACCATCAAAGTGTACGATCTATCGCCCTCTGTAATGGGTTATGTCGAGACGCTTTTTGGTCATCAGGATCAAATTCTAGGGCTTGATGTCCTCCGTGGTGAAACTTGTGTGAGCGTTGGTGGGCGTGACAAAACCGTCCGATACTGGAAAATCGTCGAGGAAACTCAGTTGGTGTTCCGAGGCGGAGGGCGAAGTAGGGTGCGGGAGGTGCTGGAGGGAGGCTTGAAGGGGGATGACGAGGGTAATTTCGTCGATGATGAGATGGATGGTGATGTTCGAGAGAAGGGGAAGCAAAAAGAGACGAAATTTGTTGAGGGGAGTCTCGAGTGTGTGATAATGATTGACGAGACGACTTTTGTCAGTGGTGGTGATAGCGGGTCAGTGCCACAACGATCGCCTATCCTTTTTGTTGGCTGATGCTTTTTTCCAGTTCAATTTCGCTGTGGGCGACGTCAAAGAAAAAACCGATCTTCACTCAGCCTCTTGCACACGGCTTCAATGAAGTGATTAGTGAGACGGAAGGCGTTATACGGACGCCTCGATGGGTGACAGCACTTGCTAGTCTACGATACTCAGATCTGTTAGTGTCAGGTATGTCCCATTGCATGCGTTAGCGAGATGGAACAGTCTCATAGATTCCATAGGCTCATGGGGAGGTGATATTCGAATATGGAAGCTCGACTCGAAATTGAAAACTTTCTCCTTCATCGGAGCTATACCTGCACCAGGTGTCATTAACTCACTGCAATTGATTTCCCCACCCAGGGAGTTTTTCGACACTTCGCATTGGATCACGATGCACCAACCCTCCCAGGAGGTTTTACAGTCACGGAAAGGGAGTGTCCCATCTCTGCTGTTGGTTGCTGGTGTTGGCAAAGAGCATCGTCTGGGGAGATGGTTGACTGTCAAGGATGGTGTCGCCAATGGTACCATTGTAGTCGCACTATCCCCACGGACGTTAACATAAGTTGTTATGGTCAAAATGGCGCATCTAACTTACACAAAGTCGGTTTACCCACGTGATCTAAAGACACCAAAGTTCCATTAATTTCTTGCAAATTCTGGCACAACCAGATAAGATGGCAAATAGCCATCAGCGCACCTCCCCGTCCATACAAAACAGGCAGCATTCAGCGACTAGGCTGCTGTAAATCCGTTATCGGCTCATAGACAAGTTTCACAGTTATAAACATGTTCGGATGCGTTGTCGCTGGCCGTCCTCTCCAAACCGACCTTCAACAAGTAGACGAGACACACGCATTGTTCGAATTGCCTAACGCTAGCTCAATAAACCATCTCTGTGTCTTCCTTCTTGGAACTGGTGCGTACGCTCAAGATAGTCCTCTTTAGACCCATTACTCATCTTACACCCCCCAGTGCCATTCCCGGAAGGATACGGCGCCACCGTCCATTTCTACTGGCCAGGGAAGGGATTCCAGCTCCTCGGCATGTTGGTGGCCGGTTTTTAGTTCTATGTTCTGCTCATCGATGTCATATCAGGCTCTCAAACGACAAACCATCAGCACTCTTCCGCCTGCGCGGCTCTTTCATTCAACCTTCCTCGTCGGTCGCCCACAATGCATTCTCTTCAGCACAGCTCTCTGAAGCCAAACCTAACGAGATCACCGCGGTGCTTGGGCTAGCAGTCGAACCTCTCCCTTCGATCCAAGCACAGATTACAATGCTTCCAGCTTATTCTGCCGCACTGGCGAGGCCGGGCCAGCCTGGCGTCTTGCAAGACCCGACACTGATGGCAGAGCGCATCGTCAAGCACCTATTCAACTTTATCTCCGGTTTTGTTGGTGGAACGGGAGGGGTGACGCCAGAGCTTGCGGTGCCTATGAGTCTAATAGCCAGATGGTACGATGGGTTCATAGCAAAGGTCAAAGCTGGAGGTGCTGTCTTCCTGGAAAAAGTTGAGTAGCAATCCCAGGTTATCACCTTGCGAGCACAGCAGATTTTTGAGGTTACGTCTTTGTCTGATAATGCAGGAATACACACCTTTTAACTGTTATGACCCAGATATATAAAAAATACTGTCCCGGAGAGACTTGAACTCTCGATCTTCCGATGGCAAGAGTATTAACAGTCGGACGCCGTAACCAACTAAGCCACGGGACACACATAGTTAAGTCCTGAAATGTAACACCATGACAAACCGGACTGTGTTCAGCTCCAGACTTGTTTTTTTTCTATATATATACATATATTTTTTTATATTAAAAAAAAAACAGATCAGTTGGGCATTTGGTAAACCACAGGTTCAAAGAAATGATTTGTGCGCTTGAATTATTTTTCAAACGGTGGAACAAGGGGACACTTGGCGTCGACACAGAGGTTCCTTCATGTCTGTGATAGATGGCTTGACGGGGTTGTTATTATGGGGTCCTATACAATTTACAATTCTTTAGGTAGACAGTTCTTGTTACGCAGCCAATCTGATGAATATGTGGTCAGAGACTCATGATCAACAACGACGCATACCAATGGAAACATCCTCCAGATGGTCATCAAAATCTCCAAATTTCTGATGTAGGTGCTCGTCGCGCACCAATGCCAAGGCTCGTCGAGGGAGGTCGTCGGATACGAGTCTGAATCGCGAATTTTTGGTGAAAGCCGCCCCGTCTTCGGCACACCGACGCCACGACGATGTAGATGATGTCGACGTGTACGGCTAGATTGGAACAGAAGTCAAAAAATGGAAAGGCGAAGGGGACCAGGAATAACACACGATTAAGGCCGCTTCATCAGTCCCTAATTTGTCTCCCTCAATCTTTCACAAAGTCATCCGCTGTTCAGATAGACCAAGAACGAAAAGGGGACGAACCACAAAGGCTACCGCACCGGGGAACCTTGCTTTGATCTTCCCTGCCACCTTCTCCCCGACCGGCACCAGGGCGGTATCTTTTAACCTGTCGCTTGCTTGGTAGTATCCTACGAGTTGGAGGCCGACAGAATTCGCGTATTGTCCTGCCTTGCTCGATGAGTCCGTTTTGAGGTGACGGAGATTGAGGAAGTGAAGAGGATCTCACGAGGTCGAGACCGATCTCCATCATGGGGCTCAAACTTGTCCAGTGATGCAGAAGTGGTATTGCGTCGTCGATGGTGACATTGCCCGCAGCGGATGATTTTCCGAGAAGAACACCGTTGACGGGTTTGTGTGGATGTTTGGCGGCATGGAAGAAGACTTTGAAGTAAGCTGGGGCAGACAGAAGATAGTCGGACGACATGGTCTTGAAAATTTCGCGTGACGTGATTCTACTCGTCTCTCGTCTACTTATGATTAGGCCATCATTGTTTCGTCTTTCTTCTATCTCATCGATCATCTCACGCCCACTCTCCAGTTCCACCAACATGCGTCCTCTCAACGTAGAATCCCTCAATCCCGCCATATCGAAGGTCCAATATGCCGTTCGTGGCGAGCTCGCAATCAAGGCTGAGGAGCTGAGAGAAGGACTGAAAGCAGAGGGCAACGGCCTGCCTTTCGACAAGGTCATCTCATCCAACATCGGAAACCCGCAGCAAAAGGGCCTGGACCAACCTCCCATTACCTTCACGAGACAAGTTCGTGTTCCCCCCAGTACCGTTCACATACCTCTCTCTCTTAAATCTTTGACGTTAGGTCGCTGCCCTTATGGAATGGCCTGCTTTGGCTGAGTTGGCTCCCGGAGTGTTCCCCAACGACGTTATTGCTCGAGCCAAAGAGCTGCAAGAGGAGATTGGCTCCATCGGTGCATATTCCCACAGCCAGGGTATACCCTTCATTCGTAAAAATGTCGCCAAGTTCATTGAAGGTAAGGCCTCTCTCTCTCGTACTCCCCCGGACCCATCTGACGTGGCCACGTACCCACCCATCAGCACGCGACGGATACCCCGCGAACCCCGGCCACATCTTTCTTACAGCGGGCGCCTCCTCAGGCGTTGCATTGCTCATCTCCATGCTCATCTCATCACCCAAATCCGGGATCCTCATCCCCATCCCGCAATACCCCCTTTACACTGCCACGCTCGCCCAATACCAAGGTATCGCAATCCCATATCATCTCGACGAGTCTTCCGGCTGGTCCACCTCCGTTGCATCCATCGAAGCTGCCCTCGAGTCCGCACATCGCGCCGGTGTTCTCCCCAAGGCCCTCGTCATCATCAACCCCGGCAACCCCACGGGTGCGCTCCTCGACGAGCCGACACAGGCCAAACTCGTAGAACTTTGCGAGAAGTACAGCCTCGTCCTCCTGGCCGATGAGGTTTACCAAAACAACCTCCACAAGCGTGCCGAGCACCCATTCACGTCTTTTAAGAAGGTTGTCGCAGACGCACAGTCGCCCGTCCCCCTCGTGTCATTCCATTCGATATCCAAGGGCATAAACGGCGAATGCGGACGGAGGGGCGGGTACTTTGAGTGTTACAACATCTCCGAGGAGATCATCGCGCTGATATACAAAATGGTCTCTGTCGGCCTGTGCCCACCCATATCCGGGCAGATTGGTGTCGACTCGATGGTGCGGCCGCCCCAGCCGGGCGATGAGAGTCACGAGCTGTACAAGAAAGAAACGGACACGATACATCAGTCGCTTGCCAGTCGGACAGCCACGATGGCACGGAGGTTGAATGCGTTGCCTGGGGTGTCATGTATCGATTCGCCAGGGGCGATGTATCTTTTCCCCAGAGTGAAGCTGCCTGATGGCGCCATTCAGGCTGCACGGGATGCGGGGAAGGAACCAGATGCATTCTATGCATTGGCATTATTGGACAGAACGGGGATCTGTGTTGTTCCTGGAAGCGGGTTTGGACAGAAGGAGGGAGAGTGGCATTATCGGTTGACATGTTTGTGTCCTGGCGTGGAAGAGTATGTCGGTAAACTGGAGAACTTCCACGAAGAATTTGTGGACAAGTACCGAACATGATAAGGATGTTGCTTTTAGATAAAAATAATTAATAATGGCCATGGATAAAAATGTATGAGTAGTTCCTTTTTGACAAACTCGGGTGAGCTCCGTGACTACCCCACATTCTTTTTATATATTTTCAAATTGATTATGTTGTCGGGCCGCACTCCGGGATGAAGCGAGCTACATACACAAGGCGACTTGGATATGGATCGCGGTCGATGACATGAATACGCGCACATCGCCCTTGGGCACTGGTGACTTGTCAAACGTGCGAAAAGATAAGGCAAGAGTACTAGCGAGACGTGGGCGTTTGTATGGTACCTGTATCTTTTGGAGCCATGACGTAGGTGGATAGATGGGGCGAATTGACCGCTGCAGTGTTGTGCTGCGGATACACGGAGACAACCTTATGACCTGGAGGTCGTGACAGCGGCGCGGGAGAGAAATGGCAACAAGGAAACGACGATGTGCCCACGAGAGCTGCAGGTGAACTGCAAACGTGCCTCAGATCAGCTATTTGTCAATATTTGGTGAAGCGGTGCATGGTCAGTGCGCACATAAGGGCTAGCCGGACGCACGAGTGAGGCCCAGATAACCACCAGCTTTTATAGATGATCCCCCGCCACGCCCTTCCCCAATAACACTCGCTGGCCACCTCGCTGGCAGGGTCACGGCCCACAGCGTCCTCTATCAAGCTTCATCATGGTATGTGACCATGCACAACAAAATTTCATCGAGCTCAGTCCCTCTAGGTTCTCGTCAACGGCAACAAATATGCATGGTAAGACGCTACCTATTCATGCCCAGCCTTTGTTCATCGTATCTTCCTCACAGCGAGACTTGCATAAAAGGCCACAGGTCATCTACGTGTCGCCACACAGACCGCCCTCTCTTCGAGATTAAGAAGAAGGGTCGCCCCGTCACACAATGTGATCACTGCAGAGAATTACGAAAAACTAAACAAGTCCATGTTAAATGCAACTGTGAAGGCAAGGAAGAACAGCCCCCAACCACCAAGAAAGGTGTGTCTCGCCACTGCCCATTCCTTGCGCTCTTAGCTTAGCCATAAGAATGCTCCTTTGTATAGGGCACGCAAAGATTACTGGGAGCGCCGCGTTTCCCCTCGGCTTGCCCGAAGCCCTGGGAGCGCGGGTCGCTTTCACATCATCAGAAGGTGCCTCTTCTGATTCCGAAAATGGTAGTGGTATGCAGCCTTCGCTACCCGACCTTTCTTGTCCTCAGCAATGCTGATCAAAACCCAGGAAGAAAGACTGATTGCGGATGCAAATCAGGGGCTTCCTGCGACTGTTGTACTCCCAGAAAAACCGCTCCCAAGATCAGAAAGAAGAAGGATTCTGGCGGCCCTTCTCCCCAGCAGCTCCCCGATCCTTCTGGCTCTTTACATGACATTCGCACTCCGTCCCATATCTTAGCCCGCCTCGCGGAGCTAAGGCCTGTCCTTCCACGCCCGTCATCCCTCCATAATCAGTTCGACGCTGGATCATCTCACGACCCCTCATCAGGCATCGCTCATGGACACAATCGTCATCACTCGCATGAAAATTTACTCTTTAGCCCATACAGCAGAGCTTATGAGTACACTCATGAACAGGCGTTCTCGGATGACGCTCAACCCCAAGCCCAACATCAACCTCAACATCCCAGTAATCTCCCCATTCCAAATTATCCCTACGCAGTGTCCTCGACACAGAACCTCGTTCCAACCGTGGAGCAAATTTTCCGCGATCATCTTCAGGGCTTGGAAGACAGTGATGTAGCCCTTTCTACCTGGATTCTTCCAAACAGCTCCAACCTTTCCGAGCCTTCTATACCTTTTCCATCGACTTGCAACTGTGGCGAAAGTTGTACTTGCCCGGGTTGTAGTGAACACAACGAGGCCAACGCGGCATCGTCACTGTCTGCCTTCTCGTCCTGCACAAAACCAGGTGTATGCACATCCTGTATAGACTGCACGATCCTGTCGCTACCCGTCTCTCTGCCCCCTGATACGTCATTGTCAATATACGATGCTCACGATGCGGTGTCAATTGACGATTGGATACGACAAGTCTCTTCACTTCCTCCTCCATCCTCGGGGATATCGACACCTGAACCTAAGCTGATCGGACATCAGCAGCCCCAGCAAGAGTGGGAAGGGTACCTGCCGCCAGTGATGGAGTCCACTCGGGTGGGTGAAGGTTACGTCGTTCAACCATGCTGTGGAGTGTTGTGTAAATGTATGCCGGAGGAGTGTGCATGCGATCTGGACAATGAAACCGGCTACGATTGCAGGAATGAGATGTTATTTCCAACATTCCCTACCGCTATGGCTCTAAGCCAAGATGCTGATAATGCAGCTTACGGGGAACGGAACACACCACTGCAACACTACCCGCAGGAAAACGCTTTACAAAATAACAGTTCGCTACTGCTAGACGCTGGGCGTGTAGCGATCCCAAGGGCCCTGTCTTACGATCCTGCTGTGGATCTCACTGAAAATGGAGCAGCCCGGAGTCAGTCTGCAAACCACACAGCAATTCCAATAGGCACGAATCTGGGGTATCTTGCCATACCCCAACTCTCGCGTAGTCGGTCATCATCCACCTCTTCACGGTCCTCTGCTAGTCAGGAGCCGCCACCTCCGTCGTCTTATCAGTTTCCGCCTGCCATGAGGATGTTTGGATACATGGGGCCTTACTCGATGACCATGAGCACACCTAACTTGGGGATCGGGGCTATGAAGCTGGGATTGGATTTGAGCCACGAGAGAGTGTATGGAGGCGCAGGATCGATGTCTGGAAACTCATCGCCGTCGAGTACATCTGGTGGGAATGTGGGTGGGGTGAATTATGCGATAAGTAATCCAGACTCGGACGGGTACATGTAAGGGAAGCATACTGTTCACCTATACAATGAATGTGTCTTTTCGCATCTCATATTCCTCCCCGTGTTCGTTATGACTTTTGTTCCTTCTTCATGACAAGCAGTTCATTTTTATATATTTCACGTGGATTTCAATTTATCCGGCTCACGACTACACCAGTACTACACCTCACAATCAATCGTTGAAATGTCAGCGAGTGGACCCGAAGCTCATGACAGTCTATTTGAGCGTCGGTCCTCTCTGTCTTCCAATGAACAGGTCCCACCACATCTCTTGAGAGCAACTCTTCGTCTCCGTTATTCGCCGACCTATATCATTGTTGGTGCCTACCGACTCCTGACCAACAAAGTCCTGTACGGCCCGGCCTGGGACAAGTGCAAACACGCCACGCAGCGTGGAGCAATCGTAGGGGCTATCTGGGTAAATGTGTTCAACCTATTTGGATAATTATTGACTGCGGATGTTGCACACAGGCTCTCCTAACTTTCAACATCCAACGAAAGTTCATTCAGGTTTTCCTCGCCAAGTGAGCGTGGCTATTGAAACAAATAATACGCTGTTCACCTTGGTCAACATACGTGTAGGTCGCCGCGCATCACAGGTCTCTCCAATGATACGCTGTTTGGCTTCAACGTTCCGTTTTCGTTACCCACATGTTCGTCCTTTTCTACCTCTGAGTTTCACCATGTTTTCACCCAAAATAAACAGATGCAGCAGTTCTCTTTCTTGGCTCCCAAGTGACCTACATTTTGCGCTTCTTCCTTTCCCGAAATATCCGCATCGCCCGTGAACGAGCATGGGCGCATACACTCGCGTCACGAGGGAAGGGGCCGGAGTTCTGGCAGCCATATGTCGAGGAGTGGGATGTCCCGCCCGTCGTGGACTTGGGCACGCCTTGGCATCGGTTCGTCAAGAAGTTGATGAGGGGTCCGGTCGGGTTTTCTATCGTCAGACGTGCGTATGCTTTGCCATGAATTTTACGAATTTGGTTCGCTCAAGAACAAACATGTATTTGGACAGTTCTCCTTATCCCATTCAGCTTTTACCCTTTCGTCGGGATTCTTGTCGCGGCGTGGTTCAAGGCTCTTCGTACTGCGCAGAATCTTCATCGGCAGGTATGGATGTTCCCTTGTGAATTTCTACACGGCATCTTATGCTGATCATCCATGTGTATATATCAGTATTTTGAATCTAAGAAAATGACAGAATTTCAGGTGGCTGTCTTCATGGAAGAACGGAAATGGGATTATCGCAGTATGTTCTCACATTACCGTGTCCATTCTATTTTCTATTCTAAATGATCCATCTGTAGTCTTCGGGTTCACTGCGGCACTTTTGGAAGGTTTACCAGTCATCGGACTGGTTTTTACAGTCTCAAACCGCGTCGGAGCGGCTATGTGGGCTCACGGTATGTATGCACATGACTTATCCATGCCAGTGGGCTCATACATCACATCCATACCCTACACAGATTTGGAAAAGAAACAACATCATGTGAGGCAGATTCGAGAAGAACGTGAGGCGAAGAAGGCGGAGTGACCCATGGGGCTTATGCACTTGTGGACAATCACTTTCTTGTGCATACATATTTTTGGGCTCCTGGGCGACTCCCGATTACTCTGGATTTCCCATTTCTTTATCGTCCCAATCTTCAGCCTTCGAACAATACTCACGCAACCGTGATACCAATTTTAGACAATCCGAACGCCATAATTGTGACTTTGGGTGTAATGAGTACTCACTCAAATCGCCGACAAAAAACGGCAAAGTAATATCATTTACAGCCTGTTAATAAGCGGTTGCCCGAGGCTTCGTCCCTCCAATGGCTCCCGTCCTGACGAAGGGTTCCAGAGAGAACACCTGCTCATCAGCACTAATAGTGTAGTATAATCTCTTCCAATTTTCTTCAAGGTCCCTGGGAGTCTTCCATGCAAGGCCTTCGTTGCGGAGCCAGAGGCGAAGCAGATGGCGACTACGACACATGTTTAATTCCAAAGTACGCCAAAACGACGACGTAAAGGGGACCTCACGTTTTCTCAGGTGTGTCGATAAAAGCATCTCGTGCATGGAAGATGGCGAGGTTGTTGATATACTGGATGTCCCCTTTCTGGAAGTTGAGACCGAGGGCATACTTCTCTCCGAGGAAATGGAGCGTATCGAGGGCCTCTTTTTGTGCCTCGGTAAGGGGAGGAATGCCAGGGGTGCGAGGCAGGCCGAGGAAGCCAGTCAATGACCGGCGGGCGTATTGGAGGATGATATTCGAGTCATAGTGGTACAAGATGGGTCGCAAGGTGTACGGCTGAGTACCACCGAACCTGGTGGTGAGTGTAAAAAGTAAATCTCCCACAACGTTTGCTGGGAAAAGGATAGACTTGCCCGTCGAAAGGCCAAGGCTCGGAGAGGGTCCTGATTAAGTCAGGCCTCGTCTCAGCGAGCTCGTTGTACAGGTTCCCAGTGCTGCTAATCCTAGATGTGCCCCCTTCTGCAGCAGTCTCGAGGGAAAACAATGCAACGATATCACCGACGTCTGTGTGAAACACTTGCTTATCGGTCGTGTATGCTGGAGCGCCGATCACCTTGGCCGGGTGCGTCTGCGTGAGATCCTTGATGTGAGCAAGAACACCATGGGGTGCGTCCTGCACCCCACGCAGATTGGCAATATATGAGGAAACGCCGGCGTAGACGATTGCGTTTTCTTCGCGAGAGTAGGACGAGACGGGGATGGCGCGCAGAACAAAGAAACCGCGGCCGGTGTGGAGTTCTTGTGCGAGGTAGGTGAGTATGGGGCCCAAGTTAGGCAAGGGGAAGGTCCATCGAGAGATGTGGCCTCGAGGTTTGTTCAAGGCTGTCGAGAGGGTTGGTCTGTTATTACACGGGAGGACATGTTTTACTCGCTTTGAAAGTGACGAAGGGCATCATCAATCTCCTTGAGCTGGTCAGAGTTTAGCTCATAAACCCATTCCTTCTCGTCCTTCCAATCATCGCCCCTCCAAACTAGCGGCGATTCTACTTTGAGTGGAAATCCTGAAGGAAGGGATGTCGAGGGCAGCGATGGATCTTCAGCCAATCTCCGTGCTGTTCGAGCCTTCCATTTCGCCTCGTCAGGATGATAATTAATATCAGGTTGAGTCGTAGCTTCTGGAGAACTTTCGGAAACGGTCAAGGGCTCGGGTTCGGGTTCGAAGATGTGCAAAGAGTTCTGGAGGATGTCTGCAACTTGGGTGACGGCTACCGCTGCCATGACCACAAAAACAGATGGGCAGATAGCTCCTGACACTCCACCTATGATATAGTGAAGGTAAGGTGGACGAATGGCGTGCGATGACGTTTGTGGTCATTATTAATAGAGTTCGAGGTCACCTCAACCAATATATATCAGACCGCAATTTGCTCATAACATGAGTTTTGAAGGAATGACCAGGTGTGTATTGTCTCCCATGTCATCGAAATTGACGTTTGAAGTATACAAGGAACTATAGCTTCGCAACCAACTTTCGGGAGCTGTCAAGTGACAAGGCATCATGAATATGCTGTGCGAGACGCGTCGGATTCGTCTGAATTATCTGAAAGTGAAAAAGTGAAATCACAAGATTCTGTCGGCAAAAGACAACAAACATACAAGATGCCCAGCATCTTTGACAAAGGAAAGGGAGGCCAAATTCTGTGCCCCTCCGACAGCGCTATTCACGACATCCTCCTTGATCTCGAGTGAGCTACAAAATATTTTCGAAAAAACTGTTGATGTCTGGGTGTAGAATGACTGACAGGTAATCGTGAATATCGCCATAGATCAAGTGAACTGGGAGTCGCTTTGCAAGAGATCCGATCAGGTTATATGCCCGAGAGAAGCCGAGAGGGTCTCTATAGCATGCCTAAACCCGAACGTTAGATAGGTGGTGATTAGAATTGCATCGCAGCACCTAACCGTTTCTTGGCTGCGAGAGCATTTGAATGTGACGCCTTGAGTCTTGTCGGGGTACGCTAAAGTGGGGAGCGGCCGCAAGCCTTCATTCTAAGGCACGCGACTTTAGGAAGATCAACTGGATAATCAACACGAGATGGACGCACCACAAAAATCTTCAAAACTCTGTCATCCCATACTTTCCAAGCAGGTCTGCTCTTGAGTGACTTGTACGCCTCTTCTCTAGATGGCCAGATATCTCTGCGTTTGATGGCGCCGTTGATTAGAGCATGGCCGGGTCCTTCGGCATACTTCTGATGCATAGCCATTAACTCGCAAAAAACGAAAGATGCGAATTTAAGCTTTGAAGAATATCCCAGGGAAAGCGCACTAGGTAACATGTATTTCATCACAAAGGGGCGATGAAGGAAACCCAGCTTGAACCCACAGACTGACTGCACCCATGGAATGGCCAATTCCTACCAGCTGATGAGTGCTGAAATCAACGTCAACACCTGTACCGAAGCCGGTGAGGAACGTGTGAAGGGAACGAGCATATTCCTCCCATCCAACTGTGAATTAAGGGTTAGAGCAGGAGCATGAGTAGAACAGATGTCAGCCCGTACATATTGGGTCATAACCGGTCTTCAGCGTGTGTTCATTCAAAATGGCCGCATCGCCATGATTTGGCGCGTCGATAGACCACATCTCGCGCACTTTTACGGTGCCTCCACACTTTTCCAGAAGGGCCCACAAGTCATCGCATGTAGGCTCCCATTGCTCTTTATGAAATCCGGTGCCATGTGCAAAGATCAGTGTGACAGCGCCGGGGTCGTTGACGTGTGAGGAGTCTGGTTTCCAGTAGCGCTTCGCGGTGATGAGGAGAGGATAGTTGGGACGGGGGTCGAAGACGTAGGATTGAGAAACAGAGGTCATGGCTTCAGAGCTTCATAACCGGAAGTATTTCTCACTGATCCCCCCCGATTCCCCCGGTGACAACCGAACCAGTAGCCCGCTTCCGGCCCCAGTATTCATAAGAACTGGAAGACTTCATTGTAAAGGTGACGCGGAGAACAGAAAGCAGGGGAAGCGGCGGTTGTCGTTGAGTCGACGTTCCGTCACCTCAGATCTGAACGATGATGGGATGCTCCTCATTTCCTCAACTTTTACGGCGTTTCCGCCAGCTACAATGCCAGGTTTCTCGTAGGACATTTGCGACCCAGCCATCCTCAAACAATATTGTCAACATCGTTGAGGTCGGTCCCCGCGACGGCCTTCAAAACGAAAAGGGCGTAATCCCCGTCGACGTCAAAGTCGAGCTCATCAACCGCCTCGCACGAGCAGGATCCCGTGTCATTGAGGCCGGCAGTTTTGTCAGTCCTAAATGGGTCCCTCAGGTGTGCTCCTGCCATCTTATTACACCATGGCATCTCTCAATCTTCACGGCTAGATGGCTGGCACGGCAGAAGTCATCTCGCGCATGGAGCGCATGCCAGGCGTCCATTACCCTGTCCTCGTACCGAATAAAAGGGGACTCGAGAACCTTATATCGCTCCTCGATAATTCTCCCGCCAATTCTCCGCTGTCTGACGAAATCTCCATTTTCACAGCAGCCACCGACGCATTCACCAAGGCGAACCTTAACACGACCACTGCAGAATCTTTGACGCGTTTACAACCCGTTGCAAAGGCAGCCTTGGACCGTGGTCTGCGCGTGCGTGGATATGTCAGCGTCGTGATCGCTTGTCCCTACTCCGGAAAGGTCGATTACCAGCGTGTAAGGGAAGTCGCAAAGTCATTGATAGATATGGGATGCTACGAAGTCAGCCTAGGCGACACGGTCGGTCAAGGTACTCCCCACACCATAGCAGAGATGATCGAGGAGGTCAAAAAGAGTGTCCCCGTTGAGAAATTGGCTGTCAGTCGGCTCTTCCCCTTTCTGCATCCTTTCATCATTCTTATATTTTGGTTTTCAGGGTCATGTAAGTATTCTTGCAAGGATAGGTGAACATGCCTGTTGATCCTGCATAGTTCCATGATACCTACGGTACGGCAGTTGCAAACGTATTTGCCGCCCTTGCTCAGGGCATTCGAACCATCGACTCTTCTGTTGGTGGTTTGGGGGGATGTCCATACTCTCCAGGTGCAACAGGCAATGTTGCTACTGAAGACGTTTTGTACGCCCTCGAGGACTCTCCGTACAAAGTTCTAGGATCGCATCATGGAACGATAGACCTTGACAGAATGTCCGATATTGGCTGGTGGATCAGCGAGAAGCTGGGCAGGGAGAGTGTCAGTTGCGCGGGAAGAGCGATTCGTGCTCGGAGATTGCGTGATGCGGAATTGGCTGGCAAGGCAAAATTGTAATCTTGTGTGTCATTTTTGGTCTCTTGTGGACAATGGTTTGCAGAGTCTTCGTCCAGGAAATACTTATCAAAGTGACACTATTCGAGCCTGGCTGGAAGCATCGTTCTCGAGATTCAGATGTTCTTGACATTACGCGTCTTATGAACGAACGTCAATCAAGTCGAGGCTCTTTCACTCAACTGATATATATGTACAAGCCCTCGAAGAAGAAATTTTTTGGTTGACTCCCACCTTGGTGTTTTTTTGCAACACAGCTACTCCAAAATCTGGGATGTCGAGACATATATCGAGGACATCTCTCCCCAACAGCTCTGCAAACGTCAACCGCCACAACAGAGCTTCTCTTCATCCCTTGTAACCATAGGCTTAGCAATGGAGAACGGGGGGGAACAAAGGTGAATGGTTTAGCCTGAAT
>OY751491.1:2840417-2973775 GCA_963565915.1 Entoloma clypeatum | reverse complement strand
GGTATGTGACCATGCACAACAAAATTTCATCGAGCTCAGTCCCTCTAGGTTCTCGTCAACGGCAACAAATATGCATGGTAAGACGCTACCTATTCATGCCCAGCCTTTGTTCATCGTATCTTCCTCACAGCGAGACTTGCATAAAAGGCCACAGGTCATCTACGTGTCGCCACACAGACCGCCCTCTCTTCGAGATTAAGAAGAAGGGTCGCCCCGTCACACAATGTGATCACTGCAGAGAATTACGAAAAACTAAACAAGTCCATGTTAAATGCAACTGTGAAGGCAAGGAAGAACAGCCCCCAACCACCAAGAAAGGTGTGTCTCGCCACTGCCCATTCCTTGCGCTCTTAGCTTAGCCATAAGAATGCTCCTTTGTATAGGGCACGCAAAGATTACTGGGAGCGCCGCGTTTCCCCTCGGCTTGCCCGAAGCCCTGGGAGCGCGGGTCGCTTTCACATCATCAGAAGGTGCCTCTTCTGATTCCGAAAATGGTAGTGGTATGCAGCCTTCGCTACCCGACCTTTCTTGTCCTCAGCAATGCTGATCAAAACCCAGGAAGAAAGACTGATTGCGGATGCAAATCAGGGGCTTCCTGCGACTGTTGTACTCCCAGAAAAACCGCTCCCAAGATCAGAAAGAAGAAGGATTCTGGCGGCCCTTCTCCCCAGCAGCTCCCCGATCCTTCTGGCTCTTTACATGACATTCGCACTCCGTCCCATATCTTAGCCCGCCTCGCGGAGCTAAGGCCTGTCCTTCCACGCCCGTCATCCCTCCATAATCAGTTCGACGCTGGATCATCTCACGACCCCTCATCAGGCATCGCTCATGGACACAATCGTCATCACTCGCATGAAAATTTACTCTTTAGCCCATACAGCAGAGCTTATGAGTACACTCATGAACAGGCGTTCTCGGATGACGCTCAACCCCAAGCCCAACATCAACCTCAACATCCCAGTAATCTCCCCATTCCAAATTATCCCTACGCAGTGTCCTCGACACAGAACCTCGTTCCAACCGTGGAGCAAATTTTCCGCGATCATCTTCAGGGCTTGGAAGACAGTGATGTAGCCCTTTCTACCTGGATTCTTCCAAACAGCTCCAACCTTTCCGAGCCTTCTATACCTTTTCCATCGACTTGCAACTGTGGCGAAAGTTGTACTTGCCCGGGTTGTAGTGAACACAACGAGGCCAACGCGGCATCGTCACTGTCTGCCTTCTCGTCCTGCACAAAACCAGGTGTATGCACATCCTGTATAGACTGCACGATCCTGTCGCTACCCGTCTCTCTGCCCCCTGATACGTCATTGTCAATATACGATGCTCACGATGCGGTGTCAATTGACGATTGGATACGACAAGTCTCTTCACTTCCTCCTCCATCCTCGGGGATATCGACACCTGAACCTAAGCTGATCGGACATCAGCAGCCCCAGCAAGAGTGGGAAGGGTACCTGCCGCCAGTGATGGAGTCCACTCGGGTGGGTGAAGGTTACGTCGTTCAACCATGCTGTGGAGTGTTGTGTAAATGTATGCCGGAGGAGTGTGCATGCGATCTGGACAATGAAACCGGCTACGATTGCAGGAATGAGATGTTATTTCCAACATTCCCTACCGCTATGGCTCTAAGCCAAGATGCTGATAATGCAGCTTACGGGGAACGGAACACACCACTGCAACACTACCCGCAGGAAAACGCTTTACAAAATAACAGTTCGCTACTGCTAGACGCTGGGCGTGTAGCGATCCCAAGGGCCCTGTCTTACGATCCTGCTGTGGATCTCACTGAAAATGGAGCAGCCCGGAGTCAGTCTGCAAACCACACAGCAATTCCAATAGGCACGAATCTGGGGTATCTTGCCATACCCCAACTCTCGCGTAGTCGGTCATCATCCACCTCTTCACGGTCCTCTGCTAGTCAGGAGCCGCCACCTCCGTCGTCTTATCAGTTTCCGCCTGCCATGAGGATGTTTGGATACATGGGGCCTTACTCGATGACCATGAGCACACCTAACTTGGGGATCGGGGCTATGAAGCTGGGATTGGATTTGAGCCACGAGAGAGTGTATGGAGGCGCAGGATCGATGTCTGGAAACTCATCGCCGTCGAGTACATCTGGTGGGAATGTGGGTGGGGTGAATTATGCGATAAGTAATCCAGACTCGGACGGGTACATGTAAGGGAAGCATACTGTTCACCTATACAATGAATGTGTCTTTTCGCATCTCATATTCCTCCCCGTGTTCGTTATGACTTTTGTTCCTTCTTCATGACAAGCAGTTCATTTTTATATATTTCACGTGGATTTCAATTTATCCGGCTCACGACTACACCAGTACTACACCTCACAATCAATCGTTGAAATGTCAGCGAGTGGACCCGAAGCTCATGACAGTCTATTTGAGCGTCGGTCCTCTCTGTCTTCCAATGAACAGGTCCCACCACATCTCTTGAGAGCAACTCTTCGTCTCCGTTATTCGCCGACCTATATCATTGTTGGTGCCTACCGACTCCTGACCAACAAAGTCCTGTACGGCCCGGCCTGGGACAAGTGCAAACACGCCACGCAGCGTGGAGCAATCGTAGGGGCTATCTGGGTAAATGTGTTCAACCTATTTGGATAATTATTGACTGCGGATGTTGCACACAGGCTCTCCTAACTTTCAACATCCAACGAAAGTTCATTCAGGTTTTCCTCGCCAAGTGAGCGTGGCTATTGAAACAAATAATACGCTGTTCACCTTGGTCAACATACGTGTAGGTCGCCGCGCATCACAGGTCTCTCCAATGATACGCTGTTTGGCTTCAACGTTCCGTTTTCGTTACCCACATGTTCGTCCTTTTCTACCTCTGAGTTTCACCATGTTTTCACCCAAAATAAACAGATGCAGCAGTTCTCTTTCTTGGCTCCCAAGTGACCTACATTTTGCGCTTCTTCCTTTCCCGAAATATCCGCATCGCCCGTGAACGAGCATGGGCGCATACACTCGCGTCACGAGGGAAGGGGCCGGAGTTCTGGCAGCCATATGTCGAGGAGTGGGATGTCCCGCCCGTCGTGGACTTGGGCACGCCTTGGCATCGGTTCGTCAAGAAGTTGATGAGGGGTCCGGTCGGGTTTTCTATCGTCAGACGTGCGTATGCTTTGCCATGAATTTTACGAATTTGGTTCGCTCAAGAACAAACATGTATTTGGACAGTTCTCCTTATCCCATTCAGCTTTTACCCTTTCGTCGGGATTCTTGTCGCGGCGTGGTTCAAGGCTCTTCGTACTGCGCAGAATCTTCATCGGCAGGTATGGATGTTCCCTTGTGAATTTCTACACGGCATCTTATGCTGATCATCCATGTGTATATATCAGTATTTTGAATCTAAGAAAATGACAGAATTTCAGGTGGCTGTCTTCATGGAAGAACGGAAATGGGATTATCGCAGTATGTTCTCACATTACCGTGTCCATTCTATTTTCTATTCTAAATGATCCATCTGTAGTCTTCGGGTTCACTGCGGCACTTTTGGAAGGTTTACCAGTCATCGGACTGGTTTTTACAGTCTCAAACCGCGTCGGAGCGGCTATGTGGGCTCACGGTATGTATGCACATGACTTATCCATGCCAGTGGGCTCATACATCACATCCATACCCTACACAGATTTGGAAAAGAAACAACATCATGTGAGGCAGATTCGAGAAGAACGTGAGGCGAAGAAGGCGGAGTGACCCATGGGGCTTATGCACTTGTGGACAATCACTTTCTTGTGCATACATATTTTTGGGCTCCTGGGCGACTCCCGATTACTCTGGATTTCCCATTTCTTTATCGTCCCAATCTTCAGCCTTCGAACAATACTCACGCAACCGTGATACCAATTTTAGACAATCCGAACGCCATAATTGTGACTTTGGGTGTAATGAGTACTCACTCAAATCGCCGACAAAAAACGGCAAAGTAATATCATTTACAGCCTGTTAATAAGCGGTTGCCCGAGGCTTCGTCCCTCCAATGGCTCCCGTCCTGACGAAGGGTTCCAGAGAGAACACCTGCTCATCAGCACTAATAGTGTAGTATAATCTCTTCCAATTTTCTTCAAGGTCCCTGGGAGTCTTCCATGCAAGGCCTTCGTTGCGGAGCCAGAGGCGAAGCAGATGGCGACTACGACACATGTTTAATTCCAAAGTACGCCAAAACGACGACGTAAAGGGGACCTCACGTTTTCTCAGGTGTGTCGATAAAAGCATCTCGTGCATGGAAGATGGCGAGGTTGTTGATATACTGGATGTCCCCTTTCTGGAAGTTGAGACCGAGGGCATACTTCTCTCCGAGGAAATGGAGCGTATCGAGGGCCTCTTTTTGTGCCTCGGTAAGGGGAGGAATGCCAGGGGTGCGAGGCAGGCCGAGGAAGCCAGTCAATGACCGGCGGGCGTATTGGAGGATGATATTCGAGTCATAGTGGTACAAGATGGGTCGCAAGGTGTACGGCTGAGTACCACCGAACCTGGTGGTGAGTGTAAAAAGTAAATCTCCCACAACGTTTGCTGGGAAAAGGATAGACTTGCCCGTCGAAAGGCCAAGGCTCGGAGAGGGTCCTGATTAAGTCAGGCCTCGTCTCAGCGAGCTCGTTGTACAGGTTCCCAGTGCTGCTAATCCTAGATGTGCCCCCTTCTGCAGCAGTCTCGAGGGAAAACAATGCAACGATATCACCGACGTCTGTGTGAAACACTTGCTTATCGGTCGTGTATGCTGGAGCGCCGATCACCTTGGCCGGGTGCGTCTGCGTGAGATCCTTGATGTGAGCAAGAACACCATGGGGTGCGTCCTGCACCCCACGCAGATTGGCAATATATGAGGAAACGCCGGCGTAGACGATTGCGTTTTCTTCGCGAGAGTAGGACGAGACGGGGATGGCGCGCAGAACAAAGAAACCGCGGCCGGTGTGGAGTTCTTGTGCGAGGTAGGTGAGTATGGGGCCCAAGTTAGGCAAGGGGAAGGTCCATCGAGAGATGTGGCCTCGAGGTTTGTTCAAGGCTGTCGAGAGGGTTGGTCTGTTATTACACGGGAGGACATGTTTTACTCGCTTTGAAAGTGACGAAGGGCATCATCAATCTCCTTGAGCTGGTCAGAGTTTAGCTCATAAACCCATTCCTTCTCGTCCTTCCAATCATCGCCCCTCCAAACTAGCGGCGATTCTACTTTGAGTGGAAATCCTGAAGGAAGGGATGTCGAGGGCAGCGATGGATCTTCAGCCAATCTCCGTGCTGTTCGAGCCTTCCATTTCGCCTCGTCAGGATGATAATTAATATCAGGTTGAGTCGTAGCTTCTGGAGAACTTTCGGAAACGGTCAAGGGCTCGGGTTCGGGTTCGAAGATGTGCAAAGAGTTCTGGAGGATGTCTGCAACTTGGGTGACGGCTACCGCTGCCATGACCACAAAAACAGATGGGCAGATAGCTCCTGACACTCCACCTATGATATAGTGAAGGTAAGGTGGACGAATGGCGTGCGATGACGTTTGTGGTCATTATTAATAGAGTTCGAGGTCACCTCAACCAATATATATCAGACCGCAATTTGCTCATAACATGAGTTTTGAAGGAATGACCAGGTGTGTATTGTCTCCCATGTCATCGAAATTGACGTTTGAAGTATACAAGGAACTATAGCTTCGCAACCAACTTTCGGGAGCTGTCAAGTGACAAGGCATCATGAATATGCTGTGCGAGACGCGTCGGATTCGTCTGAATTATCTGAAAGTGAAAAAGTGAAATCACAAGATTCTGTCGGCAAAAGACAACAAACATACAAGATGCCCAGCATCTTTGACAAAGGAAAGGGAGGCCAAATTCTGTGCCCCTCCGACAGCGCTATTCACGACATCCTCCTTGATCTCGAGTGAGCTACAAAATATTTTCGAAAAAACTGTTGATGTCTGGGTGTAGAATGACTGACAGGTAATCGTGAATATCGCCATAGATCAAGTGAACTGGGAGTCGCTTTGCAAGAGATCCGATCAGGTTATATGCCCGAGAGAAGCCGAGAGGGTCTCTATAGCATGCCTAAACCCGAACGTTAGATAGGTGGTGATTAGAATTGCATCGCAGCACCTAACCGTTTCTTGGCTGCGAGAGCATTTGAATGTGACGCCTTGAGTCTTGTCGGGGTACGCTAAAGTGGGGAGCGGCCGCAAGCCTTCATTCTAAGGCACGCGACTTTAGGAAGATCAACTGGATAATCAACACGAGATGGACGCACCACAAAAATCTTCAAAACTCTGTCATCCCATACTTTCCAAGCAGGTCTGCTCTTGAGTGACTTGTACGCCTCTTCTCTAGATGGCCAGATATCTCTGCGTTTGATGGCGCCGTTGATTAGAGCATGGCCGGGTCCTTCGGCATACTTCTGATGCATAGCCATTAACTCGCAAAAAACGAAAGATGCGAATTTAAGCTTTGAAGAATATCCCAGGGAAAGCGCACTAGGTAACATGTATTTCATCACAAAGGGGCGATGAAGGAAACCCAGCTTGAACCCACAGACTGACTGCACCCATGGAATGGCCAATTCCTACCAGCTGATGAGTGCTGAAATCAACGTCAACACCTGTACCGAAGCCGGTGAGGAACGTGTGAAGGGAACGAGCATATTCCTCCCATCCAACTGTGAATTAAGGGTTAGAGCAGGAGCATGAGTAGAACAGATGTCAGCCCGTACATATTGGGTCATAACCGGTCTTCAGCGTGTGTTCATTCAAAATGGCCGCATCGCCATGATTTGGCGCGTCGATAGACCACATCTCGCGCACTTTTACGGTGCCTCCACACTTTTCCAGAAGGGCCCACAAGTCATCGCATGTAGGCTCCCATTGCTCTTTATGAAATCCGGTGCCATGTGCAAAGATCAGTGTGACAGCGCCGGGGTCGTTGACGTGTGAGGAGTCTGGTTTCCAGTAGCGCTTCGCGGTGATGAGGAGAGGATAGTTGGGACGGGGGTCGAAGACGTAGGATTGAGAAACAGAGGTCATGGCTTCAGAGCTTCATAACCGGAAGTATTTCTCACTGATCCCCCCCGATTCCCCCGGTGACAACCGAACCAGTAGCCCGCTTCCGGCCCCAGTATTCATAAGAACTGGAAGACTTCATTGTAAAGGTGACGCGGAGAACAGAAAGCAGGGGAAGCGGCGGTTGTCGTTGAGTCGACGTTCCGTCACCTCAGATCTGAACGATGATGGGATGCTCCTCATTTCCTCAACTTTTACGGCGTTTCCGCCAGCTACAATGCCAGGTTTCTCGTAGGACATTTGCGACCCAGCCATCCTCAAACAATATTGTCAACATCGTTGAGGTCGGTCCCCGCGACGGCCTTCAAAACGAAAAGGGCGTAATCCCCGTCGACGTCAAAGTCGAGCTCATCAACCGCCTCGCACGAGCAGGATCCCGTGTCATTGAGGCCGGCAGTTTTGTCAGTCCTAAATGGGTCCCTCAGGTGTGCTCCTGCCATCTTATTACACCATGGCATCTCTCAATCTTCACGGCTAGATGGCTGGCACGGCAGAAGTCATCTCGCGCATGGAGCGCATGCCAGGCGTCCATTACCCTGTCCTCGTACCGAATAAAAGGGGACTCGAGAACCTTATATCGCTCCTCGATAATTCTCCCGCCAATTCTCCGCTGTCTGACGAAATCTCCATTTTCACAGCAGCCACCGACGCATTCACCAAGGCGAACCTTAACACGACCACTGCAGAATCTTTGACGCGTTTACAACCCGTTGCAAAGGCAGCCTTGGACCGTGGTCTGCGCGTGCGTGGATATGTCAGCGTCGTGATCGCTTGTCCCTACTCCGGAAAGGTCGATTACCAGCGTGTAAGGGAAGTCGCAAAGTCATTGATAGATATGGGATGCTACGAAGTCAGCCTAGGCGACACGGTCGGTCAAGGTACTCCCCACACCATAGCAGAGATGATCGAGGAGGTCAAAAAGAGTGTCCCCGTTGAGAAATTGGCTGTCAGTCGGCTCTTCCCCTTTCTGCATCCTTTCATCATTCTTATATTTTGGTTTTCAGGGTCATGTAAGTATTCTTGCAAGGATAGGTGAACATGCCTGTTGATCCTGCATAGTTCCATGATACCTACGGTACGGCAGTTGCAAACGTATTTGCCGCCCTTGCTCAGGGCATTCGAACCATCGACTCTTCTGTTGGTGGTTTGGGGGGATGTCCATACTCTCCAGGTGCAACAGGCAATGTTGCTACTGAAGACGTTTTGTACGCCCTCGAGGACTCTCCGTACAAAGTTCTAGGATCGCATCATGGAACGATAGACCTTGACAGAATGTCCGATATTGGCTGGTGGATCAGCGAGAAGCTGGGCAGGGAGAGTGTCAGTTGCGCGGGAAGAGCGATTCGTGCTCGGAGATTGCGTGATGCGGAATTGGCTGGCAAGGCAAAATTGTAATCTTGTGTGTCATTTTTGGTCTCTTGTGGACAATGGTTTGCAGAGTCTTCGTCCAGGAAATACTTATCAAAGTGACACTATTCGAGCCTGGCTGGAAGCATCGTTCTCGAGATTCAGATGTTCTTGACATTACGCGTCTTATGAACGAACGTCAATCAAGTCGAGGCTCTTTCACTCAACTGATATATATGTACAAGCCCTCGAAGAAGAAATTTTTTGGTTGACTCCCACCTTGGTGTTTTTTTGCAACACAGCTACTCCAAAATCTGGGATGTCGAGACATATATCGAGGACATCTCTCCCCAACAGCTCTGCAAACGTCAACCGCCACAACAGAGCTTCTCTTCATCCCTTGTAACCATAGGCTTAGCAATGGAGAACGGGGGGGAACAAAGGTGAATGGTTTAGCCTGAATCTCACCTCATTCCGCAGGTTTGGGCTCCGGAGAACTTGGCTGATGTTAACACAGGTCTACTTGGCTGGTATCACATCATCGAGGGGATACTAGGAAACCCAGTCTTCGGCGCTGCAGCCGCCGAATCTCCACTTCCGATCACTTTTGGGGTAGTGCGCCAATGTTTTATCCCTAAAGGGCCTGACCCGAGTCCTCCGCCAACTACCGCATGCCTGATGTATGTTTCACCGTCACTGCATTTGGAGCTGTTCTCGGGCTGATTCAGGTCTTTCTGACGACAAATTCAGGACGCCCTCCGCAGGTGACTGTCCTGTTTTGAGTGCTGGAGCAGAAGTAAATCTCGAGATTTTTCGGTCCTAGAGTATTTCCATGTATCCTTTGCGACACGCCCAGAATCCCTCACTTCAGGAACCATCTCAAATAGGAGTGGAAGGCGGAGCGGAGACTTCCAACGAGCGCATAACGCGGTTCTTGTCATATTTTGCCTCCGGGGTAGATCAAGCGCGTCCTCAAGGTTATTCCCTCCGTGTTTGATGTGAGACGGTTGCATCTCCCATTGATGTCGTTATGGCTGATACACTGACGCCCATTCAGGGCAAAAGAAGGCTTCCAGGTAAGAGTATGATCTATACATCACAAGTTCAAATAGACTGGTTCATAATTAACAGACCCATGTTACGTCGCCGGGGTTGCAGAGTATTGTGATCGATGTACATTGTACACAGCCCCCTCCCTCAGGTCCGAGCTTGTCGATCTCTCGAAAAGGCAAAAAGGACATACTACGCACCCGCCCATTGCTTGGTAAGTTTGCGGAGATGGCGCGAGTCACGATATTTCAGATTCCTCGGGACATGTTTGGGTTTTAGAAATTGATTGTCAATCATATCCCGGATGTGATTCAACAAATGGAAAACAACGCAAAAATGAACGAAGTTTGCGCCCAAGATCTGCGGATGTTCTTGATATGTTTGTATCCGGCTATACATCCCCGAAACCCAGTGTTAAATACTTGGCGAAAGGGCGTAGTTCCTACCTGTACTGCAGGCCTCTTCCTTCACTCTTGACCACTTCTTAAAGATTCATTCACGCCATGAGCATGGTAGATATCGATGAGCTCCGCCGCAATCCGGACGATGGTGCCTATCATTGCCCGCGATGCGACGCGCCTTTTACCAGAAGATCAAACCTCCGTCGACATCATGCCATCCGTGGGTAACCCTGGCGCACCGACGACTCCAGGTTATTGACAGTCTAATTAGATTTACGGAGTGCTACCGCAAAGTGTCAAGCCTGCGGGATGTCCTTTGCATCGAGGTTCGTGCTTTCTTCGAAACCATATACTCATCCAACAAAATTCGTACTCCAGCGAGGAGTTGCAACGTCACAATCTCCAATGTCCTAAAAATGTATGGTACACATCGGACTCGAGTTGTTCGACCTCGGGGAACAATCTCAACAATACATCTGTCCTGGAAGCCAGTTCAACGACGACCCCTGATTTCTTTTCGCTGGCGTCACCATTTTTGGTGCGGTCTGAACCAACACAGCAGGAGAATATGGACGAGTTTCTCTCATCCTTCCTTTATGCGTCAATACCTCCGAGTCCACTTTCATTCACACCCGATGGTTCTGCTCCGCCATCGGGGATGGCGACCCCAGACTGGGGAGCGACCGCCCTGCCCCCAAAAGCATCGGTAAGAAGTGCATCATTGCATCATGAAGAAAATACTAATTTCAAAAAGGATGAGCAGCAAAGAAATATCAGTGAAATGTCCACGCCAGCCTTCCAGCCGAGGTCACAGTGGACGAACGGTATAAATGACACAGGCGTCGTAAGACGAGGGGGACATAAAGAAAAGCCGATATACACCAGACGTCAAGTGGAGGATATGCTTGATATCATGGTCAGGACATTCGAGGAAAGAATGGTATTTTTTTTTCTCTTACAGACTGTTCCTCGATGTTAATTCTACGGACAGGAAGAGATCATGTGGCGCAGCAGTCATTCAAACCCGAGAGAATTTGCAGCACCCAGTGAAGGCAGCGTTGCACCTGGGGCTTCTTCAATGTACCCCGCAACCTATGGACTTGGTAGGCATATGCCAGTTTGATGCAACGAAGAGATGTTAATCCAACGATTTCCAAGAACTACCCCAGGTAGAGGGTTTAGATCGTTCAGATCTGTCGCAGATACCCATGCGCAGCTGAATCTGTCTTCAGCGCAAGGGACTGACCAAATCGCCCGACGCGAAGGTGGAACCCGACGGACTTGTATTTTATCCTGTCTTTTTAGGACTTCGAGTCTTAGCACCGTGACATTGCTTGTAGGCACCAGTTAGATAATATATCGTCATAATCAAGTCGCCATACTAGTCCGTTTTCACTGTACATCATGAAAGTTGATTCTGTTATGTGAACAGGGCCGATGCGTGGTAGAAACACGTTTCAGCAGAGTCATAGGTATTAAGCCCCACTTGCGCAGTGCTGCAGAGTCCTAATATCGTCTTCTATGCTGAAGGTGGCTGCGTCAAATTTAAGCCTCACCACTGCCACTGCCACTGGGCGCTATGTAACTCGACCGCCCGTAATTATGTAACTAATCATTTTTGATTGCTTGCAGTGAACACTAGATCCTTCGCCGCGGCGTAAATCAGTGACCTGTGCGCTACACGATGAGACTCCCACTGTCTTCCGAAAGCAAGGTAACTTATTGTTCAGCTTGCCACTGTAGATCAGCGCGCAAGTTGAAACCAATCGAAATCTCGGGCTGTCACAGGCAATGTCTACTCTGTTTTCCAACTACATGATGGAAACAAGACGCGCGCGGGTCCCGGGGGAGTGTGGTGTGATCCCATCGGCCACCGGAGCCCTCCGGAGCCCGACTGAAATCGGCTGTACTCTGAGCCCGAGGTGCCTCCGAGTCGATGCCAGGTCAATCGAGTTCATTGTCGGAGGCTGCGTAATCTCATCGCTGAAACGAGAGGAGATCCTCGATCAATGAAGCGGTAACTTCGGGCTCAGAGGTGCGCTTATGCTCAAATGCCTAAAAACTGATCAACACTTAAATACTCTCTCAAGCCGGCACCTTCTAGTACTACTACTGCCCACATTCCTGTCTAACTAAATCGCAAATCCAATTCTGAAGCCATGAACGAACTGCGTTTACTCGACATCGACGAACTGCGTCGCAATCCAGAAGACGGCGCATATTATTGTCCAAAATGTGACGCCCCTTTCACTAGGCGGTCCAACCTCCGTCGACATTATGGTATACGTACGTCAAGTTTACATGTCCGAAATATATGCTTCACCTGAGGCTCAACTAAATCGTACGTCAGACATACGCAATGAAAACATGAAATGTAATGCATGTCGAAAAATATTTACCTCGAGGTTTGTCCTGTCGCACCAATCCTTGATGCAGATGATACAATGGCGTTCTCCATTGTTAGTGAAGAGTTACAATATCATGTTCTTCAGTGTCCTCGAAGTGCTTGGAACGCTTTCGAAGCGACCTCATCCTTAGAGAACCATTCCGTGGACAGCAACTGCAATAAGCCAGAGCTCGCTGGAAAAACGGCAGATTTTTTCCCGTCAGCGACACCATCACCGCCTCAACATGACGATTTCGATGAGCTATTTTCCTCTCTGACCTCTACTTCGATGTCGACTTCGCCAAGTCTATCTCCTTTCCCGAGCTTGGATTCGGCATCGCTATCAGGAACTCCCGAGTGGTCGCTAGCCGATCTACCAACCTCGAAACTGCTACAGGTGAGCTTCCAAGAGTCGTCGTTGGCATTTATTGATGTCGACCACAGAAGGATACACTCGAGGATCCCGGAAAACATATGCGACCCCGATCTCAGAGGTTCAATCGTTCTTGTCACAATGTCGGGATCGGCAGACGATTAAAGTCAAAAGAGAAGCCAATTTACACAAGGCGTCAAGTAGAGGACATGTTGGATATTGTGAGCAAGACATTTGTAGCGCGACTGGTGAGAGCCTACCTTTGACCCTGCGAGCCGCGCTCATCCTGAGTTTATTTCGGACAGGAAGAAACCCTTAGACGCACTGGTTGCATAAATGGAGAGTTTTGGACTCATAGCAATGTTGGAGCTACTGTGGCCCTACCCCAGGTCCACTCACATCCTTTCCTGTAACGTACGCCGGCCGTCGAATCTTTACGGAAGTGTCAAGGGGGAAAGTAAAACTCATAGGTGTTTTATCCGGGCGCTCATTAGATGATTAGAATGTTGACACCGAGGGATACGATCAACAAAAATCGATGACAAGCGGCCGCTTAAGACGGGAAGTAATGGAAGCATCGAGATTGCCAAATCTGGCAGGAGGTCGAGGGACTAGGTGAAAGGCCTCGGGCGAGAATGAATCGGAGTGACGAAACGCACTCTACTGGACTCATCACGTATATGTAGCAATAAAGTCAGTGTTCGCCTCGTACTTACTGTAAACATGAATGCAAAAAAAAAAAGGGGACAAAAAAATAATCGACTACTGGGAAAGCTTTCAAGGGATCGCAGTCTGTGGCGCAGTTGTCAACGCAAGCTGCCTGAGATCGACCGAACAACTGGGCGGGCTGGAGGTAGTACTTGGGATCTGAATGGCAATTGAGGCCGTCTCCTGCGATCTTGCTGCGCAATTACTGTGATTTCAAGGTGCCAAAGTATTCACGGCATGGGAGCTTTGAGCTCCATGTCATTAGGCTCCCATGTCTAATCAGAAAGCTTGTCATAAGTCCGAGTCAGGCGCGAGCGTGCCTTTACAATAATATTTAGTAGTTTGAGGGGGAGATTGTTGAGGACTGTTATCAGGTGCCAGAGTGAGGACTGACTGCGTAGATCGGCGGCGGCACTACATACTCCGTGTAAGTGCTCGCTAGCCACCGGAGTCCATGCTTAATGTTTGATGCCCCGAGTCCACTTGTCATCGCCGGTTTCAAGAGGTTTCAAGTGAACCATACTCCAGACGTCCAAGTTTAGACAGAAAAGCTGAGAGATCAAATCAATATACGAGAACACCTTTCCTGCCATGGCTTACATGTGTAGAAAGAGGATGGCACTATGAGGATTATCTAAGTACTATTCGCTAAAAATACCTTAGTTGTGGTCATTTGGTTTAAGATCAAAACCTTCGCGCTGCCGAAATTTTCCAAAAATATTTGACTTCAGCGGTGACTGTGCACCAGTCATTGCAATGGTCAACAAAAAAGTGGTTTGCACCAGAAACAGAAGAAAATTCTCGACATAGAGCACATTACGACAACAGAACAAGGAAACTTGAAGGAGGATTGTGATAAATATTATGGCAGGTATTTCCCTCCTTGGGGTCGATTCTTGAATGGATGTCCAGACAGCGTAGGCTTACAGAACTACATACGCGATGTTTACTCATCGGGTCAAACTAGCTTTCGCCATCTCATTCAACAACTCGGAGTCCGCCGTTTGTTCTTTCCCCTCTTGATTTGCCACAGGAGAATTGCCAACAGCCTGGTCCGAGAGAGCAAAATTATGATGATGCGTGATGGATGCTTTCTCCATAACTTCCTGTAAATAATAAAAACCATTCGTCAATAGTGTAACGTGAAAAACAGATCGTGATCGCACCCTTTCACTCTCGTTCTTGTATTGCTCTAAATCTTCCTTTATCTTGAACACTTCAGTGGCCTGCTGATGTGCACTCAGGAGCGTTGTCATCCTATGCATGGCACGGATACTGTTTCCCGCCTTTCGCCCTGTTACAAATTATCGAGATCAGTTTTTCCTCAAGAAAGGTCAAGGGTAGAGAAAGGGGGTACGTACATAGCCGTTTAGCATCGGCGGCTTTCTTAACATGCGGGAGCAGGTCGACCGGGTTACCGTCTCTCTCCGGTACGAAGTGCGGCGTCGTACTCGCTAGCCACTACTCCACGCCAGAACAGTTTTTCAAAGAAAAAAAAAAGGAAGGCAATTAGATCAAGGGCGACACTTCGAAAGATGACCCTCGGCGAATGACAGACCTTGTGCTCCAGCACCTCCTTTGCAGTGGGCCTCTTCGCGGGATCCAGAGTCAAACAAAAGGAGACGAACTCCTTGGCGGTGTCCGACACGTTTTCCCAGTACTCGACCGGTTCAAACTTGTAATCTCCAGCGATGATGGCCTCCATCTCAAGCTGTTGCGAATCCCGATCGAAAGGTGTGTATCCCGCGAGAAGGAAGTAGGTCACAACACCCATGGCCCAAATATCCACCGGTTTGCCGTGCCCAGCTTAAATTTGAATATAAATTGACAAGAACTGTGGGAAGGAGAAGTGCAGTGGCGTACTCTTTTTGAAGATCTCCGGAGCCATGTACTAATAACGGTTACGTGAGACTTATGTCAAGCAGCAGGGGAAGGAATTGAAAGCCAACCCCTGGCGTTCCACATATTTCCGTTAGTTTATTATGCTTTTCTTCATCCATTACCCTGCTTAGCCCAAAATCTGCAATCATGATGTCTGCATCTTCATCCGATGTGCGGAAGAGCAGATTCTCCGGCTTCAGATCTAGGATATCCACAAGGTAAAGGTCATTAAGACCACCGGTATGATAGGACGAATTGAAACTTACCGCGGTGAACAATACCAGAGTCATGGATGTGCTTGACTGCCTTGAAGATGGTGCGTACAAGGTCAGCAGCGTCCCTGGAGGTATCGCAGAGCTGTAAGATATTAGGAGGGCGGAGGCGGTAGAAACTGACCCTTCGTAATAGTTGCCTTTGGCACATATCCGATCAAAAAGCTCACCACCTGTGCAGAGGTCGAAGCAAAGATAAAGGTTGTGCGCTGTCTAGATGGAGATATCAGCAACATAGAAATGAGCGCAGACGAGCGGTCTTGGCGTGGATACGTATGGAAAGAGGATGTTACGAATATCCAGCTCGGCGCGCCAGGTCCTCACGCGGATCGGTATGGATCTGGATGGAGTGCTCACTTCGAAATAGTCATGCAGGGTCACAATATTTCGATGGCCACTCGAGACTCTCTTCAGGACAGCGATTTCGTTGCGTACCTGCCTTTTCAATGAGTGAATGATAAAGTGGATAGTATGGGGGGGTCTCATGCCATGTGCTCGCGTCCTTCCATCAGCTTCTTGTTGATCACCTTGCACGCATAGTATTTCCCCGTCTCGACGTGAATGGCCTCCTTGACAATAGCGTAGGTGCCGCTTCCTAACGTCTTGCCAGTGCGATACTATGAAAACGGGAGGGAAGAAGCGCCGTCAGAGTCTGATCAAGATCAAGAGTAGGGGACGCACCTGGCAGGGAACGGTAGCGGGCATCGTTGATTTTGACCTGGAGCGACGCGAAGACTGGAGGGAGATGAGGAAGTTAGTAGATGGAGAGATGATAGCGATGATCGTCAAGTTTGAGGGCAGAAGGCGCACAGCCACCTCATCATGGGACAGCATTAACCGACATACTGACCTCTTCTTGAACTTCCCCCACGGACCCCTCCGTCGACTTTGCGCTGGCGGTCTCCTCTGTCCTCGGGGTCGCAGAGGCAGCCGTCCCTTTCTTGTGCCTTCTGAAACTAGACAATGATGCCACGTCTTTCAATCGTGGCGGTACTATCAAACTGTTCTTCAGTCGTTCCAATTGGCTGATTTGGGTATTCGAACGGCTTTGCTGTACGCCCATCGCGAGTGGCGTGGCGTAGTCAATGGGGAGGTATAAAGGAAGGCAGGCGAACACCTGGCATTGACCAGGGCCGATTTTATACCGCTACACCGCCACCTGGCTTCATCCCCAAGCACAGCTTTGGCCCGCTGTCTCGCTCAACTCCTTTTCCGTCAGTACTTTTTGCCTGCCCTTCTCCTCTTTTTGTCCCCGTCGGACAACAATAGAACCTCAAGGTGAGCAAGGGATCGATCGATATTCTGGTGGCGTGCTTCACTTCAAGTTCTTGCAGTGGGCTTCGTCTGGCTCCCTCGGTGACATGGCTCCCGCGTCAGAGGGCAATGATGATACATTCCAGCTTTGGGATCTCCTCATCGAAGTTGTATGCCCCCCAGGGGAGAAAATCCTATGCGGCGCTAAGAATGGCGACAACTTCAGGCTCGAAGGGGAGTTGCTTTACCTACCTCCTGGTCAAGGATTTTCTATCTACTCTTTAGGTACTGACCTTTACCTCTTGTGTCCTACGATATTGATATAGGCCCTCACAGGCTCGGTGTTGCCGCTTCTGGCAGCCAAACAGCGGCCCAACCACCCGAATGACTGGATGTGGACTGATGCTGAGATCGCGTGTCCTGATCCCAACTGCAAGAGCCGCTTGAAGATAACGAGAGCAGGGTTGAGGACGTTCAGACATGCCGATGTTACCGCGGTGCCTCTGCCGTCTTCGGGAATACCGACGGAATGACAGGGTCGACAGATAGTCAGTTACTCTCCCAATGATGTATAATACTCGCAGTTGAGCCAGATATACTTACACTGTGTTGTGTCCTTGTCTGTCGTCTATGAACAGGGCATGATCACCGCTGATTTACCGTCACACTTCGCGCTCGCACTCATAAACACTTGCGTTTCCGCCGTCCGAACTGCCGCTAATCGTCCACTGTACGTATTGCCACCGAATGCGATATCATCATGAAACGATCCTCATCATGTATTGGGCCGATTGTTTCAAGATCACCACTTCACTGACCCTGGTCTCCTGTCCAGCAACGACGATGCAGCCTATCTCGACCAGATTCACTCGCTTGTTAAGTAAGGATTGAGACCCGTATGAGTTCAGGCTGATAACGACTGCCCCTCAGATGTCAACTCGCCGATTGTCTCCGCACCCATGTACTACGCTGCGACGCCCGCCATGGCTGCTGCAGTTACCAAGGCAGGCGGATTTGGCATGATCGCGGCAGGTCAGACTATCCTCGAGAGTCATATGTGTGGACGTCTCATGCATACTACTCAATCTCATAGGTCCAGACTCGTCTCAAAAACTCAAGGAAGAAATTTCTGTTTTGCGTAGTGCTCTCGACCTCCCATCGGGCGTACCCATTCCTACAGGCGTTGGCTTCCTCGGTTGGGTCCTTGACAAGACAGAATCTTCCAACGATCCCCGTATCCCTAGTGTCCTCGATGAATTGCCAGCGGCCATTTGGTTCTCGTTCGGCGTCGATCTGGGGAAATGGGTTGCACAGGTGCGGGCGCATGATCGGAAAAGACAGCAAGAGGGAAGATTTCTTGAGCACAAGACACTTGTGTTCGTTGTTGCCAGCTCGGTCGAGGAGGCGGTTCGAGCAGCCCGGGAGTGGCGTGTTGATGTGATTGTTGTTCAGGGTAAATATCCTCAACTTAACCCCCCGCAGATTGTTTGATTTGGGCCATGGTAGGAAACGAAGCAGGAGGTCACGGAGCCGCTGATGCGCCGTCTACTTCTATGCTGCTCGCTGCCGTTCTCGATGCACTTCCGTCCGACTCTCGTCCTCCTGTCCTCGCTGCTGGGGGCATAACCAATGGGTCACAAATCGCGTCCGTTCTGACTATGGGTGCGGACGGGGTCGTGGTCGGTACCCGCTTTCTGTTCACGCACGAGTGCATGTACAGCGATGCGATGAAGACTGCCATTCTGGAGGCTGGAATGAACGAAACAGCGCGAGGGTTGGCCTTTGACGATGTGAATCGAACCAACGTCTGGCCGCAGGGGGTTGATGGGAGGGCCCTGAAGAATGATATTTGGCGGGATTGGGAGGAGGGAGTTGAGTTGGACGAGAGATTGAAGAGGTATGATGAAGGTAAGATGAGGGGAGAGAAAGAGAGGTTACTTGTTTGGGCGGGGGTTGGTGTTGGATTAGTGGATGAATTGAGTGCAGCAAGGGTAAGTGAGATATATAAATGATTTTAATTAAATAACTAAAATACTTGCAGGACCTTTTTCGAGTTTTACACGAAGAGACTGTTGCGGCATTGCGAGCATCATACCTTATTTTGTCGTAATGTCTCATATGACGTCACGTCTACATTCTGCCATGGACACTCTACCCATTGACACCTCCCTCCCCGCCGTGCAAGACTATCTCGCTCTTGTCCGTCTCCAGGTGCTCACACCCCTCTCGCTCCTCATCAACATCGCCGTCGTTGTTGTCTGCACCCTCCTCGCAAAACCTAACTTATCCGACGTCACTCAACGCTACCCTACCAGCATCTCCCCTCTCCCCTCCCTCATCGCCGTCTATGTCCTCTTTATCTACCTCGGCCAGATCGGCTACTGTCTTCTCCTCGTCCTTGCTTCGAAACCAGAAACAAAACGCGCTTTCACAAAAGCTGTTGGCTTCTCGCTCGTGCTCGCAAATGGGATAATGTCGCTGTGGGCCATCGCGGTCATCTTCGAGTGGTTCTTGTTCGCCACCGTACTGCAAGGGCTCCTCATCCTCTTCCTTCTCTACTCCAATATCGCGTTGCTCATATACCACCCACCGACCTCTGAGCGTCCGTTTGACACCGCGCTGATCCATGCGCCCGTTCGGTTCTTCCTTGCTCTTCCCTTGCACATCCTCTTTCCTTATTGCCTGTTGTATGTGCCACTTCCTGACCGAGCAGTATTCACATTCTGATAAAAGTCCCTAGCGTAACACTTGGAATGTCCTTCCTTCCCACAGAACCCGGTTTTCCAGTGCACTACTCTGCATGGCATGCCTGGTCAGGTTTTGCAGTGGTGTTCACTACGAACTTGCTAGCCCTGCTCGTCGTGACCATCCGCCGGGACATTGTGTGGTGCATCGCAGCGACGTGGTTGTGTATCAGCATTTGGGCCGAAACACCCAAGCCAGCGCCTGTCTTGGTGCGTTCCCCTTTTGGCGTGGTAGGAATGTCGTGCTGATTCGCAATAGGGAACTGTGATTGCGTTTACAGCACTTCACCCTCTCGCACTCTTCGCAGCGTTAGTCTATGCGCACTTTTATGTTCCGTCGCGCCGAAGAGGCGTGGCACTTCCACCTGGGGATGACGCCCTTCATCGCGGGAGAGGACGCAGCGCCGCAACAGGGCAAGGCAGGTCGGCCCAAGAGGTGGAGCCTGAACAAGTTTGGACGTCGGCTTAGTTTGTTATGGTGCACTAGTCCATGTGATCCTTCTTTTTTTTTGTCTATGTAATCAGTATGAGAACCCAAGCTTGACGACGAGATACTAATGTCGACCTTACCGGATTCTTTAATCTTTCGTGACATCTTCTCGGTCAAACAGGACTTGCATCGCATACTATCTCTTGTTTGAATCATCTCTTGCCAAAGTCTAAGTGCAGTTGGACATGGTACCAGAGAAGGCGGCGGTTGCTGTCGAAGGGAAATGTGACATCGATCTTACTGGTGGCACAAGAAACGTGCCGAATCGGATACCCAGTTCTGCCGTTAGTTGAGCGGTTAGTGAACGAGAATTTGGCCTTGGGGTGCGACCGCGGCTTACGGATACAACGTCCATTCTGTAATTGCGCGAGACATGTGGGCTATGCCTGGAAAAGATAACAGGTGCACTACAAAAACTGGTCCAAGTTCATGTGTCGACGCTCACAACAAGCCGCGCCGATGACCTTTGGGTTCAAGATGGCACGACGTGCTTTGTACATTTCGGCGTCATCAAACTCGAGAAAATCTGCAACGCCTTGTCGTTGGGAATTGGAGTTCCAGAGATCGCGTGGCACACGGAGTTGTGGAGCTGAGTGGATTCTTTGCGCTGGTGACGGGGGACCTGTCCCAAGTTTATCCTGGACGTAGAGCTTAGCTGCTGATGCAGACGGAAGTCGGAATGCTATTCGAGCCGTCCCGTCCAGGGCGGGGATCGAGCAGCATGTTGCCACACGATCGCGGGTGCGTATGTTACGGCAATGGCGGGGACGGTGAGGCCTGAGTGCGCAGCTGTATGACGCGATGGTGGCGGACCATGAGAGGAGCACGGTATGGGATTGTGCTGACGACGTATAGAATATCCTGGAGGTGGTAATAAGTCGACGATGAGGAGTGAATTTAGTTTACACGCTGATAGTCAGCAACTACCATGTCTGCTGCTGCTCTGGAGCCCGACGACTGGGATACTATTGCCTCAATTCGTCAGACAATGCGACGTCCATGAAGGTACGGTCGAGGGTCCAAGCTACATAGTTCAAATTAGGATCTCTGGCCAATCTTCCCCTCCCTCTTCTGCATTGTTCTCCCTCCAGGTTCCCGGCCAGTGGCACAAGAGCACCGAAAGATATAAATCCTCCCCTTACAATGTCTACCCCTACTATTCAACGCTCTGGCAACGGGGACTTCGTTCTTTCTTACTGGCTTTTTATATACTCTCTGTTCTCTCCTCTTTCTTCTTGCACTGAGCTATGCGGCGATTCCTGCAGATCACACCTGCGGTTACCGTACACCTTACCCCCCACACTCCAAAGACACCATCACCCAAAAAACTCTTCACGATCCGTGACCCTCTGCATGGCATTACGAACATCCCTCAAATAACGCCCACCTCACCGGAAACAGAGCCGCCCACGGAGGCCGATGGCCCACCCGCGAAAGCTCGTGGAAACTTCCCAGTCTCGCCTCCAAAGTCCTTGGGGTCATCTCCTCTTGCATCCGATTATGACACCGACGCCCCACACACCCCTGGCCCTTTCCTCAGAATACGCCGCATCCAAGAGGGCAGTCATGGCAAGACTGAGGCGGTTCGTGACATGGAACGCGGGGTTCGCGGTCGCGTTCTGTGCGTCAAGATTTTCGATCGGACCACGAAGAGTCTAGCGCTTCAACAAGAACTGGACGCGTATCGGGCCTTGAGTCGTGCTACGACCCGGTATGGCGACAATTGGCTACCCTTCGTGATGAGGTTGGAGGCATCGTTGGAGGAGTCTGCTCGAACGTTCTTCGTCATGGCAAGTTTTCCAAATGTCTAGTTTTCGTCTCTCAGTTATTGACTTGGACATCCTCAGGACGTGATGCGCGCTGATCTAGAGGACGTTCTGTCAGAATGGGATTGTGAATTGCGAAATATTCATACCAAACAGTGGGTCGCTCAAATGGTTAGTCGGCTCGTTTCCACGTAAACGTTCCCTATTCTGAATTTTGCGGACGGAATAAAAACAATTAGGCAACGGCCCTCGCTGCGATCCACGACGCTGGCATCATCCACCGTGATCTCAAACCCGAAAACATCTTCATTGATTTTCGCTTCAACATCCGCATCGGTGACTTTGGCTGTGCTTTCATTGAACCACAAGGGAAGCCTATCTATCGCTTTGGCGGTTATTGCCGTGAGGTGTGCGGGACTTGGCCGTACACCGCACCGGAGATGGTGGATAATGCAGGGAAGCGTATGGACCATCGAAAGGACTACTCCCTTGACATTGATTATTGGGCATTGGGGTGCATTATTTTCGAATTAGAGAGGGAAGGGCATGGGGTGTGTTTCTGCCATCACTCATTCTTCCTCATACTAACCTTTCTTTTCCGTGACCGATAGTCGTTATTCGAAACACCGACGGAATTGGCGGCCTATAGGAGGTATCAGCCTTTGCGCCATCATGGCAGGTCTTATTTCGCTTTCGCTAATTTGAAGTCGGATGCGGAATCCCTCATTTCTGGAGTATGTCGCTCTTCGTTGGCGGTCACTCAAAGTGTTTATCAGACCTAACTTTTATCATTTCAGCTGTTGCGACCCAGGCCGGCTCATCGGTATGGCTATCACGAGGTCCGCTGTCATGAATATTTCAAGGGACCGAACGGGTACGTGGCTTGAGTGGAACGGCTCGCCCTTTCATTTGACGATTCACCGCAGATACAATGAGTTCGATAATATTGAAGAGCGAGGCCGAGGTCAGTCCCGCTTCGCTTGCCATGTACCCGCCAATGAACGTATTATTGTTTTTGCCAGCTATCAATGATCTCCCCGTTGGTGGTGACATTCCTGGTGGCCACTTCCAAGCCGATGACCAACCCTCCGTCATTTACTGCCCAAGTGTCATTGACGCGGACCACCGGTCTGACAACAATACCTGTTGGATCAACCCCCATGGAATTTGGGGGACAGAAAACCACGAAATCATTTAATAGACATCATAATTTAGACCGATTTATCTACTGTTCATCAGCACTGTACGTTAGTTAGATATCCGTGTACTATTACTGTCATCACATACCATACAAGTCCTTCAATCTTTCGATTCTTGAGCCGCTCCAAAATGTAGTATGTGCTTTTGACATACAAAACCGTGCGTACTCGCGACATGAGATAGATCACAGACTGTGGAAGAAGTATATACCCTGCAGTGTCGATGACGAGGAAAAGGCGACTGCACTGAGAGGCATCCACTGGCAGAATGCCGTCCGTTCGCAACTATATGCTGGAGGAGGAATTCAATAACTGATGGATTCAAGTTTACTATGAGAATGCTGTTTACAGGTTCAAATCATCAGGTTGAAGAGTTGGGAAGCGTCTTGCGGGTTTACTGCTTCCTGTGGTCTTTTTCCTGCCTTGTTACAACTAATATAAGATGCGTTGCCGGCCGAGTGGCAAGTATTGAAGCAATGCTGCGACGCAGTAGGTATATTGTATTATGTTGTCTTTTATATATAAAAAGCGACGATATATATAATATGATCAATGAATGCTATGGTGAATGAGAGGATGTATGTGATACAAGGTATGTATGATACTGATATCTAAATCATGCAGAAAGTGCAAACTCACGAGTGGATCAGCAAAGAAGAGAGTCCAGAACGAAACGAGGAACAGAGTGCGCGATTGTTGAACCAAAATGATTAAACCAGCCTTAAAAAACAGGGAGGAGGGAATGTAATGATAAAGCTGAGAGAAAATATATATACCAGCATAGACAACAGAGATATTGCGATAAGAGCCGAGGGAAGAGCGAAAAAAGTAGGCGAAGAACCAGCAATCTGTGATGAATCAAGCGACAGCCTTTGTGAGATGTTCCTCAGCCTTCAAGGCTGAACCTTCAGTGCGTCGTCCAGTTTTGTCGATTTATCAAGGACTTGAGCAATAGACGGTGGCCGTCCACGTTTAAGATTAGCCGAATAAGCACTGCTCGCGACCGAGGTCGTCGAGGCCGATGATGTCATGGAAATTTGATGAGATGAACTTGCCATGTTCAGCCTGTTCTCGCCCTCCTGCTCCGACGAGAACGAGTGCGCATTATTGGTGGGTGTAGTGGCTGATTCCGGGATAGCAGAAAGAGAAGATACAGGGAGGTTAGTATTGAGCGGCGGGAGTAACGATGATGTGGAAGAACTGGCGGACGACGTGATTGAATAAAACGACGATCGTTTCCCATTCGGAAGGTCTGGCAACCCAGGAGACTCTGACCCTGAGTAGCCCGATGTCCCAAGAGGGAAATAATTGCTATCACCAAGGACACGCGGTCTTCGTACCTTTTCCTTGTGCATTGACAGCGATGATTCTGAAGCCCCTGAGCCCAGCATAGATTCAGCGCCAGACGTCTGATAAGATTCAGCGCCGGAATCGTCTGGATTAGAACTGTGTAGAATGCGGGACGAGAGTTTACTTGACAGTGCAGGTCGGCTCCCATTATTGCTAGGCAGGAACAGTGGTCCAGCTCGTGCACCTGATGATGGTCCTCGGTTGTTCACCATCCAAGTAAAGCCTTGGATCTCCTTGTCTCTCCTTAACGCTTCGGTTTCCAAGGTTCGGATCTTCTTCTCTAGCGCAATTTTTTCTGTAGTGTGCAACTTGGTGACTTCGAGGAAGTGTATGGCAAGTTCTTCATACTGGTCATTCCGCGTCCTGAGAGCTTGTTTGAGCTGCTCCACTGTCATCCGATCAACATCCAAGTTCTCATTATCTGAGCTCCTTGTAACGGTGACAGGACTGTGTTCGTCCGCGGAAGGCTGGGAAGGTGGCTCCTGCAGTGGGGAAAGACCAACACGAGATATGGCGCTTGGTATACTTCCGATGGTATTAGCTCGAGGACGCCTCAGGCCCCAATTTTGACTCATAGATGTAGATGCAATTGGGGGGATTGATGGCTGAACAACAGGTTGAGGAGACGGCGGTACTGGAGGTCTGGAGGTTGGTGGAGGTGGAAGTGGAAGTGGAATGGAAGGGGGCTGAGTACGTTCTTTTCCCGTCGCTGAAGGCGATCGCATACGACAGGACCGCGATGGCTTAGGAAGGGAAGAAAATGTACCGAATGTGGGAGATGGTCCATCGCTGGTCGCGGCGCTGCCTACAGATTCTGCCTCTGTTGCTGAATCATCGGTTTCAGGTGGATTGGAGGCGGTAACACGTTTAACGGATTTCGATAGAGGATTTGACACATGTCCTGCTGCCAATTGTCGAGCCTCGCGTCTCGCTATTTCGGTCATCGTTTCGAGTGGAGAACTTTTGGGTGGAGATTTGATCGATGGACCGGGAGTGAGTGTGGCATTAGAGGAGCCATCATGGTGAAGGTCGCGATATTCGGATGCCGGAGTGCTTGATATGCGTTTCGCAGGAGCACCCTTTTGACGAGGGCGAGTGAACAAATCTTTATAATCGTCGAGGCCATCCGGGGACAGCGAGACAGTGATTGTTGGACCAGCGCGAGGAGTCGATCTGCCGTGACCACTTGTAGTGGAAGAATCAGACTCCATTGAGGGACGACGCCTACTCCGTGGAACCGCGACGGTGTCAGATACGCTGCCATCAACATGCTTTGCTGGCATAGGACGCGGTGATGAAGGATGCTTGCGCGATTTGTGGCTGAGGTGTGCGGCGAATTTCAAGCTGAGGGAGGGTCGTGGTTGCGGGAGAGCGGCTTTTGGAAGCGGAGGATGCACTGATGCTGGTTCTGGCGAGGATACAGGTTGTGAAAGCCTCCTATCGTACGATGACACTGGTTAGTTCAAAAATTCTGAAAGCAGGAGTCATCCAACAAGTAAAAGAAGCCACCTCGGGCATCATGGAAAGGTTTCTTCAAGTAGACTAGAACGGTTCAGAAATTTTGCTCCTATGAAGGATAGAACCGCCAAGCTGATCGAACGTCCTCGTCCAGAAATGGAAATCGAAAAAAGGGACCCACCAATTTTTCTTCCTTGCGGGATCGTGGCCGCCAACGTCCGACGACTCATAGCCACGAGGAACGTCTGAAGACATGTATCCGGATTTCACTGACGAGGTCGACTTCTTTCTGTTACGACCCAAAAACGGGATCTTTGTAGCCACCTTTTTCAGCGTCGTTGAGGTTTGTGACTGTGGGACGACCAAAATGTTGGTTGAGTCCGAAGAGCCCGCCTGCGCCTCTTTTTTCGGCGACTGACGAGGTAAGCCAGGTTCATGAGACGATGAGCCACGAAAGAAATCGGCGAAGTCTGTCCGTCTGCGGGTCGGACGAGATGGCGAGACGCCAGTCATGGGGATGCGCGACGTAAGATTAGATTCTAGCGGAACGAAAGAGTGAAGGGAGGTTCGCGAGGAAACGAGGGTGAATGAAGGAGGGGGGGGCTATAAAACTGTGGAAAGCTTCCAGGTAGCCCTTAGTTGCCGTACAGATCCCCAAAAGACGAAATTGACAGCTTGGAAGCCAGGCTTGATGGGGACACGGGTCTTGGACCAACAAGGTCAGACCAGTACGTCGATGGGGAAGAGGTTGAGGCAGAAACGCGCCCACAGTGTTGACTGGCACCAATCACACGCTTCATTCTATAGAAAAAATATATATATTATCACCAAGATTTACATAGTTGACCCTGCACACGGCGTTTTCTTCTCTCTCTCTTGTTAGGTAAAATATCAAAGTAACGGTTCGACATCGATTGACGTGCTGCTCGCCGAAAAACAATTCGTCGTGTCTACAGTAAGTATGCGTCACCATGGACAGCAAAAATGCCCGTTGCCTCTGCCTTGATCGCCATATGAGAGAGTCCACCGAATCCCCGATGAATCTCCGCTCTTTCTTTATGTATGTCACGGTAAGTATGCTGCAACTGTTTGAAAGCTTTCGAACTTCCACCATAGGGCTCTGGTGGTTGTGAATATGTGGTGTCCCGTTCTCTCGAGGATTCGTCGTGACCGCCGGGACCAAGCAAATGCGCCGACCTACATCCTTTTTGGTAGAATTCAGATACTTACAGGCTGTCAAGCCCACTCTTCTTAGCCATTCGTTATTGTTCCGCGCGTACTGATGGCGGGTCAGACCCCTGATCCCCAGGTCGCAATTGTTGGCAACTCCACGGCAACAAGGGATTCTTTCCATTGGCTCGATGAATTAGGTGACGTTTTTGAGAGCCTGTGCTCCTTTCGAGCATCAGATCGTTTCGTTACACAACACTCGATCTTCATTTCGTTCTTCATTGAACCCTCTAACTAATGACCCACTTAACTCCTGGCTCAACTCCTTGTGCCTTGCATAGCCATAAGCAGACCCCAGATTGGTACATGAGCTTGTGGCTCGACGGAAGTACGAGAAAGACCCACTGTAAGTAAGTATGCGATATGCTCAATGGATGGCATGATGTAAGTATGCCGCTGGTGACCACTGCTTCCACAATCGATAACCAGTCAGTGATACTTAAGCCAATGCATTATGAGATGCAAGCAGTTACGGATTGTAGATCGGGGGCAGATTTTCCCCCAAGTCTCAACGCGAAAAGCCATCTATTATTTTCTTCTTGTTGGCACTGCTGTGTGCATCAACGAACGATGAAATAGAGTAGGACTCATCATGTAAGAAGTGGATTTCTGGTGAATGCCCCGAAGGCCGGAGGATGGAATAGTCTAATAGAGTCTATTGTCTAAATTTTATGACAGTGGCGCCGCAGATTCACACATGGTCAGTCTGAATGATCATGATGGGACTCGGTACTTGTGTTGCCATCCATGTTAGAGGCTGTTCCTTAGCTGTTCCATCTTCGGCTACATCCAAGATTACATCCTCGTCGTCCTCTCCAGTCCGACAAAGGAAAAGCTAAGGCGAATGCCCGTACTTTCCTCCTTGATCTCTTATAGACCAAAACGGAAAGGAAAACAGGGTCCTTTCAAGATCAGTTCACCATTTCTACCAACCAAATTTCCTAGTACTGTGACGCCGCCGCCGCATCCCTATGCGTCTCCTCCTATTCTGGACATTCACGACGACAGAGCACGCTCGGGAAGCATCCCAGAGTCAAGCTCTTATTCTCCTCCATCTGCCAGCCCTCCGAGAATGCAACTCGATGTCAATGTTGATCCGGAACCTTTGACGGAATGGTTCTCCTCGAACTTTCTTCAAAAAAGCAGTCCAGTCAATATTAAGGGTGGTGGACATGGCGTTACGGGGGCCACGGGGCGTGGGGACGACGATTTTCCGCAGGCAAACGACCACAGTGAAGAGAGCTGTGAGGGAGAGACATTTCACGATACGAGGTCTGCAGAAGAAGCGTTAGCCAACTTCCAGGCGATGGATGTACGTGATCACCGATTTATGCCCTTATGGCTCGCTCTCTGACCGTTCGTGTCTGCACTTAGGCTTCTGACTTTGGCAATCTCAACATGCCTGATGTGAGTTTGACCTCGTAGATATTAACGTGCCTCATAATACGAATCAGGAGAGTCAAGCATCATGGAGAAAACCAGCACCGTCACCAATAAAAATACCAAACAGCGGTACCCGCGATGCAACGGTACAAGCCATACGCTCTGCTGGCCCATCTCGCCCAGCTTCTCAGATCTCCACAGCTGCATCCTCGACAATATCTGGAACAACCCTTGCACGAGCACTTATGGCAAACACCTTCGTGCTATCGGAATTTCGCACTTCACGATATCGCAGCGGGGTTTCCACGTTGACCCGTGCAGATTCAGCGACCCTCCCGAACGGCGATTATCCTCCACTAAATTCGCCATATAGGCGTGAAAGATTTAGCATTGGCGACTCGCTGCTCTCGCCTGCTTCGACCCATTTACCACCTGTACCAGACAATGCTGAACAGGTCTATGTCCCTCCGAGGATTTCCCGTCGATCATCGGAACCCCCCAAGCGTCACCTGTCCCTCTCAGGAGCATTACAGCATGAGCACGAGGCTAGTACGGAGTCGCAAGGTGATGGAGATGCGCAGTCATTGCAGCGAACCACAGAAATGGCGCCTTCTGCATCGTCGACACCCCAAGAACAGTCAGAAAAGAAGGATGCAGGGACCAGACCAAAGAGCCTGACCTCCAGCTCGACAGTTGAACCCGATTTAGAGCGCCCTTCTAGGAATCTACGGGGTCGAGGCGCGTGCATTGAGGACACCAATACTCCTTTTGTATCCGAGGCCTCGTCATCTGGCAAGGATATCGACAATGTAATTGACTATTATTCATTCGGGGACACACCCGATTCGATTGATGGTGCTTTCCGCTTGCCATTCTCACCAATCACGGAGGAGTCAAGCTCACAGTTATCTCCCCCGGTGCCTTACCGACGCGACAGTCACAGCAGCTCAAAACGAGTTGTCTCGCCCGGTAGGTTTTTCCTGGGGGCCAGTCCTTCAGCAACGAATGGGGGCGGTATGGTATTTCAATTCAACCGATCATACAGTGCTGATCTACGTCTGAAGCTCATGTTGATTGGGCTCGCCGCGACTCTGACCTCCGCCCAACCCTTGCAAAGCTACTACCCATCGGGGGAGAAAGCCCTTCCTCGGGCCAGGTATATACTGTAATAATCTAATTCTTCCGCCAATGTTAATGCCCTAACAAGATTTCTCCTTCTTCTTCCTCTCCGACAAATCGCCTAAACTCTTCCTTCGCAACGGCTGCCACATCCTTGAATGTTGTTGGCAATAACCATTTACTCGCTCCACCTGTTATCTCTATTTTCAGTCGCCAGCGTTCCGGCAGCGCACCCAGTCCTATCAAAGTTGTTCGGGATCCCCATGATATCATGGCCTATAATATCACCGTCGCCCCACATACAGGTGGCATCAACGACAGTGGTACGCTGACGCCTACTAAGAGTGGAAATATCAACCAGACCTTTCCAGAAACGCCAAGCGCTTTCAGTGCCCCCTTTTCACCCCCGCCAACATCCTCGTTGGGATTTCATAATAGACATGGACATGACTATATGTCAGTTGCTATACCACAGACGCCATTATCAGCGTTCTTGCCACAAACAGGAGGACATGTTCAGGCCAGTCTGGCGCAGCAGCTGTTATTGACAAGGGCAGCTACATCGGTGCATGGAGCAAGGCATTCGAGACAGGCAAGCTTTACAAGGTCCAAAGAGAGGTCTAAGGAGAGGTTAGGACAACCTCACCTCATACCCAACATGGTTATGGCTGTTTCACCGTCGACAACCCAAGTCGACGATGATGCTGCGAGTCTGGCTTCTAGTGGTACGGGTGTGGAAGAAGTGGTTGCAGAGACTGATCCTGGAAGGGCGGAGACGCTTGAGGCATCTGAAGAAAGTGAGAAAGTCCTAATATCGAGGGGAGAACCGGCAATGGTGGGGGCCACTACCGCACAATTTGCGCCATCGACGGAACTTGAAGAAAAATCCCGGCCAACTGTCCCTAAGGCAGACACAGGCTCTTTTAAAGCTGTCACTCCACCGGGTTCTGCAGGCCACACCAGGCTCCCTTCTACGCCAGCGCTGTCATCATATAGCTCAAGTTATGAATCTTCAATCGCTATTTCCATGGCATCCCCACTCGACAGTCCCGCACCACCGGCAGCAGCGGTAATGAGTAGATCCTCCAGCAAGGCGCCTAGCGATCTATCTTCTCGCTCTCGCAATGCGTTTCTGGATACTTCAAAAGCACTACCAAAAATGCCCGCTACTGATGAAGTGTCACTGGCGCCACAGGCTACTAGTTTAGTATCGAGAAACATTACCCCCTCTTCCTCCGGTATCCCCTCTTCTTTGTCGAGTAGTAGTGCTTTCGCCCAACAAATGGACCTGCCCATGGCGGCTGCAAGCGCAATTCTTCCAAGGCGTCCTGCCGTGATATCCCCACCTATGCCAGACACACGGCTACCAGCTGCACAGCCTTCGGCGTCATCTCTGGGGTCTCCCTATGATTATGCTCAAGCAGGCTCACCACCCCCCTACTACTCTGTAGTTTCCTCTGATCGGACCGCCACTGAAGCGGCTGCTTTGCACCCAATTTCCAGTTACGACCGCCATCAACTCGACAATCCACGTGCTTCACCTCCCAATGCCACAGGACTTCATGGTATCAGTAGCTATGGACAGGTTCCACAGATTGGTCAAGGACATGTCACGACGTTGCCGACAAATCGAAGGGGTCGAACGAGGCCCCCACTACCCGCTGGTCCGCGTAGGCCGAGCCAGCAGTTTCCAGGCGCTGTGCGAGAACGCGGTGACTCTATATCATCCGTTGGAAGTACCATGGCAAGTACCCGACGACCGTACACAAACCTTCTGCCATCTCCAAGGTTTGAAACACCTCCTGCCAAGTTCCGCGGGTATACAATGGACGCCGCGAAGTGGACATTCACCTCGACACAGCTGCAGGCCATTGTATCTCGTGCTATCAGGCAGTCGTCCGAAGCTTCCTCGATCCGACTTCTGCAGCTAGAGACATTGGATAATGAGATACCAGAGGAATTGGAGCGTCTTGATACCCAGAGGATTGATGTCAAGAATAAGTACAAGAGTTTTGCTCGAAGACGTACCAACATACTCGAACTATTGACGAACTCCGTCAATGGGTCGGATTCGGACGGGCCTACTCGTGCCGTCCGTCTGGTTGACGATTTGAAGGACGTATCTGCCACCCTGGATAGACTCACCGAAGAACTTTATACCCTGGATGAACAACATGCGCAGATCATTCAGTTGTGCGAACTTCACTCGGCTAGCGCCCTTGCGATGGCTCTGCGCAAGCTCAACGCCAGCTTCCTCAAAAAATTCGCTGAGGCAGAGTCCCTTCGACAGCGGGTAGAGGCCCTCGAAGCCGAACGGGATGAGGCTTGGAAAGAGGCAGAGGGGCTCGCAGTTGACTACGACGACCTCAAGACTGAAATATCACCTGCGGGAACGGACAAACGCTTCAGTCGTGTCTTGGCGGTCAGGAAATTGAGCGCGCGAGCGACTAGAGCTGGGTTACGTTCCGCCGGCCAGCGTTCCTCGATCGCGAGCAGCAAGACACACTCTATTTCCAGTGCTATCACAGTTGAGATCCCCCCCGTTCCACCCATACCCCGCCGCCGCCAACGGCCAGATGATATTTTGACTAATATACCATTGCAGAGAACTTCGGTGGTTCGTCATCTGTCACTTGCTGTCACCTTGAAATAGCAAGACTCACACATCTTCTGTTCAGGGTATATCAACTGGTCCCACACCTACCTCAGAGACGAGGGCCTTGATGCGCGCTCAGGACGACTTGTACGCGATGCTAGGGATAGCGACGAACGATAGGCGCCTTCGGCGATCACGTTCCGTGATTGGGATTCAAGGTAAATCGGAACAAATGGGCTCGCCATCCTACTCCCATTATGATCCATCACCGGACTCACCACATACTGGAACTGGACGACGCGCGTCTCTACCTGGCAGTGCCACACAACCAGGTACGTATGATGTGATGGCGGCGGATTTGAGCATCCTCCTAACGTCAGATCGACCGAGCTGGATTTGATTCGACATCTAAATTACCGATAATTTATTTAAGTTTACTTACCACTGGATATTTTGTAATCGCACCCACTTCTTCAATATGTCCCCAACCAACTTGAGACTTGCTTTAAGTTGACACACCATACCGGGAAACCACTTGCTTCTCTAGCTTGAGAATTTGTGATGTACATATCGGAGGTACATCGAGATAGCAAAAAAAACATATCGCAATGCAAGAAATAACAATAATCAGAAACGACATGGAAGGCCAAGCCGCGAACCTAGTGCCTCACACGCTTCCTGCGGATCTGGATTTCGCCGTCGTCAGAATATACATTGGGCGCTTCAACCGGCGCATCTGTCTCCTCGACTCCATTTGACGGAATATCCTCATCTTCGCCCGATCTTGCACGCTTCCGAGAAGGTCTCGGCGTCACTTCAATCGCATTGGTTACCGGCTCATGGTTAACGGCTGGGAATTCTGCAACAGCGCTGGGGGACCTAGCCACGCTCGGATGGCGGTCATCATCCCTGTCATCTCTCGCAGGAGGTAACGAGACAGGCGATTTTGGCTTATATGTGGGTTTGGGGCGTGGTCGAGGCTTTGGGGTTGCGGGTTCGAGCTCCGATTCACTGGCAGACTGCTCAACATCGCCTTGGTCTTGAGGCATAGCAGCATTGTCACTGCGCAAACGCAGGCTATGTCGTTTGGTATGGGAGGGCTCTTTGGATTCATGATCCGTGAGGCCCTCTCCATCGCTCGGTTCTTCATCAGTAGTGACACCTGTATTCGCGATGTCTTTCCCCTTGCCTTTTCGAACTGTTGCAGAACCTTTCTCCTTCGACATGGCCGATGTCAAGCGTTTTTCATACGCCCGTTGGGGTTCCCAAGATTTGGATGTACCTGAAACCTCGACTTTCCCCTGGGCCAAAACTTGGTCCATGTGCGCTTTACTGTAATGCCAGTCGACATTTATGTATGATCAAATCGAATATATGACTCACATTTTCAAAGCGTCTCTGCTTTGGATAGTCGCTAGAAGGGGAACAAGGACCCGGAAGAATGACATCCCCAATTTGAAAGACTTCTTGTTCTTATTGCTCTCGTACACAGCCAGCCGTTTCGCAATCCATGATATTAGTTCTGCGTGGATTTGCACAACATATTGACTGCCCAGTCGGCGAACGATTGACAGTTGACTTCCGCGTATCACTAGGCATGTTGCGAGGAGTTTGGACAACTTCAACGCACTGGTCTCATCGTAGACGACAGCATCAAGAACCAAGGTATATGCCTTGAAGACATTGCGTAAGAGATGGCACCGCCATGAATTCAGGACGAGGAAAGCCAAACCACCCACCTCTTGAAGTGCTTGCGTGATAACAAAGACAACAACGTCTCCACGATCATTCATCACACCTTCCTCTCGGAGGATGTCCACAATCGTTTTCGAGCATACGTCAAAAGTTGGGCCCATTCTGCCATAATGTGTGAGGAGGATGGCCCCATGTCGTATATCGACGGCGCCGGCACGTATCGCTCGCAAAAAGGTTGACATAACATCAATGAATGTGTATTCTTGCTCCAGGTGAGTGCGGGACGTCGTATCGACTGCTGGAGATGGAGTCAATGAGAGAATATACTTCATGTCGAGTAAACAGACTTTTGGACTGGGACTTCTTCCTTTTGCCTGCCTGTCTTTTTTTGGCTTGGATAGTATCATCGCCAGCTTCTGCTCGTCCCCCATCACTACTGTCATCCCCACTCTCGTCTTGCTCAGACTCAGCCTCTTCGCTTCCGACACCAATTGATTCCGCATATCGTTCAATTTCTGCTTGGATATACCCAGCACAGCGATACTGGATTTCATCATCAAGGGATAATGACACAGAAGCGATAGGGAGGGGGGCGCCATTGGCATTGACTGTTTGGGTAGCAGCGAACAGCACATGTAGGTTTAGTAGGTGTTTGAAAGCCTAGAAGGAACAATCATGACACGGTGAATGGTTTGATGCTTGAGAGAAAACGTTGGCCTTACTGCTCTCCTAACCCTATCGACGGTGTTCGACTGGGTGCCAATGGCGTACTCAATAAGTTTCTCCAACAAGACTTCGCGTTGATCAAGGAGGGAATCTTTGAGCCGGATGTCATCTGAATTTGTTTCAGGATCAGCTCTGAGGCATCTGGCTTTCCAGATGACATGAAGCGCCAGAACATGAAGTGCTTGCTCAACCATCTTGAGGCAGAAAACAGGATGTAAGCTCGAATATATCCCAAAGCGCCAAATCTTACTGTTGCCTCTTCCTTATACCCCAGCCTTCCTCTCTCAACCAGGGCATTCAAAATATCCCATGCACTGCTCTGTTTTCCACCTTCGTCCTCTTCAATCCAAGTAGCCATGTTTCGTGTGCCAGAAAGCAAGGCCAGACGTGTACATAGCGCACCCAGAGAAAGGACCTCATCCTCGGTGAAGGACGCTACCTCGATCTCATCTCTACCGGCAACGGTATCACGGAGAATCGAAGATAATTCATCCTCTAATTCAAAGATTTTGGTGCTGTTGGTATTGGACAAGCTGGTCGCCTCCATGAAGTATCGTATGGCACTCATAGCATGAGCAAGCACATGGGGTGATGAATGTGATAGGAACTGTTTGGTGACATCGTCCCAAAGGCTTGCATAGCTCTAAGTAAAGTAATCAATTGATAGATGGACAAATCTTTGAAATAACTCACAGCAATCATTCGCATTTCGAGGTACAGGTCCAGATTTAGTAGGTTGGGTATCAAAAGAACGTGAGCGATCCGGTTTTGGTCGGTCTGATGTTTGATAAAAAGTCGTGGTAATCCTTTGATGAGTTCACGCGTAATGTCGTTCGCTACACTCTCATCTTCTCCCTAACGTGGGACTCATCAGTCAAAGAAGGCGATAGGAACGAATGACGGACACGTTTACCGGCAGCAGCTTCCGCCTTTGCTTGGTGCAAGACGGCAACGAAGACTTCAAGCAGAACGCTTTCCTCAACCTCCTCTAATCTCCAAGCTTCATCCACAACAGAATCTGGCGTACGGTTTTTCGAATTTGATGGTCCGCGGGAGCTTGGAACCTGTGACTCGTCCTCGTCGGTAGCTGAGTGATCGAGGAGTAGCAGGTCGAGCAATGCTTGCCAATTGCGCACACCATCCACCTCATCCCATAGGGCCTCTACAGCAAGGGCGATACGGCCCTTTTGATCCAGCCCCGCAAGGGAGGCGACTTCACTTTTCTTTTGAGGCTGTGACGTCCCTCCCTCCTCGCGGCCCTCTTCCTCAGCAACTGAACTGTCCTCCTCGGCATAACTTCCCATTTTATCGAGTATCTTTCCCCACCCGACAAAAAGCATTGCTATTGCCTTGATACCAGCTCGCTGCCTGTCTTCCTCGCTTGATTTACTCTTACCCACCAAGCGTTCGTCGACGCTTTCCTCCCAAACGCTTTTGACGAACCGGCTGACAGTTTTCCGAACCTTCGCCTCCTCGTCAAACAGCAGAAGGCATAACTTTTCTCTTTCTTCATCTTCCAGAAGAGAATGACCATCAACAGCACCTAGAACTTGGATGACCGCGACGCGGATGGAAAGCTCGGTGTCCTTCGTTGCCATCTCGATAAGCCGGGACTTGAATCGTTCGGTGAAGCGGTTGAAAGAGCCAATGTAATCAGATTGATTGTAGACCCCAGAAAGGGATTTGACGGCTTCAAGACGGACATGCGTGTTGGAGTCTGAAAGAACCCATCCAATATAACGAAGATACGCTGCATCGAGGAAGTGTTCCGGGTATTTCTTGAACCATAGACCTATTGCATGAACGCATTCTGCGCGGATGTTGGGGTCGAGATCACGGTATCGATGAACAAAGACACTGAAGATGTGTGTCGATACGTAAGTCGCAGGAACGATAGCTGCTCACTCACCCATCCACAAATTCCTTCAGAAATTCAGCAACTTTCGTCCGACGCTCCCGTATTTCTTGAGCTTTCGCTTCAAGTTCTTTGAGTCTTGCATTTCCACCCTTGTTACTGCTTTTTCGTTTCTTCTCTCCTTCTCGTTGACGTCCGACCACCTCAGCTTCCTTTTCCACGACAGCTGCGACATCACACAATGCCGTCTCAACTTCGAGCGCCACCACGGTGGCTGTATGTCTAAAACTACGAATATGAGAAGATGACATCGCGATAACCCACGTCTGGAGGGTTTCCATGAGGTCCGAGGTGTACAAGGCACCCAATTCTGCGGAGGAGGCGATGACACGTTCAATGAATTCAGATAATGATTTGCGGAATTTCTTGAACACTGGTAGTTTCGATGTCAGAGGATATACTGGAGAGTTGTCCTAGGGATTGGGTAAATGAGGTGTCGGAACAAAGAGTAGAGGAAGGTCAACTTGTTTCAAGCCTTCTGTGAAATTGTCGAGCGCGTCAACAACGCCATCATAGTCAAGTACTTCGTCAGAGTTGACGGAGTCGTTGCATCCGCACGCGCGGAGGACGAGGTTGATTAGCTCTGCGAGAGCGGCGCCAGGGGACTGTTCGAGAGACTCCAGAAAATCCTCCGCCGTCGACTGTAGAGCGCTAGACGGGTTCATTACCGCGTCTAAGTAGCCTCTGTCGGAATGAAATGATGTATTCAGATTAAGAGAGACATACTGAAGAGGGGGTTGTCTGCGGCGATCTTCGTCTCTTTCACGACTTGAGCAACGTCATATGTGTCGTCGCCGTCTTTTGCCTTTCGACCCCGTCTGGTTGCCTTGGCTGTTTTAGGACCTTGCGATTTCGTAACGCGAGGTTTCTTCGCCTGAGGCCCGCGCGGTTTTGAGACAGACTGCGACGAACGCTTTTTGGCTGTTGTCCTGGGTTTGGGGGCGTGATAGTTTTCTTCCTCATCGCCAACGTGATCACTTCCGTCTCCAAGAGCGTCCTGCGCGTCCTGCAAAGCTTCTTCCTCGGAAGGATTGACTTCGGCATCGCTCTCAGGACGTTTGCGTTTGCCCTTGCTTGGTTTGCTCGAGACTGTGGCCATCAAGGACTTTACTTTTCTGTTAGAAGATAGCGTCCATACCTGACGCAAATGGTTTGGCGAGTTTCTTCTCCCGTTGGGATCGGCGAGGGCCAGGAGAATCTGAGGGAGTCCCGGATGCCATGCTTGTCGCGTCGCGTCAAGATCAAGCCGTATAGGGCAAACAAGCCGAAACAAATCGCTTACTTAACATTACAGGTCTGCCCCAACTTTTTGTTTTTCTTTCTTAATTCTCTGAATTACCATCGAATTGCGCCATTTCTTTTGTCAACCGTCATCACTGGATTCAAGCTCGTCGTTCCGTGGTTCCATCATTTTGACCCAACCAACGCGTCCAGGTGCGCCCCTCCCTTCCGTAGAATGATAGGGGTACCCTTCACACTGATCAATAAGAGTAGGTTACAACATCAATACATAACTTCAAGAAGGGGTAAATAATGAACCTTGCAAGCTCAACGAAGTATTTTGCGAGAGACCATCTAGAAGTCATTTGAAGGTAATTTCGATCCTTTGACGGCGTTAAGAAGCGTTCCATTGCTTATCACAAAAGAAGAAACGCAGGATTGTACCTGTCCATCCGCTCCGTCTTACTCATACGGACGCCATTCTGCCAAGGAAGGGACGACAAACATTCGAGCCAACCTTGAAGCCCATGTGGATGACTTGCACTGCCAATACGGCGCCAATGTACCTCCGTTCCGGCCCAGAATGATTCCGGACGGAAGTGACTGCCATGACATGGTGCCTGCACCGCGGACGTGCAGTGAGTCTGCTTCCGAGTCGGCGTCAGTCGTCGAAACGATACTGGCCCTTCTAGTGGAGCTTCAGAAGGTGCGTTGAGGTCGTAAGGCGGTCACTCAAGGGGTCGCTGCACGTCGGGAACTCGAGATAAAGGGGTGCTGCATGTAAAGACTGAGGAGTAATAGTGAAAAATTCTAACTCCGAAGCAGGCATGTGGACCTCACCTAAATATGTGTGGCTACCCTCTGCCAGTTGAAATTTCTCTTCAGTCTCAGCGGATCAAGATTTCGATTTGGGTTCTTGGGGCCCGTTGATTAAACTCGGCCTTCATCGAACATTCCGTCACATCTCAGCGAGCCTGGTGTCAAGAAACATTGGGAGGCATTTTGATATGTCTAACAAAAAAAGGTTCACCGGCTCACCCTCCTACTCGGTAATCTGGAAGGCGGGGAGTACCCCGGGGGGTCAGCGCTATCGCCGCGCCTCAAGTGCCTCAATGCAATTACTATAAGTACGAAACTTCCCTTCCATGGTGCGTTATCTTCACCTCGTATTAATATGTCCAGGTCAACAAACGCTATCACCTACGCTGAACTTGTCCAATCCATAAACGCTCCAAGCATGCAAGCTGATCTTGACGACGCGTGCGGGCACCTTGCGCTGTCTGTCCTCGATCTCACGGACACCTTTGTTCGCGTGGCGAAGCATCTACATACCATCGATATCCTTGCTCTGGTACCCCCTTTCAAACAAAGATGGAGCGTCCTTGACAAGGTATTGAACTTTTGATTTACCTCCGCAAGTAGCCACAACTAAACGAATCATTAGAGCTTCAGGGTCCTACTATGGCATTTTCGCTCAAATGCAGGACTTATATCTGCGCGCCTCAAAAGTACGTTGCGTCGGCCAAAAAACGAGTAGTCTGGGTTGACTATCTGTAGTGTTTTATACCGTTGTTTTACCCCTCACAGCCCGTAACCCGGCAGGGAGTCGTTCACATGACGAGAAACTGCAAGTTCTCAGATCGTTCATAACTGTAAGTTGATAGCTGTATCTCATCCATATATGCAAAGGCTTGATCTATGGATTCAGATATCCGCAGATCACGCAGCTCTGACGCGGAATCTCGTTACAAACGCAATAAAATTCAATCACGCTCTGAACGCTTTCCACACGGACTTCTGCAAGTTCGCAAGCCAAAAGGTCACCTCGGGGCAAAACGAGATTCGAGATCTCTTGAAGAAGCTTTCAGATCTTGAAAACACAGTTGTACAGTGCGTAATTCAACTTCAGTTGGCGATTCCTGACTCTAAATGCAATCTCAGATTATGTCTTGCAGTATGTTGGTGTTCTGGATGGTTGATCCTTTCTTTTCCAATCCTATCATCTGTTATCCCAGAATGGCAAGATTTCTGGCGAGGACGTCGCACATTATGCTTTCATATCGTTTCGCACAGCCTCGGTGTCAAGGCGAAAATGCGGTCGAGCGACACCTCGCGGATCTAGCCGAAAACAGGTAGAATTTTGATTTTCAGCTGATCTCTTCCTTGCCACTAACATTGCGTCAGACCCTCAATACTCCAGAGCTTGCCTCAGTGGGCAGATTGTACGAGCACTTGGACGGTATGTACCCGCCCCTCCCCCCTGCACGATTCTAATTTCCCCGTTACAAGTGATCAAGGGCGAGGTCTCTCACGCTCAATACACAACGCAGGTCTGTCAGCGCAAGCCAGATGCAGTCATCACTGCCCAGACATTCATGTCAACGCTCGTTTCTGAAGAGATGATTACTATGGAATGTGGTCTCAGCTTTCTCTTATCAATATGGTCACGCCTCCAGGCTGATTGCACCCAGCTTTCACACTGGCTACAATCTCCCAAAAGTAACCACGTAAGTGTGTTGTGTTAATTGTACGTTTTGAACCCCATTTCTAGCCTCTTCTAGGATGTACCTCTCGCCATCGTGTCCTTACTGGATGGGGGCAATACCCTCTATGCAACTGTGGCAAATGCTCTTGATGCATTTGTCATGGGTATGGATCCGGTCCATTTTGCAACCAACCCAGGATGCTAAGTCTACATGCTTCCTTTTTGAACCCCATTCGTTCATGCTTGTGGCAACTCATTACGGACGCCAGCAATTATCGTACAATCATTCCTGTGAAGTGAGCTACCCAATCCATGTACACCCTTCCAAGTATATTTCATAACCTACCACGTCATAAAATTTTCGGTGTAAAGATGAACGTGCAATCATTCAGAAACCGTACTCAGTACTTAGAGTCAGCCTTTTAGCTTATGGCAGTGTGACAACGGCTTTAGACGGCCCTCTGGAATAAATTATGCAATGCGCACGCCCCTCGCGGCCCTTGCATGACGGTTGCTGCATTGTCAACCACGAGGATTGGGTATAAGCTCTTTCCCAGGTTTTATTGTTCTACAGACAACCAGGTTCTCCGACAAACGGTAGCGGCGAAGTTACTACCTCCAACAAACCCTTTTTACACGTGGCTGGTATTGTAGGTGGCATTCGAAGTCCATCTAGCGCGGCGTCCATAAACAATCCGACCATTGTGCGTTTCTATGTTTCTCACCTACATAGCATGGACTGGCTTATATTGACATGCTTGACCATTCTTGCTTTTCAGATTACGAAGCGGCTGGTTAGTCTGAGCGACTTCCAAGCCCGACATGAGTGCAAGCCATTGGACCTCCCGACACCGTCGATATCACTCTTATGACAATCCAAGTGACCACCCTGGATTTTCTCAACATTTGACGACTGATCTAGGATCCCCATTCCTCACCACCTCGGGTCTACCGAGCGACGCAGAGTTCGTTGATGGAACGCCTGTTTATGTTCCGTACACCCAAACCATCACCCGCCCCTCATCACCAACACCTACCGTCGACTCCACCTCTTTCTCCATCATACATCATGATCCCGACATGCCTCGGACCCCTTTCAAGTCAATTCTTCCACGTTTATGGCATGTTATCTCTCCTGGAATGCGTCCACCCCATCCTTTTGCGTTTCCTCAGCCTGCGGTACCTTTCAGCCACTCGGTATCCAAGGGAAAATCCAAGATTCGCAACTTGGATGGTTCCCACAGCATATCACAGTTCGTCGACTACACTGATCTACCTCCGCTCGACGGCGAGGAAGGCGAACTTATCACTATCGACGATGAGGCGTGTTTCTTCAATGACACAGGATATGGTTCGAGGGCTGTGACAGGAATTGGTGCGTCTCTTATACGTCATCCCTTTCAGGCTCATATCGAGTTTACAAGACATCCTCGCTCTCCTGCCCACTGAGCTTTCTCTTTATATACTTGCCCTTCTTTGCACAGGTGATCCATCATGTTCCCGGCGACTATCCATCGCCTCCTCCAGCACAACTCTCTCGCTCCCTGAGATGTATCACGCCCTTCATGCCATCCTCGCCTGCCTGGCGGTTTCCAAGACATGGCGCAACCTCGCAGCGGACAATACCGTCTGGCGCGCCCTCTTTCTCTCCCGGTGGTCCGTCGATCTGACCCGACATCGCGCTCTTTCACATCGTCATATATCAACGATGCTGGACAACAGGGTCGGCCGCATGGTTGAGTTACTGCCCGCGCAGTCACCGTCGCCCGCGACAACACCGATCAAAGGATTCAAAATGAGAATTAGGAAGAGGCGTGTGAAGCATTTACTCTCTGGAGCTGCCACGGATATCCCTTCGTTTCCAGGGTCTGCAAACATTCATCACCTCTCTCCCTTTTCATCCTCTCGTTCGACAGCAGATGAAAGTCCCCAAACTTCTCCGAACCCTCCAAAATCGCACTTGCCTTCGCCTTCGTGCTCCCCTTTCCTTCCTCTGAGTCCGCTTAGCAAGACCATGACCCTGACCCATGCCCCGCTCCAAATCAACTGGTATGCGCTCTACCGCGACCGCTTGGAGCTAGACAAGCGATGGAATGGCACTGCGCGAGCGGCCGTTCCATCCAACATGTTTGTTCCGGGGGCGGAACGGAAGCGAATGATCAGCTTCAGTACTGCACCACCACTGAGCAGCCCGAGCACATCTGCGGGTTCCAGCCACAGTGTCATTGCGCAAGTGCAAACGCCGCACACCATGGTGTCCTTTGCGCCGCAGGTGCTATCCATAGCAGGACACACGGATAGCGTGTACTGTCTTGAGTTGGACTCGCGTCGTATTATTACGGGGTCCCGTGACCGTACGATCAAAGTCTGGAGCTTGAGGGGGAAGTTGCTGGGCAGCTTTGGTGGCGGCAATGCTGGCCATGGGAACGACGCTGGTGCAAGTGGGGCGACGGTGCAGGGGCATACCGGGAGCGTGCTCTGCCTTAAGTTTAGTGCCGACTGGGATCGGTCGACCGATGATGAGGAAGAAGGGGGGGATTTTGGTAACGAGGACGAGGGAGAGGGTAGACAAGATGTAGGAGTAGAGCATAGGAAGGGGAAGAAAGGATTCATGGTCAGTGGGAGTAGTGACTGTACTGTGTGCGTGTGGGACGTGTATACCGGAGGTAGCCGAGAGCCAGACCATCATCCTGGAGATGAGAATGGCGATGCCGACGACGAGAGGGAGGTTCAGGCGGAGGTGCGTGCTGTACTGCGTGGACATGTAGGAGGCGTGTTGGACCTGAGGATTGATAAGAACTGGATTGTCAGTTGGTAAGTGACACCCTCTTCCTCCAACCCGACTGATGATGTATTTTATCTTCTCAGCTCTAAAGATGCAGTAATTTGTGTGTGGGATCGAAAGTCGCTGGGGCTATGTCGCACACTACGCGGTCACGAAGGACCTGTCAATGCCGTTGGGCTGCAGAGCGGGAGGGTTGTAAGTGGCTTTTATATCGTCATTCTGATTTTAGCAATTCAACGTCTACGAAAGGTCAGCGCAAGCGGTGATGGCAAGATGATCTTGTGGGACATTGCGAGCGGAGAGCGGATACGTACTTTTGAGGGTCATGACCGGGGGCTTGCTTGCATCGAGTTCAAGGTACACTTCACCCTCTCTTCCGTTTGTAAAAATTCGCGTCATCCTTTCTCTGTTTAGGATGATTTGATCGTTTCTGGTTCAAACGATTGCAAGATCAAAGTTTGGTCTGCGTCGACGGGCGCATGCATCCGCACACTGATGGGACACGAGGCGCTAGTTCGTGCACTATCTTTCGATCCCGGGAGTGGGAGGCTTGTTAGCGCAAGTTACGACAAGAGTGTCAAAGTATGGGATCTGGTAACGGGTAGGTCGTCCGCTTTCTACCCGGTTCATGTAGGAGGCAAGCTGATTTATTGTCCACATCTCAGGGAAACTTGTCAGAGAGTTCAAGAACACGCACACGAGTCACATATTTGACGTTAAATTTGACGTTGCAAGAATTGTTAGGTCGGCGTATTTTCTTTCAAGCCGTGAATATTCTCTTATTCTATTATTCCTCTACATAGTACATCTCACGATCAAAAGATCGTCGTATTAGATTTCTCTCAAGGACTCGACACCTCCATTTTTGCTTGATCGCGCCTGGCGCCTTATCTTGAAGCTTCTGGTAATCTCGCGTTCTTGCTTTTACCCCTCTGTACAACTATAATCGGATGGGTGGCCTTTATTCTCATTTCTCCCTCGCAAACATGTATTTTTATCGTTCTTGCGTAGAATCTTCATGCTGGTGTACAGATTGTCGTGTCGATTTCAGAGTGAATACGCGCGAAATCGAAGGATGCTGTCAAGAAATGGACGGTGATCCTTCAGAGAAGCGGGTATTGACCCATGCCGCGTCGCGATCACATGACGTCAGCCGATAAATGGCATTGTCCTCTTCATTGGGCAGAGATACGAAATAATAGTTGCTACTTTGTGTGATTCGATTTTAGACGTACGTACACCCACTTCCACACCTCTCTGGACGAGACGCCCCCAGTCCCAATCCAGCAGACGGACGTGGGTCATGCACGTCCCAGAAAGAGAGCTTTTTCTGTTGCTGGACCCCTCTGAACATGAGCCACAGGCAAGGTCCAAGCGTGATAGCGTCGCAACATATATAACAACGGTGTGGAAGAATGCCCTTTCAACTCAGCCAGCTCGCTTTCAACTTCCAGTGACCGTAATCGCTAGCGCCTGGCATCGAATGGCATCTATTGACAGCCTTGACGTGGGGATCAGCTCGGTTTTGTGGATCAGCTCAGTCTTGCATCTTGGCCGCTGCTTCCCTCTGGAGTTTCCCCTGCTGTGGTAGAAAACAAGGAAGCGACGGCGAAGACAATGTTCCGGCCGCTCAGCAGCGTTCAGCATGCCGAGTTATCACGGTGTTTGAAAATCATCGATTGCACCTATTTCTTGCTTGGGATTTCCAAGTTATGATGCATAGCCATGTCGAAAGCAGGAAGGCGCGCCGGGCTATCAATGAACCCACTCCATTGCCCCAGGAATTGGAAAACGAAGCTTGTGGACGTTTGAAGAGTGCTCGCCCTCGCATGCTCCTGGTATCATAGTATCCTCTGTCCGGAGAGGATGGGTTCATGGGTTGAACTCCTGCGCATGGTACTTATTGTTCTTGTGATTGAGTGCTGATGCATTGGACTTTTCAGGAAGGGAACAAACAAGAAGCCAAAACAAATCCAACGGGATTGGTTGTCAGAAAATTACCATATTTGGCAATAATGGGTGAATAGGTTGTTGGTGATTGTGTGTTCGTCGCCAAATATGGGAACTTTAGATGTGGGATTGGAACTTGGAAGTGAAGTGGATTGGTTTATATAAAAGGCGGGAAGTCTTGGTCGATCCCCATCTCCCGCCGTCCTACTCGAGCACCCGCCTTCACAATGCTTCTCCAGTCCAACTTCGCAAAGCGCTACGTCAGCAACGCAGAGAACACTCCCCCCTCTGTCAAATCCACCGTCTCCCGCCTCCACTCTACCCTCCACGACGCCGCCCGCCGCCGTCGTGCCCGAACAAATGGCGCACCACGCAGTTCCAAATATAACATCGAGCAGGCAAAACGCCGCAGCCAGACAAAACCTGCTGCCTCGCTCAAATTCACGGTCGCCCCCGCCCCCGTGGTGCGCGACATCCAAATGAAAGACCCCGAGCCAGCTGCTTCTTCCTCCGGTCCCGAGATCACTTTACCTAAACGCCTTGGCCGCCCGCAATACTCTGAGGTTTCGAAAGATGCTCTATCGTCCGCCGACCCCGAACTCGGCGATGTCGATCTCAGCTTCATCCGTGAAGAGCTCGAGAAATTCGGACCTGAGTAAGCAAAGTCTTCCACATCCAAGTCCAGATCCCATGCTGATCATTAAATCTAACAGGATGCTCCGTGGTCTTGCAAGTGTCAAGGCTGCTCCTGCAAAGGATACACTTCCCAAGGAACTCACCATCATGATGCAAGACCTATCTGCAAGCCCGCCCTCTCACATGCTTGCCATTTACGGGCCTCCCACCCCCTCCGCACCACGACGTAAAGTTACCCTTTACCCCGTCCACTCCGTCATCTTTTCTGCCTACTGCTCCAAGCTCCCACCCTTCCCCCCGGCCTTCTCAAAACCCACATCGCCGACAGGCAGTTCGCAGACCCACACTGTTCCTGTTCGCCCCATGTGCCTACCATCACCATCCACCTACCTTCGCCTCGCCGCTTTCCTCTACACGAAACGCGCCGATGCCCTTTTTTCCTCCTTGATGCCATCCAACACCTTACCGTCTGCCTCGCTCGTCTCTTCCCTCTGCTCACCGTCGAATGACGACGTGTTGACGTATTCGACTGCCCTCGCGGGGACATATACACCGCAATCATTGCTACAACATGCCCTTGTTGTCCATGGGCTCTGGCAAAATGTCTGTGCACTTGGCATCTTTGAGGATAACCTCTGGGATGTGTTGGATTCGGCATGGAGAGTGTTATTGACCGCAATTGCGGTCAGCACAGGGAATGTCCATGCGATGATGGAGCAGGAAGATTGACGATATCATCGTCCTCTTGCCATCGTCTCATTTCAACCCTCTGTTGCATTCATCACTTTCATACCCACATCGCATTGCATATCCTACAACTTCCAACTATTATGACCGTGATTTATTAGTTATGTTATATGTACCGTACAATCAAGCACAAGAAATCAATATGTACAAGTAGTTACTTCGCAAACAATGAAAAAGATTTTATAGAGTTGTTACTTATGGAGATCAGCATGATCAGAAAAACTCACCGATTGTAGAGTGACGTTGACGTCCTTCATACTTCAACAATTTATCCTTCACCATGAGTAGCACTCAGTGATCAAGCTTTCAAAGACAAGCGCTCGCCTTCCGGGAGTTCTGGATGAGGATGAATGAAAGAACGACATCAATCTCGAGATTAATGAGTAAACTTTTTTTGGACTAGGTATTATATATCTATGCAGAACAAACTAAGAACCACGAGTCGTAATACAAGAAATGCAACCGAATTGCACGATAGCGAATTAGCAAGGCGCTAGTAAGACATTAGTGAAGACATAGTAACACAAGAATAGTTGCCCCGGTGGGATTAGGAATAAATATCAAGGTGATAGAAGGGAGTGTGAGGAGAAAAGACGAAAAGGACAAATGCACTCCCCATCGCATCATGAGGGACTTCCGAGTCGTTCATGTATCGTAAGTCGTGCCGGCATCAGTAATCCGCCAAAGAAGCCGGACGCCAGGGGGAAATGCTCATATTCCCGTATAGCCTCTGATCCTCTTCGCCTCGGCCGTAACGTTCCAGCACAGCCTGACGACCTCCTCGACTCTCCCCTCCCTTAGCCCCAAGGCAAGCATGTTGCCCCACATCCCAAAATTCTGCTGGGACAGCTTCTCAAAAGCCTTCGAATCGGTCACACGCGCGACTACGCCGGCCATCGCCGTGGCACTGGGGAATTCAGAGACGGCAGATCTGGGGAGCAGCCGGTAGGCGAGCGTGTCGAGGTGAGTCTCGAGGGAGAGCGCAAAGAGAAGAAGGAGAGGCAGGGAGGTGATGTTGGGAACTGTGATCGTGACGACGGGGAGGGTCACTAGTAGCTGAGGCTTAGAGGACGATGAGGATGCAGGGTGAGCTAGGTGGGGGACAGGTGCGGTGGACCCAGGTTGGCATGGGGGGAGATTTAGGTCGATGCGGAATGCCCGATCATAGAGGGTGGCGTCAATAGGCATGAGGACAGGGCCCGGCGGGTATCCATTGGTTTGATAGACTGCGAGGAGATGCGAAGGCATGTGGGCATCTCTCAGGACGGCAAGGTCAAAGGTGGCTGGGAGGGGACCAGCAGGAAGAATGGCTCGACCGACGTTGAAATGATGGCAGAGGACACTGGGAAATTGAGAACAGGTTAGAGCAGAAGAGTGGAGAGAGGGAAGATGATAATCACTCGAGAGGATCCGCATCGGGTGTGAGGAGAGATCGACCGGTAGTCATTAGGATGGACAAGGATGTGAATGAGGTGGATTAATATAAGGAATCCTTTTTGCACTAGTCCGAAACCTCGGCCAGGGGTTCAAACGGGAGGAGAGAGGAACAGAGGGCCCCGATCGGCAATTAATCTGTAATCGTCCGAGTCGGTGGTGCGAGATTGCCTTGCCTTGGGGGGGAGGGGGTAGGGTGAGATGGACGCCCATAGTTGGGTTTTATATCCGCAATGACAGCATTTTGCCATGCATGCGAAAAAAAAAAGAGCCACCCTGGTGTCAGATGCCAACCGTCTGTCTCCCGGCAATTCATGGGCGATAAGAAGGGGGAGATGATTCACATAAAGTCGCAACAACCCCTGGAAAGTTTGCGATCAGTGGAAGAAATAAAGAGGATCCCTGTGGCCCACTCTGTTACGCCGTGATAGGGTGATAGTACATCCTACCATGTCGGCCTTGCGGCTCAGGATTCGTACTTTCATCAGTCTCAGGACGTTGCGGACTTGTTACAGCCGTTCCAAATTCGACATGGTGACCGTAGCCCTTGACGTTGCATGGATACTGGCTTTCTCGTCCCAAACTCCCACTCCAGTCGGACTCGCAGGCTTTTGAGGATTTCCGCTAGTCACTACGGCGTCACTCACGGATGCAATTCCTGAGCCTTTGTTTACGCGCTGCTGTCATGGACCGTCAGATCGTATCGAGAAACGAGTCCTATATGACGTGCACTATTCCAACGCTGTCGTACGTCTCGGGTTCGCTCGGAAATATTATCCCTACTCTTGACAACACCTTCTCCAGTGGCATCGCCAGCAGCTTGCTGATGGGACTATTTGCAACGGCACACATACGACCACGCCAGGTTTAGGGCAGTTCGAGTTCTTCTCCTGTTTGCAACTTGGTTTGACTGTGTGTCAATTGAGAGATGCTGTTTACTGATAGGAAAATGCGCGATTCCACTTTCCAAATCAAAGGAACAAAGATGGTCGGAATCGAGCCAGGTTCGCACACCGTATTGCGCCGTCCAGTACGAGTTCACTTATTGCCCGTGCGGTCCCAGGGGCGTTACATATTCCCTGCAGTTGTTTAGCAATCCACGACAAGAAACACCCAGAGAAAGAAAAATTCAAAAGGTAGTTTTGGCTCACCCAGCATGTATGGCCGGTGGCAACGACCAATCCTTCCGCAACGCCATTAGCTGCACCTACAATCGGACCATCGCCCACGGAAACGACAGGCAAAAAGCAAGCCTGTCGCTTCTCTACCTTCCCAGTCCGAAGAGCCCCAGAGATACTCGATACGTGGAGATACACGCTCTCGCAGGCTTCTTCGTCGGCTAAAACGTCGTCCACCGAGCTAGGCAAAGGTGAGTCGTCTCCAGGCCCACATGCATACACTTCATCGTTCGGCCTCGGATAAATTTCGGCCTCGACTCGTTTAACGCGTCTAGGCTTCGTTGCGTCCTTCAACGTGATTTCAGCGAAGAGAACGTATGGGGCGATTTGTTTTGCAGACGGATCGGGACGAATGACGACGCTGTGTGCCCGCGTGCCGGAGATCGGGAGGGAAGGTAGGAGCGATGGAGACCATACACCAGCGGCAAGAACGACATGCGTGGCACCGATGCGAACTGTTTCGTTAGTACCACCTTTGATGTAATCGACACCTACGACCTTCTTGTCTTGTTGGATGATGGAGACCGCCTTGCCATGTACAACCACGGCACCTTGGGCTTGTGCGAGTTCGAGCATGCTCGTTGTGAAGAGGTACGGATATACCTGCGCCGTCTCCTTGTCCCCTGCCATCGGCGCGTACAAATCAGTTAGATCCTCTTCGACCCACAGCAGGTCGTCGGGGAGTCCGGTCTTCTGCCTCAGGACACTCCCGTCAAGCGCCTTTGTCTTCTCCAAACTTCGTTTCCTGCCCTGTCCAAAATCAGATCCCTCGGGAGCGCATCGCTCTGAGTCTCCTCTTCCTTGCCAATGTCCGCACCTGACATACCGCCAGCCCCACCGTTCCGCGCCGTTGTGCTCCTCTGCAAGTTTGACGTGCTCGTCAAAGGACAGGTCCACTAATTCTCTGGGGTATGCCCAACGGGCGACCATGCCAGCTGCCTTCCCAGAAGCGCCTTGGGCCACGCCGTGGGCTGATGCTTCGATTACGGTTACCTTTGTACAGTCGCGAGCGTAGGAGGGGTGTCGCGTGAGGTAGTACGCTGTTGTACAACCAATGATGCCGCCGCCGATGATCACTATTTCGCGGTTCATGTGGATCTGGGATAAAAGTTGTTGCCTGGCGTTGCGACAAGCACTGGTTATAGATTAGATTAGATGCAGTCCACCACTTCTTGAGTATTCAAGTATATCGCAATTTGACCAGACAGATCAAGAGACAGATTGAATACCTGAATACGACGATAAGAGTTACAACATGTTTCAAAGCACGATGACAGGGATCTTCTGGCTACATACTACATATCGAGAAAAGGTCCTTCTGGATGACAGCAAAGCAAAAGAGATAGAGGCTCATCACAAAGAGTCCATTAGATCGGTCCGCCACAATTTGGACAAAGCCAGGGTTGCAAGAATTCAGAGACAGCCTGCTTTCTAGTGTTGGTCCCAACCTTGACAACCGCCTGGTCCATCCCGTCCTCTTCTTCCAGCCCTCGAATTCCCATTTCCTCCTCCCACCCGTCTTGCACCCCACGGCCCCCCTGTATTGCCTCATACACCATCCGTCTCGCATTGACCACCACTCTGACGTTGCCACTGACCCCTCCTTGCACAAATGCGGCCCCTCGCACGATAGGCTGCTCCGCAATCCTCACGAGTTCATCGGGAAGCTGCGCTAAGAGGGTCGCTGTGGTCTTCCGGAGGGCATGTGTGTTTTGCAATTGAACAGCTGATGAGCGACTGCGCCTCCGCTTTGACGGGGGTTCGGCAGGCGCGAGGGTTTCGAGGTCAATGGGCGAGTCGGAGTCCGGGGAAGAAGATAGGAGGCGGAGTGAAGGAGGTTTGTCGCGTGACTTGGATTTTGTAAGACAGGAGGAGTGGTAGAAGCGTCGACAGGTGGGGCGGGGGCAGAAGTGCATTAGAGTTGTGGTATCATCAGGATTGTAAGGGTTGAGGCAGGTGCATGAGGTTGTGCCTGGTTTTGGCTTTAAAGTAGTTCTGAGGGGTAGGGAGTGCGCAAAGGAGAATGTATCTTACATCGATGACACGTGCCTTGTACTCGAAGGTATATCGGGTGTAAAATGTTTCTTGGTCGATGTAAGGCTGGTCAAGAATATGATCGTTGAGTTTCATCATCGGTACAACACCTGGACGGAAGAAACCGTCAGAGACAGAAAAGGGCAGAGATAGGGTGATTGCGCACCATTGTACGTCGAGGTTGAGACAAAATCGTAATGGTCAGAAAATATCCGTTCGTAGCGTCCACAAGAATCCGCATCGCTATCGAGAAAGGTTTTGAGGTCAATTCCCGCGTCGGGACAGTGCAGGAAGAGACTCACAATGACTTGATAACGCCCTTTACTTCAGTGCCCGACCAATACCATTGCACACGCGTCCAGACCTATTCCGCGTGTTGATTGATTAGCTGTAGGAGATGGAGAGAGTACATACATCCTCATCCCCGCGTGCACGCACTTCACGGATCTTCGCGACCCAATATTCATGGAGCTCGAGGGCTTTCCCTACCGGAATGTGAGGAGGTAGGATGGTCGCACTGCGTGGGATGAATAAGTGTGCCAGGGTTAAGCGCAAGGAAGGGAGACTCACACATCACCCTTCTTGAAGACGTGCTCCTCCCCATCTTCGTCTCGAACTGAGTGATCCGAGTCGGTACTGCATGGGGACTGTCGCATTCTGCGAAGACTGACCGATAAACGAGCCAAATTCCTTGAGTGTACTCCACTCTGCTTCTGTTGGGGCGGCTGGGTCACCTCCTACGAGCTTGTACTGCCTTGTTGGTTTCTTTTTTGGCACAAAGACGGTGCGGCGACGTTTGGGCATTTGAGGGTGGAAGAAACGTGATCGAGGACGTTACGTAATGGAGGAGGAGGCGGAGGCGCCGAGTCTTTCTTTGTACTTTACTGACACTACATGATTTTATATCTCACTAGTCGTCTTATTAGGTACGTCTCACCTCGTGTCGCACATACCTACCCTCAATCACCACTTCCACCATCCAGCTCGGTCGGCGCATTTATCTATCCCGGATATGCGTCTTACAAGGTCCTCAGCCAGCGCCCCGCTCCAGAGCAAGAGCTCGAGCGATGGTTGATGTATTGGTCTGTCCTCGGATGCATCATCGGCGTCGAATACGTCGCTGAATGGCTCATCTCTTGGTGAGCACCTGCTGTCCTTGTTTGTCATTGCCAAGTTAAGCCCCCTTGGAGGGTCCCATTTTATTACACCACCAAAACCCTCTTCCTCCTCTATCTCGCCCTCCCTCAAACACAAGGCGCATCCTACCTCTACATCACCCACCTCCACCCTTTCTTCCATGCCCACGAAACCCAGATCGATGCCACGCTTGCGGACCTCAAGGCCCACCTCTATGCCTTCATTCAAGAGCGCGTCCGAGCTTTCTGGGATGCCATCTCTAGCACCGTGTTGATGGGAGGTGCGCAGTTCGCGCCCGTCACAGGGCCGGCCCACACCGGTGCCACACCGACGATGACGGATCCAGCATCGGGCCCCGCACAGCTGCTGTCCGGCTTATGGAGCTCGTATGGTCCAGGAGTGGTAGCATCCGGCGCGGCATTGTTGAGGCAGGTGACGGGTCCTGCAGTCCATCGGCAGCAGCAACAGATGAGGCATGGAGGTGGGGGATTGACGACGCCTACGGGATCGACCCTTCGTGGTGCCGGTGCTCCTGGTGTGACACAATCGGTGTTGGAGAGAAGGAGGCAGCTCGAGGAAGAGCTTGCGAATCTGCCAAAGGATGATTCCTCGGCCGGAGTGCCCGGGGTCTCTTCGATCCCCATGCACGCGGGGTCGAGGGTGTCGTCATACTCGGGATTGGACAGTTCGGAATTGAGAGACAGGAGGGGATCGCCTTCGGGGAGGTTTGAGGAGGTGGAGGTGCCGAGTGATGGGGAAGGTTATGATGTGGGTGATAGTGAAATCCCAGGGAGGACGAGTTGGTTTGGGTGGGGTGGATCAGCGAGCAGCAAGGGGTATGAGAGAGTAAGGACGACGACGACGACGATTGGTTAGTAGAGAAGTACATTCACCGTCAGCGAACATTGAAGCTTTCATTGATACCCGAGATGACCGAAGACGTCTTTTACGTGTTTCTTCTTGTGCAAAATAATAAATACTGCACTCACCATCCCTGAACGGATGCACCTCTCCGTTGACCCTCACAGGCCTCACCCCCCGGCCTCAGGGCTGCATCAATGCCCCAGTCGAACAGAAGGGATCCTGTCGCTGCCCAACGAGCTGTCGACAAAGAGGCAAAACGGGCTCGCGGTACGTCATATCTATATCTCCTCCTCCACTCACGTCTGACTCTTTCGTCAGGCGCCCTCTCATGCGCGGAATGTCGACGGTAGTCTCTTTTCATCTTCTCTCGATCTCTCTTTTGTTTATCTCTCGTCCAGCCTAAAATTAAAGTGTGACAAAACCGTGCCTTGCTCGAGGTGCGCAAAGGTTCCTCCAATCCCTCTGACGGCGTATACTCACTCCATTCTCCAGCTGTAAACGGAGAGGATGTTCAGCCATTTGTCCGAATGGTAGCCTTATCACGGGCCAGGGAACTCGGTGGGTCACCTTTTCATACCTCGTTTGTCGGCCCACGGTTCTATTCTGGGCCCATAGGTTCGTTTTGGCAGACACAGAGAAGCTCCACGCGAAGATAGCCCAGATGAGTGACCGCATCCGACAACTCGAGGATGCCCTTGCTATCCTACAGTCCACACAATCCGGTGACCATCACCCTCTGCTTCACCGTGACCTTCTCAAGATCAAGTCGAGTATCGAACTACACTCGGCTGTTGAAGGCGAGGAAGGCCTTACTCACCATCACGAAGACATCGAAGAATCTCAGTATATCGATGCCTTCGGCACTCTGGCCATCCGTGACGATGGTGCTGCCACTTTCTACGGTCGGTCTGCTGGCTCAGAGGTGTGTCTGTAACCTTTCTGTTCAGGGTTTCTGTTTGATTACACATTTCCCTCTAGAGTCTTCTAATAGTAAGCCGCTCCCTTCCTCTTGATGTTTTTCTCTTGTCGAAGCTCTTGGTTAGGGCGAAGCTACCTCCCCGCAACAAGACAAGTCACAGCAGCAAACATGGAACGACCGTATTCCAACCTCTCTTCACAGCCTCTCCTCCTCCTTTCCCCTCTCAAACCCCTCCGGTGTGCAACCCGGCATGGACCTCGACCAGTTCATCTCATCCTACCTCCTCCCCTGGCCCGAAGCCTGGCGCCTCTGCGAGCTCTACCTCGAGCAGGCCCCTTGGTTTTTCGGTGCCGTCACCAAACGCCAGCTCCTCGAGGAAATTCTTCCCCTTTGGTACCCTGAGGCGCCTCCACCCCCAGGCCCATCGACCTTGACCACTCCGCAAGCGACGAAAGGAACGGCCCATGAACTGTCTCTGCTTTTCGTGATATTCTGTTTCGGCGCGTTGACGGACATGGCGTTGCCCCCTGCCCCGGATAACCCGGAAGCAGAGCATTATTATCAGGTGACGAAAGCGGCGCTGGCTTTGGAACCGGTGCTCGAACGCCCACCAAGTGTGGCAACGGTGCAGACGTTGGCGTTGATGGGGATTTATGAGGGACTGTGCAGTGGAGAGAATAGCATCGAGAGCACATGGGCTCTGATGGGGTTGGCGACCAAGTTAGCACAGAGTGTGAGTTTTCAACTAGATTTGAGGGTGTTTTTAGGCTGATAAATCCTTCTTTGATTCAGATCGGTCTGCGTAAGTTTTTGACGGTTGTTCTTTTATCAAGTCTTACATGCATTTGTAGACCGAGATTGTGCACGATGGAAACTTTCTCCAGCCGAGGTTCAAAAACGTCGGGCACTGTTTTGGGAATTGTTCATCACAGATTGCTGGCAGGTACGTCGCATGTATCCACGACGTGGCAAGCTTCCGGGCAGTGAAAAAATCTCTCTAGAGTCTAGCCACTGGTCGTCTAGCAACGTTTTCGCTCCCCTTCGTGGACTGCGAACTACCCTTCGATCCTGATCAGACCATGACCGATGATGAGAGTATCCAACCGAGCTGTATGCGTCACTAGCTTTCCGCTCGAGCTTCATTCACTAACCTACGCGCCTCCAGTCCCGTTTTGGAAAGCACGTTTCGGTGCGGAGTGTGTCTCCGCCGTTGTTCAAGGCACCTTGACATCTCGCGCGCCCAAATATTCGATTATCCTGGAACTTGACCGAAAAGTCCGAGACATGGAGTTACCGACTTATGCCGTGGGCCCGCCGCCAGAAGGCCAAGGATTGGCCAGGACCATGTCGCATTTTATGCCGACGAATTATCGGGAGCTTAGTGAGTCTTCATCATCTTTGATGTCGGATACGATCCTCATCGGATATAGCTCTTCTGTATATCCATCGTTGCTTCTTCGCCCATGCCATCTCAAGCCACCCTCTGGATCCGATCAAGAGTCAATATGCACCCTCGTTCCTCGCAGGGTATCGCAGCGCATGTACAATTCTGGGTTCGGTGAGGCAGCAATTTAGTTTGTTCCCGGCGCAGATTGCGAGATTTTGGGTGCTGTGGACACACGCGTTTTCGGCTTCCGTGAGTTATCTTGACTCTTGATGTTTCTTGACCAACAGTTTCGGCCGGCATTCAGGTCATGCTGGCGTCAGTGGTGACGCATAGTTCACAGTCCAAGGTAGCACCGGCGGCGTTGTTGGAACTCCGGACCGCATACGAGCTTTTCCAACAGGCTTCTGCGTATGGTGGTCGCGCTGTGAAGTTCTTCGTACGTCTCTCTCCTTGTCTGGAAGATAGGTCTTTTATCCCTTACATATATGATGTAGCCGATCATTCAGCGCCTTCAGCGGAAGGCCCATCAAGTTTACATCGACGCCAACAGTGGACTCCCTCCATCTATCCCCAACGACATCTTCAGACCTTCTTCATTGGTCGAACATCAAGATGAGTTGTCAATATTCAGCGGCAAGACACATACAGTCGCTACAACTAAGGCTGGGTCCCCGCCCTCTGCACGGACCCAGAATTCGGCATCACCACAGTCACAGTCAGTGTCTCCTCATGGTCAAGGACAAGGACAGCAGCAACACGCAATGCTGGTGACGAATAACCCCTCGTTTGCGGGTGTGCATCCGAGTTTGGTGTCGGAGCTACACGAATTTGAGGGCCAGATTGCCGCTCGGATACGGGATGCGTACCGCGAGACGGGGGGTACAAGTGTCTTGGGACATGGTGGAAGGTTCGTGGCGGGCAGGAGGGGAGATCAACAGGAACAGGATGCAGAGAGGGAGAGAGTTGCGAGAGAGATGGAGATAGTTAGGAGGGAAGCGACGGCGAGGCAGGCACAGCAGCAGCAGCAAATGCAGGAGCAGTATGAGCGGCAACAGTTCCAAGAGCAGCAACAAAGGCTGCAGGAGTTGGAGCGCATCGAACAACAGCGAAAGCAGCAGCAGGCTGAGACCAGAGCCTTGGCACACAGACAGTCACAACAGTTCCGCGAACCCCATCAACAGCATTACCAGCCTTCAGTGGCGCACCCTCAGTACCAGCAGCAATACGATCAAGCCTCTGTTCTCGCTCATGGCGCATCGGGGCCTGCACCTCCATCGCAATTTCCAAAACGATCACTTGTACATTCTCAATCCCTCTCCAATTTACATACTACATACGGACAACCACAGGCGCAGGTTTACCAACCCCACCACCGACACCACCAACCTTCTCTGTACGTCATACCCCCTGATCATCGGCACCCGCAGGGGAGCCCAGAGTCGGACACATCTGCGCCTATTTCGTCTGCGATGTCACATTTCCCGGAGACGGTGTATGGAGGACACGTGCCACCTCAACAGCCGCAGCCGATTGCAGAGCCGACGTACAACGATTATCAGCAGACCAAGTATTGGCCTACAATGGTTCCCAATTCCTTTGCGCAAGGTCATGGACAGCATCAATATACACCCGAGGGCGCATTGAGAGGGATCGCTGCGGATGATTATAGTCTGCAAGAGACGTGGCAATCGTATATGTACAAAGTAAGGGTTCGATTTTCTTGCTAGGACAGTCATAGCTGACTTCTCCCGCTTAACAAAGGTGGGGTCTCCGCGCCATTTATTCGAAGATTAAGCTTCCTTCCTACCTCGTATCTTTTTTTTCTGCTGCTCTGTGGCGAACAATCCTTGTATCGCTTGTGTCTAGTCTGCATATCTAGCTCCATAACTCTTATGTTTTGTGCTATCCTAGTGTTGTTTTCTTGCTTTGTTATAATGTCATGAAATCATGTTCTCGATGCGCATGTTTCGAGGAGGATAAACTAAAAAAACTAGAACACCCATTTATTACCAGGTATTTATTTGATTCTATGGGATATATCCTGCGAGTTCTACGACCGTCATAGCCATCGTTTAGGACATCTGATTGGAGTTATACATTCCCTTCCTCCTGTCTCTCTCGTTCCCTTTTCAACCTCCCCTTCCCCCTCGCAAGGTCTACCTCCCTCCAACATTCCTTTGCTTCCTCCATCAATCCTTTTCCGGCCTCCCGAGAATAGAGTCTTTCAAATCTTAGCACCTCCTCCCAAAAACCCTCCATGCCCCCCTCACCACCAAGAACTTCCCTAATACCCCCCAGGAACATGTCCACAATGTTCAGGTTATGCATTACAAGCAACGCATGCGCAGACATCTCGTGCGTGTGCAAAAGGTGGTGAATGTATGCGCGCGTGACGGCTGGTTTGTAGTTGGATTCTTCCCCGCGTTCGGCTTCTTGATCACCGGATTCGATAGAATCGTGTACAATACGAGTGGCAGGAATGACGGGAGAACATGCGGCGCAAAGGCAGACAGCCTTTGAGAGGCCGTCTGTCGCCGCCGCGTTGGCAGCACCGATGAAGGAATCAGCCAACGGTGAGAAATCAAATGTATAGTCCTTGAGGTAGAGGTTGTGCCCGATCCGCCTCCCTACCTTCTCTCCACTCCCCTGTTTGGTGTTGTTTCCTGTGATAGGGCCGCCATTTGGGATGTGAGGGGTTCCATCTAAGATCTCATTCAAAGGCCCTGAAGCAGGAAAACTGAAATCCAGTGCAACGCCTATGCTGGCAGCCTCGATTGCCCATCCCGCCTCGAACAGATCGATCCCTACCTCACCAATCAATCTCAACATTTCATGAGGGTTCCTCACGGAATTGACCACCCTAGGTTTAGCAGTGGGAAGGGGGATAAGGGAGGTGCTGAGCAAAGAAGTCAAGGTATTCGTGACGTCCAGGGCTATGATGGTGTTTTCATGGTCTTCCTCAACCTTAACAGCGAAGGGGGTATCAGGCGTCAAATCCGATTCTGAGTCCGTTTCTAAAGAGTTCGCAATGGTACTTTTCGGACTTGTTTTGGCGGCAAGGAGAGCAAGCTGCAGCGGGACAAGGTCGAAGCTGTACCCTGTGACGCCATCATCGAGACGCTCGAACCCGAGGGAAGCCAATGCCTCTGCCTCTTTTCCGTCCAGATTTTCAAGGAGACTTGCGGCGAATGCGCGACGCGCAGGGAGACTTGTTGATCCGGCCATATGGACAAAAATACTTGGTATTGGGAGACTACAGGTGGAGGGGGGGATTTGACCTTGATCGAGCATGCCCGATAGTAGGTTCAAGAGCCATGCACCGGACCTCTCAATGCTTTTTGTGAGGCGTTTCTGGGAGTACGGGGGTGTGGTAAAGGGTGTGTCGTTAAGGGCGAAAACAACATCGGGTTGGCATGCATATGTATACTTGCGCCAATCTGAAGGAGAGAGCTTGAGAAGGCGCATATCAGCATACGGAGACCACCAGTGGGACAGGGGAATGCTTACTTTACGGACACCACGAAGACTCTGGACAGAAATGTGATCATTTCCGTTTGGTGGCATTTCATGTCCATCTGAAGGGTCCCTAGCTGACATCGAAAGGACATGCTGGGTGGGCACATATCCTAAGAATTTGTGTAGCGCGTTTGGACCCGATTGAAGTGTTGGTACCGGGGGTGAATGCTCCAGACTAATGGGTCCGATATGCACAAGTTATAAAGAAAAGATTGGCAGAGAGAAAGGGAAAAGGCACTCTATATGACTGATGAGAGGATCGGCGAAGGTTCACTTACAACGTCTCAAATGGAATATTCACCCATTTTATTGCCCTGGTCAATCGACAATGATCCCTGGAAAGATGCGGCACTAGACCGCGAGAGGCAGAGGTCAGCAAACCTGGGGTTTCGACCTTGATTTCATGACCATTGGGCCGCCTGAGGGTAATCGTTCCCAGCCTTGGTCCAAATCGCAAGGTCGATTTGGGGTTGGTCGGTAGAAGGGCAAACTGGAGGGACGGCGGTGATGAGGGGACGATACTTGGCATGAGGATGCGTGACCGCCGCGACTCTGGTCCTTGGATGCCACCGCGCTCGACCCCTCCCAGGGCTTCCGTCTATCCCTCCAACGACAACGCAACATACCGGGACCTTCTTTACTTCGAGGAGCGTCTCAAAACTAATGCTACAAGGCTTCAACGTCGCAAAGCACGATATCAACGTGCGTTCTGCCGTCTCGCGAGCAAACCTTCACCTGATCGCTGCCTCTAGTTTTCCTCCTGCAGCTACTTCTCATAATTGCATTTCTCCTCGCTGAGGTGTTGTTGCCCCCCGAAATCTCAATTCTCGCTATACCCTACAAGTTCGTCCTCCAGCGAGTACTGCCGGACATATATACACCTGATGTCGAGGTCACCGTCCACCCCTACTTGTCCACCGGCCTGCTCTTCGTGAGCGTAACCACCCTCGTCTTGTTTTTTGCCAGTGGCATGTACTCTGAGAAAATAGCCTACGCCAACAAGTAAGTCTTCACCGCCATCCCGCCCGTTCTGGCCCTCATCGGTCCCAGGTATGTTCCACAGGCAAACCGGGCCCTTCGTTCCTTTAATATGTATCTTAACGTGCGCAAGCCCCCGCTTCGCTCCAAATTCTACTTCAACCCCCTTTCCTTCTTTTTCCCTCGCCCTCAACAACCTCCTGCTGCCTCATCAAAAATTGCCTCGCGCCCGCCCTCCCCAACTCGCGTCTCTCGCTCTCGTTCCTCCTCTACCCTTCCTATCCCATCTATTCCACCAGCCTCTAATCCTCGCGGTGAACTCATTTTCTCCTCGCGCGTTGATAGGAACTTTCAAGAGTCTTACGAGCGGTACCGAGCCCAATTCGAGCGTCGACGGGAAGAGAAAGGGCGCGAGGCCAACAAGATATGGTGGCGCGAGAAGTTACTTTTCTGGGGCATAACCCCGTCCACCTCCACGGGAAATGGGCCCTTGTCCCCAACGACGATGCCGCAGTTGACATCCCAAGCGATACGGACTGCATCCACCTCGTCATCATCTTCCCGTGGGAGAGGCTCTAGAAGCGGGACCCCGCCGGTGGCCCCGGGTAGCACCTGGGGTGGAGGGGTCTGGAATGCGGGGCGGCAAAAGGAGAGAAGCAGATCACCAGCGCCTGTAAGGCGCGGCACATCACCTCCATCTCCGATTCAGAGTGAGCGAGGAAGGCGGGATCAGGGTGGCGATGAGCGCGCAAGAACTTTGCCGCTCGAGAGACGAGGACCAACGACCGTCCTCGCGACTGAAGTATATCCAGAAGAAAGGACGACGGAATTGAGGGAATGATCGAGGGAGGATTATGTCGTATATCAAGGTCTCGTCCAAGCTGTTCATGTCGCTGCTATTCAAGTGCTTTCTGCTTTGTCATTCAGGTGCACTATTGAGCCGCTTGCTTGTGGTCATATCTTCGTGATTTCATGAGTGCGCCTGCCATCCATTGGAAAGCCTTTCGGACAAGCGAGCGCTCAAGACACGCCTCCCCGGATTAGTGTCACCTTCGGGTTTCAAACTTGTTTAATGCTCATAGACTCGTGGTTTGAAAGCCTTCCGGTAAACGCCCAACGACGCCCCCCAATGTGTGCCACCCCCGTATATAACGCCCACAGACAGGTTGTCTTGTCACCAATATACCCCTCGCGATGTATACCGCCCAAGACGCAGTGGTTCCTGTCGATGAATCCTCTAGTCGCCAGAGCCTTCCAGCGAATTCATCACCCGTCACCCAGGTATGTCTCTTGATTTCAGGATACACCCATAAGAATATGGAACTCCTCCCGACATCTACCCTCAGAATCTGGATTGGTCTTCTTGTGGCAACAGACTCTTGGTACCTGAATATTGTCTGATCTTCTTGTCTAGATCTTGTCTAGCCTCGGTGCTCTGAACTACTTAAGTATCGGTTTTAACCGCTTATCTTTGCCTGTTTCATGGAGCTCAACGTTAAAAGGTACAAACACTGGTCTTACTACGAGCACACACCTAACCTGTATGCTTTCGAAGTAGATGGTCAAATCTCGTCGACAAGATCTCTGGCTGTTTAGCAGACGAATGTGGCATGAAAGGTTACTGAGCCTTAATGAGTCCGTAAAAGCTTCAAGCTTTGCGGATGACCTGGCTCTCAAAAGTTTGAGTACGAAACAATACGAAGCCAACGGTCAAAGGTTCTCCGAGGGTAGTCAAAGGAGAGTTAAGTTATTGTAGTCATCCAGTCAAGTGTACTTTTCTGACATCCCTGTTTATACACACGAACAGATGCGCTGTGATATTTCTATTGATGTCCAAGACGATAATATCTTAGTCGCCTCTCAGTCACCCATTTAACAATGCTTCCAATGTCAAAGTGAAGCTTCAAGTTGTAGCATTTGACATCCTCGACCCCCAGGAAAAGGGGGAAAAAAAGAGTAGAAGCTAATTTTGCCGGAATCACACATCGTGGGCAAGGTCTTCGAGAAAAGAGTTTACCCAAATCACCAAGACATGCTATCATCTCCGTGGATGAGTATGTCTTCAGGTCTCTGCGCCAGGCAGTTAATTTGGCGATATCCCCCAGCTCTGGATGGAATGTCATATAGGGCGTACGCTGATTAAGAGTTGGACAAGAACACCGTCATGGACAGCCCGATGATATTTAAGATGGTATCCTCTGTAAAGCCCGCGATTTTCGGGAATTCTTATTGGCAAGGATAGGACAGACTCAATTGTATGATGTGTGGTAAGTCGTTGTTTGCACGACCGAGATGAAGTATGCCAGGGAAGCCTTGCTTCAAAAAGGAACTAAGCTCCTGGAGGATATTATACTTAGGTCATGAAATCTTTCAACTACAACCAGGTTTAGGGTCGGAAGACTCAAGAATGAGCCCCAAAGAATGGTACGCATATTCGACCTTGAAAGCTTGAACCATTGATGATGATCCGAAATTAGGTCGCTCCATTTTTAATGTAAAAAAACTCGCTTTAGTTGACCTAACCTCGTCAAGGCGCAGCGGACCGATTACCATGTTCTATTTCCTCTTCTTCGGGAGATTTGTAGGTCATCTGAAGGAACGTTCGAGGGTTGTGAGGTTGATTGGGATTACGGAGGACCTACTGTTTCGAGGGTCAAATTCACGACAAACCCGGTGAGATTCAGGACTCAGGTAAAGAGGAAGACGAGCCTGCCTTCTAGAATTCAGGTCATTTTGTGGCAGAAACACCTCATTCCGTCATCCATCTTGACAGGCGTTCCTGCATCGTCGGTTTTAGTGATCAAGGTTAAACGCATGCTCAATCGTTGCCCAGATCCACAGGCATCTTGAGTGCATCCTGCGATTGTATTGCACTCGTCGTCTCAAATTACGTCTCTAACCATGGGTTGTAGCCTGTTAGGTGATATATTGATGGCGTACATCTGAAGAGAAGGACCTCAGATGTGGCTGAATTTCGACTAGTGCTAATGGAGGTAAGGACAACCGGCGGAAAGGTCGATGAGAAGGTCCCCTTTCTGTGCAATCGCCAGGTCATCTCATGCCACCTACCCGTTAAGGAGGATGATGGCGATATATACAGCATAGCTGTTGATATTGATGATTTTTGGGTAATCACGATAGGGTATAAATTCTGTGGTAATGTACATTGTGCTCGCTCAACCCTTCTATAATTTTGATGAGGTTGGTTGCATTTTGTTGAGAAAAGCGGATGCGATGGTTCGGCCAGAGCCTCTATCCACGATCTAGAACTCACAATGAGAATGTCACTAGTTGAACGGGTTTCCCAACTGACCTCGCATCGAGAAGTCATGACTCTTCCTCCGAGAGATACGGAAGTACTGATAATCCTTAAGCGAGTGCCGCTATAGGTGGGTCAGCGCTAGAAACGATGCACATGAATTATAGACACATACGGCGGAGCTGGAGAATGGAACAGAATATTCATGGCTTGTGTCACCCCAACACCGTTTACATTTTTTATCAGCCCTAGAACTACCAACGGCGTGCTGCAGCAGCTGCGAAGATCATGAATGGGGCGTTCGAATACACACAAAGGACATGTACTTGTCAATCAAGTATGCCACGCATCCCCCGTGCAACATACCAGCACCGTTGAGCATATCTGTTCATTTGCCCCAGAAAAGTCAGCGTCCGCAGAAACATTCATCTGATAGCTAATTTACGTTTCGACACGGTTGCTTCTGCTACCGTCGTTGCTTCCATCCTCCCCTGTCGTTCTTGCCTGCTGTCGATGTTAACCTCTACGAATGTGACTGTCTTGCCGACTTTATGACCGAAACAATCTTGGTCGCCAACGCCGTACGAGAAATATGTATTGGAATTGAGCTGTTTCACATAGTCGGGGGCGTTCCCAGCGATCGACGAGGTGTCGCCATAATCAGGCAATGATGCGGGATCAACCCAGGCATTGCATGATTGTGAACGCGACGGCGGGGAGGAGGGAATGGAGACATGAGAACGTGTGTTGGTGGAGAACGAGGACATGGAGGAGGCGGATGGCGAATGGCGGAAGGATTCTGAAGTGATTCGGAGGAATCGAGCAGGATGAAGGATGGGAAAAAGCTGACCCAGGTTCTATTTTACCTTCCTCGAGGGGCGCAGGTCAGGCAAGTAACTGAGGTTAACTGGGGTTGCTTGCATGGTTGTGGGAGTGAAAGACAAGAAAGAACTTCGGTCCTTTACGTCGAAAGTTTCCACGTGTGGCGACGAGTTATGCGATCTCACGCATCCTTGGCAACAACACCAGTGGATTTTTTGCGGATCGCAGCGGGACTGGCGCATGTTGCCAACCAAAAAGGCTTTAGATCCGGAAGTTCAGAAGAGCTTCTACTAGAATGGGTTTGAATCAGTAGTTTTCGATACATGACCCTGAAATTCAGCGAGAGCTCTGATGTGGATAGTATTATCTGATCATAGTAAGTGTATGTAGACCGGTCAATTGATGAAGGAGTTTGCGCTTGATCTTGAGAACAGCGGGATTGACGAACTTTTTGCTCTTTAGCTTACCGGCCTTGGCAACTATGCATGTGCAACTGACACTAAAAGGCTATTAAACTGTCAGTGATTGATTCGTAAAGTAATTGGGTCACCTAAGATCATGGACAGATTCTTTTATGTTAACGTCAGGCATGATCAAACCGCCTCCTATGTCACGGTACAAGGCGTTGAGTCATGATCACAAGAGAACATAGACTTTCGTAACTCACCTCATCATTACTCCGGGGATGATATGAATGCGCTGTTATAATAGTCAACGAGCAAGTTTCCACGCATGCCTTGCTCTTGGGATTAACCTAATCAGCCTGAGGTACCCAACATGTGGCCAGTTAATACAAACAACGCTGCCTTAGACACTGGTGGCCCCGAATCCAAGTACAAGCGTTATCAGATTGGTGCATCGCTTGGAGAACCGGGGGTGGCTCATCGAGCGACCTCTAAAGGACCTTCTCAAAACTCCTGTTTCATATACTTATCAATGCATGACATCAAGCGGGAATAAACGATAGTACATGCGTGTGGTAAGGAAGAAGTGTCTTTTCAAATTTCAATTGACACGCAGATTGCTGATCATCAAACTTTCTATTGAACAATGCCCCGGTAAGATAACCATGGATCGCAAGTCAGGCGCTACTGTTTTCTGTGGGCCGTTGGTACAGTACAACGATGTCGGCCGAGGGCCCCAGTTGCCTTGAAGGGTTGGGAGGTCGGGAAATGCCGCCTCAACCTCGTCCCGGTAACGTTTTCAGGGCAAAGATGAGCTCAGAAGATCCCGATTCCCTACATAGGCCGTTACACGCAGTATTTTGATGCCGTTCAAATCGCATATGAAGGAGCGCAAAGACAGACCATTCAACTTCTCGATCTTTCAGTAGAAGATCAAGTTCAGAAGACCCACAACTTGAAGTTCCTTCGTCAGATCCAATATCGGAGAAGACCAGGTTATTCAATGGGGGACAGCCTCTTGCCATAACTCGCCCCGCCCTTACGGTGTGGGCCTGAAAATCTTGATCAGGTCAAACTAGGTAAGTCATTGCATTCGTGCTTGCGAATAATGATATACTGTTGAAACGTTACCCACTGAGCTTCCAAGGTGATGAAAAAGATACGAGCGCATCCTTGACGACATGGCCCAGTTGCGTACTAGATTTTCCATACTTATGCCAGAAGAAAAACCTAATTTTGATAGCAAGGAAGTTATCGTCACGAGTCATCTACAATTAGTGAATGGATCGCTGATGAGATACAGGTATACTGTACACAGCAATTGAGGAAGAAAGTGATATGTCCTTGCCGGATTATTGGCTGGCTTAGTTTAGAAACAAAGTTATAAAGGGGAACACTCACTCATGAAAAATTACACAAGCTCACTGGCATATACGTTGCCCCGGTCTGCACAGCAAAGAGGACGGCTTGTAATGCTGGTTGAATTGTGGGGAGTTTAGATCGACCTCAAAATCCGAGGACCATCATGATCCTAGTAGTATGCAGGTGTTCAGGCTGAACTTCAGCATGCTGCTATGATGTTAATCCCCAGTTAGCATATCTGAACAGACGATGCCTCGGGAGTGTCAGTGAATGGAGCAGATTATTTTTCACGAACGTGAGACAAGTTGAGCCGCAATTCAAGTTGGACTCCATTTCAAACCAGGATGATTCTGTGCGCTTTGGCCCATGCAGATGCATCAACGCCTTTGTCGACTAGTCGACCGAAGCCAGACTGATGGTGCGTTCATGAATTGACGCAACATTGCCCTCGGAATGAAGGACGGTATAAGATTAAACTATAGACAGCCTGAGATCATTCTTACAAGCAAATAGACAGCACTAGAAAGCAACCATAAAATCACGAGTCGACAATGGCATATCGCTGCCTGAGTTCTATCGTATCAGGATGTCTCACTGATGCCGCAACTCCTTGGCAAGCCGCCAACACAGTATGAAAGCAATGAGAGCCGCGATACCGCCTAGCCTATTATCGGGCAAGATTAGCCAGAGTATCTTCGACAGAGAGAATGACAAGGACCTGAAAATATAAACGACAGAATTCGACTGCCCATTTTCGTCTTGCGTATTAATTTCTCTCCTACCTCCTGCGGATGCCGTTGATGCTGGAGGCAAAGGATGTGGTGGTGGAGGCAGGACAGCAGGCTGTGGTCGCACTGGATCAAATATCGCAAATATAATGGCGGACAAGCCAGTTACGAGAAACTGGGGGATAACGATCGATACATTGTGGATGCCCTATACAACGCCGATGACTCGTCTGGCAGCAGGACATAAGAAGAGGACGCACAAGAATGATTCCCGCTTTTGCACTTAATCCACTCATAGCACCACCTGTCTCTCCTGCTTCATCATGGGTTCGCTCTCGACAATGCTCGTCAGTGTCCCCCCATTGTGTATCTGCATCATGCAAGCCGACATGAAGGGTGCTCATACGTGCGTTCGGATTACTCAAAATGGTTGCGTTTCCTACTGGCGAACGAGTCATCGATGGGTTATCTGTCCCTGACTCTCCTTCGTCATCCGAATCCTCCAGCCCCTGGTGTTCAGATTCGGCATGCCCGTGGGGTGCGAGAAATATTTGTGTTTCAGTGCTTTCCTCGTCCTGATCGTGAGTCGGTGTCCGCGCATCTGAGAGGAGGATGGATGCGTGGCTGGAGGATGGGTCCGGACTCGTAAGAATCGCTTCGCCCAGCTACCCAAGCGAGGATGAGGTGTCGTCGGTCGATGAAAGAAGAGATATCACATACCAGCGAGAAAGGAGCCCATTGTGTGATGGCCCATGAGAACCCTGTGATGGTGATGAGGAATGTCGCCCCACCGACCGAATCGACAAACCTAGAAGACATATTGTCACCGACCAAAAGAAAGACTTACGCAACTGAACTCACAGAGTACCAAACATGCAAAGAGCCAGGACTAAATGACTGATGGCCCACAGGCTAGCGAGGTTAACCTTTAGGCGCTCCGGCATGCTCATCCTCTTCCACCATTCTGCTCTCACGACTCCATTTCTGGTCTGGGTTCTGCTGGCTGGTGTAGCGACACAAGCGGGGAGCAGGAGGTTGAGTAAAAGGGAGAGAATAGCAAAGAAGAAGAGGGCGCGTGTGCCCAGACGTGTTGCCTCCGCGTCTCGACTGTGGAGTTCATGAACATCGGGGTTTGAGGAGAGGGGGATTGCACGTTTGTAGAGGTCTCCAATGTATAGTGTGGTATAGAAGAGGAGAGGAAACCAGGCTATCCAAGCACTGAAGCAGTGTGTGACCGCTCTTGTCTTTGAAGACTAGTGGCAGGACCTACAAAAATTGGATCATACACTGAAAAGGATGAGAACGGGAAAATGATGGGAATGATGGGGCATACAATCTGACGTATTACGGGGGGCAGAGTAGAAAGATTGGTCCAGATTTCGCGGACTTCTCGGAAAAAGGCATTGGGTCGTTTGGCGGAGTAGGTTTGATCAACGTCTTTTAAAAGTATGCGTTCCTTGACGCAAATTGCGGTGATGACATGTCCCGCAAGCAAAAGAAGTGATACGATGGGGCTCAAAACTTCTAATTGTGTTGTTCCAAGGATGGGGAACATCGCGGGCAGCGGGATACTGCCGGCGAAGAATCCAATAACGGAGCCGAAGCCCTGCATCCGTGCTGCCCAAGCATTCCCGGAGGCTTGCACAACCGGAGGTAGAGTATCGACCAGAAGCGCGCGGTCCACAGCCATCACGGCGTTAATGGAGAAGTCGATGAGGTATATTGACAGCACAGCAAGCACAATCGTGAACCGGTCATTACTTGGTGTGTTCCAGCCGGTGAATATGGCGGCAAAGCCACGGGTATAACCCAAAAGCAACATGGCGAGGATGCAGATGCACGTCCCCAACAACATCCACGGGCGCCGCCGCCCAAACCTGGAGGTTGTGTTGTCGGCTAGGACACCGATGATGGGCTGGATTAGGAGGCCGGAGAGTGGGCCCGCGAGGAACACAACGGCCATGAAGGGTTTGGAAAGGCCGAGAGAGAGGAGGTAAGGGGACGCGTAGCCCATCTCGACGGACCAGAAGATCTGCACCCCCAGGAGGCCAATCGTCAATGCTGGCAGGTTCGACCATTTCGGTCCAACGATTTTCGCCTTGCCCACGAATTTCTGGGTGCGGGAGTGGTTGTCGAAGGACAGAGGTGCAAAGCCGGTCATCGAGGTCAGTCCTACCAGGGCCGAGTCTCAGGCTTTTGAATTTTGATTGGTTTACAAAACGAAAAGTGACGGTAATGGTAGTGGGAGTTGAATTAAGTCGAGGATGAAATGAAAAAAAGAGGATGATGATGCACTCATGAAGTTTGATTATATAATGGCTACATCTCTTCACACCATGCTTCACCCAGGAAACAAATATCCACTTGCTGAGCAAGACGTCCAAGGTCCACAGCACTCTTAATGTGCCTGCCTCTTCAAGGAATCCATTGAACAGATCCATACAGGGGTTATTGTCTGCGTCGGGGCTGAGTCGTCGACGGGAAGATCCACATTTTCTCTATGCGAGAAGCACTGCCGTTGCGATCAAGGCCGAAGATGGCCCATCCTTTCTCGCTGAATCGGCCCTTATCGATATCATTGGCGCATATCGACCGTCTGCCCTGAGAAGTGTAACGAATACGAAGGCCTTCGAATAGGTGACTAGCGAACACCGCGCCATGAGGACCCAAGCCCAAGCAGGCTTTAAATAACTGTTTCAAGCTCCACTGACAAAAACTTGTCCATCACACGGTGGTACTGTAGGTGTTCAAGCCGACGAGGAAGCCGCCATCGTCGTAGAACGAAACTTCCGAGATCAGTCCTACTCGCCGGACTCCGACAAGTTTGATGGTGCGAGAAGCTCGTTGGAGAGCTCAGATGTCACCTTGTCGACGATATCATGGGGACAGGGACCAACTCCCATCCGAAGAGCCGGGAAGGTTGGCGGTACACACAGCGCAAAGCGTTCCTCATCCGTCCGTGGTAACATCCACCACGTTCTGACAGCCTGTTCTCTAATCGCCGAGGTCCGGAGGTGACGACGCCAGGGATGTGGAAGACTTTATCGTCAGGGATGTTGACCACAGACCAGAAATCGGGTGTGGTGGAAGATCGGAGAACGGATGGATGCTGTCCGTACGCTTCCTCACTACACCCGTGTCATCAATGGGAAATGTCCGGCCGTTGGAGGCACTCGAGCACGGATTCCTGGCGCGACATGTATTTCAACAAGAGGAAGACGGATTTGCCTGAGGATAACAATCTGCAAACATGCTACAGATACGAACGCGACTTCATGTCACTAATGTCAAGCTGGAAGCCGCACGTAATTCGGTACTTTGTCGCGTGCGTCTAAAAAAACAGTTGTACTCTCCGCGCACAAACCAGGATGCCGCAGCATCTTGAGATCAAAGAGGATGTCCTTCTGCTCCACATGGAGGCAACGGTTCTGCAGCGGCTTGTTGAGAGCGTCCCCTGAGGGACTCATCGCGTCCGATGGAACACAGTGATCTCAAGGACCACCGTCACCCTACGCAATCCAACGGCTTTGCAGACGGGAGCACGCATGAGGCTTACATGCACAGGGACATAACTTTGAGCTTCTTCGCCATGTTGGCCAAGGTGTGCCTTGTAGACTGCCCTGAACAGAGGCTCATCGTCATCGAAGGAATGGCCGGCCTAACATTAGGAGTAAACTAGTAACTAGTACTATAATGAGCTATCAAAGAATGGTGTCATAGTTCTGAAGGAACTTTAGGGATGTATGGTACAATAAGATATCGAGAGACGAGAGTACATACAAAGAACCTGCATGAAGGGAACTCGAAAGGACTAGAATCAATACTCATCCACATCCGACAAAGAAGCATACTCCGAAACAGACCCATCATCTTCATACTCCTGCACCACCTCCCGCATCGCATACCTCATAATCGGCGTCAACGGCACCAGCTTTGGGCCGACAACCTCCATCACCTCCTCATACATATCCCTCGGCGGAGGTTGCCCTGCCCCAAAATCAACCTCAGAAACCGGGACCATCACATCCTCCATCTCGTCCACTGCCGTCCCGCTGCTCCGCGCGCCATACGGCACACCCACAGCCGAGCCCGAGCCTCCCATCGTGACGCCAGAGCCCGGCACTCGGGGTGCTGCTGCAGATGGAGGCGGGACGGTGCTCACACCGCTCCTCACCCTCACCGACGTCCCTTCTTCCTGTCCCTCCCTCGTGACCGTCTCCGTCCATCTCAAATCCAACATCCGCCCCTTCACCATCCCGTCCACCGCCCGCACACCGAGCTCCCTGCAGAGCAAGAAATACGGAATGTACTCCGTGTCCGGCTGCGTCAGCCGGCTCATCACCTTCAAGAGCTGCATCGCCGTGAATTCGGCAGAGTAGACGCCACCGATGAGCGTGTTCTGCCTGTCGTTCTCTTCAGCGGCGGTGGCGCCGACGAGACCTATGGGGCTCAGAGGCTGGGTGATGGGGGAGTACATTTTGAAGCCGGCAGGGCCGAGGCTGGGGTGGAGTGTTTCGGGGTTGCTGGTATTTGCTGCTTGGGCGGTGTTGGCCGCTTCTTGGGCAGGGGAAGAGGATTGAGAGGAGTGAATGATATGAAGGTTGAGGAGGGCGTGGGCTTGAAGAAAATGTGAGCTTTGCTTGACTGCAAAAGGGCGTCAGCTAGCTTCTCTGCATTACAGGCAAATCGACCTACGATCAAGTCTTCCGCCGGAGTTGACTGCAAGACATGAAATAAGTTTGGGGGTTTCTTGTGTATTTCATAGAGTTCCGTACCATAATCGGTGACATAATCATGCCAATGCGCCAGCTTCCCTCCAAATGCCTCATACAAGACTTGAAAGCTCAATCCTGGACGTAATCTCTCGGGAACGCGTGGCAAGATATGTTCGCGGAAATATGACCTCGTCTCAGACTTTGAGCAATCGCCAATGGTGATTGTCTGCATACCTTTGAATATGAGATTGTTTGAATGAAGGATTTGTTGCATACCTTGCAGTGTTGCATGACATTAAGCTGCCTCAACCATGTCTGATAGAAAGGGTCACTGGTGGAGTGTATGACATGGCATAGGCGATCTTGCTTTGTCAATACAAGCATCGAGTCGAGGAGACATTTCATGGCCTCCGTCGATTGGATAAGCCCTGGCCTGCAGTGGTGGTTCTGAATTGGACGATTCAAGAAAGGTATAAGATGAGATACGGACAATTTATGAGCCTCATCAAAGAAGATGACCTGTATTATGCGAGTCATGAGAACAACGTATCGAAAGAAAAGATAGAGGATGCACTGACAGGCATCTTCTTGGTCGCAGACCTCTCCTTGCCCTTCTCGGAAGAAGAAATATCCTTGTCTTTCTGCAACGTCTTGGATCGACCAAAGCTCGGCCTCCAACGTCGTGGAAACGTCCATCTTGACCGCGAGCGCGAAGTACCAGGGTCGATGCGTGTCCTATCAGTGTCGTCCGACTCTTGCCGCCGTGGTGATGATTTGGCATCATCGCTGCCTGCTTCAAATGGGCAAAACTCCCAATATTTTAACAAAGAACTCTGACAGAAAATGAGACAGCAGTCTGCTTTGAATCATATAGCTTACTTGGAACAACTCCATGAGGCGAGCAATATCGCTCGTCTTGACTGGGCGGCACTTGGCATCATCTGATGCTTCGACAATTCTCCGTTCGACGTCTATACGATCGTGCTAGGGGAAACTTGTGTAAAGGGAGAAGAATGGAACGCAGAAGAGTAAGGGCACACCTTGAAGCTCCAAGCTTCCCTATGGAATTCTTCGTAACCGTCCATCTGTCTTGCGATCTCTTCGAAATAGAACTGCATCTGCTGGCTCAAGCTCATGTATAGACTTGCCAGATCAGCAAATCCAGGTATCCGAAGGTCAAAGTGGAGGACATGGCACTGGTCGCGTGAGAGGACTTCTCTAAGGAGGGCAGTCTATACAAGAATTGTGAGAAGATGAGATGGATGGAGGGGGAATGTAGAACGACCTTTCCTGTAGAGCTCGCGCCAAAGACAATGGTAAAAGAAGGCTCGCCCTCGAGAGCGCGTTCAATGGCTTGCATTTCGGCCCTGCGGGGGAAAAAGCCGGGGAAGCGGGCAAAGGTGTGTTTGGGACGGATCTGGGAGCGTTCATTGTGCTCGGCAATCTCGCGGCGTGCCTCTTCCAAGAGACGCTTGGATTCTGTGAGGGAGCGGACGGTCTGTGCAGGCTGGTGAAGATGGTGAGTGGATTGGTAGTACACGAGAATGATGGTATACATACATTGCTCAAGACGCTGATTATCTCGGACATGCCAAAGAAATTCCTCTTCTGAAGGTCTGAGGGGAGGTAAGAGTTGCGTCTGCGAGGTATGTTTGTCCTAAAGAGCCAGTGTATGGAAGGCAGGCGGTCGCGGGACGTTTGGTGGGTGTATTGGGTGCTGGTGCGGCGTCTGACGGTGGCTGCAGGGTTTACCATGGGGAAAGGGTGAAATGAAGAAGAGGGTCTGATTTGAATATATATATATGGGCGCTGGATGAGACGCGAGGGCCATGATGAACGCGTTCCGGAGATCATTCAATGAACTCGTGTATTGCATGAGGCATAGGGGCGAGTATTACGTCATCTACTCTTCATCAGAGTCGATCACAATGGCTGCCCGCACTCTAAACTGTCGCCCTGCCTGCCTCATGTCATCCTCCTCGTCGTCGCTGATCACAATGTGTTCCACCCTGTCTCCGTTCCTGACAGACACCTCATCATCGATGAAACTATCATCGTACCCCTCCTCCCCTTCCCCGTCGTCAATGAAACTGCCCCCATACTCTTCTTCCTCCACCTCTTCAATTCCCGCAATACCTTCTTCTGCCCCCACATCTCCAAACACCTGTGGTTCACCATACGCGACCTCCCAGTCATTGCTGCCGTCGCCGTCGCCGTCTTCCTCATCCTCATCCAAGTCACTCCCTCCATCCCCCCACCCAGCCCCGCCCGCCGCGACCATCTCTAAAAGGTCTGCCAACAATGCATTCCCCCCACCATGGTGATCAATAAACAGTTCGTCGTCGAGGCTTTCGTCGTCTTCATCATAGTGCCCGTCATCATCTTCGTCGTCATCGTCGGTGGGATGTCCGAGGTATACCCTCTGACAATTGGAGCACGTTCCGCCCCAGATTTCATGCATACAATCAAGACACCTGTAAACCCCTCCGTCCTCTGCATCGTACATTCCCATGGCTTCCAATCCGCCGCCGCCGCCATCACCGTTATGGTTGATCGGTGGAGCAGGATGAAAGCCGTGGAATTGGCCACGCCGGTTGAGCGGACGGAAAATGTTGTGCCATGGATCAGGGGTTTCGTTTCCCGCCAGCGCCGGTGCGGGCGCTAGGAGCTCAACAAGGCCGCTGCGGACAATATTCGTTACCATACTCTTCACGCCCCAAACTTGTACTGGGCGTTCGACAACAACAGCTCGGCAAACAGGGCATATCTTCCTCTTGTACACGTGGGTGCCATTGTGGGGTCCTGCATTTGCCTGCGCGTCACCACCACCGGTAAACCATCGGACGAGGCAATCGTAGCATGCGATGTGGCCGCATGGGGCGAGCGCAAACGGTTTGTGGAGGAGGTCCAGGCAGATTTGGCAGGTGAGAGACTGGTGGATCTGTGTCAGATGGGCTTGATGTCTTTGGAGGAGCTGAAAGAAAACAGTAAGCAGCGCATAGAGACAGACAAAGGGGTATAACATACCAGAGACTGCACTTTGAGCTCTTGTGTCAGGCGAGCTATCCTCGAATCGTAAGGCTCGATGGATGGAGACGGAGGTTCTTCGCCATCTTCCTTTGCTTTCCCTTTCCCTTTGTCTACAGAGCACTGTTCCGAAGGTAAACGGCGTTATGACAAGATAGAAAGAGAATGACTCACAATACTTGGAGTTGGATCCGCTTCTTCCACAGGATCAGCTACGCTTGCATCCTCGGTGAGAGTCAAATGGGTGGGAGGCGACGTTTCTCTTGACGAAGACAGGACTGGTGTTTTTGCACCCGTCGTGGTGCCCCTCGACTTTGACTGTGACTCTGGGCGTGATGATATAGCAGCGGCAGCAATCGACGTCTTTCTCTTCCTCTTTCGTCGCCGCTTCTTGTCTTTATTGACTTCTGTCCTCAGTTTCTTAGAATCCCTGAGACTTGTACTACTTTCAGAGTCAGGCATGCTCCTTTTCTTCGTGCTCTTCGTGTTTGTATAGGATGGGTGGAGAACGGGACCTGTGCTGGTGCCAGGAGTAGCTTGACGCGTCGGCATTTGCTCTTGTCGCGGGTAAAGGGATGTAGCAGTGGGATTTGGCAGTGCTGTTACCCCAAATAAGCGAAAACAAGCAAGTGCAAACCGAAACACGTGATGAAGATGTCGCAAGCAAGCTCCCCCCGTGTAATAGGGTTGCGGAAATAACTCAGAGTTATTTACCGATATAGTTATTTGCTGGTTATTTACTGGTTATTTACCAGTTATTTACTAGGGTCACCAGAGACCAACTTTTCGGCAGGTAATTAACTCGGGTCACGTGCAGCCTGTGGAGGAAAAAAAAACAAAAATAAATATATTTCGTGGCAAGGATACCACAGTGTGCCCAGCTATGGTCAGTCAAAATTCTCGTTGGCATGTTGAGCGAAAATTTTTCCGGCACGTTATATATATCACGTGATTGGGTAATTTACCAGTAAATTACTGGGTAAATAACTGAACCCTCGACCCCCCTGGGTAACTTACTGGTAAAAAAACCTTGGGTGAGTTATTTCCGCAACCCTACCGTGTAAATCTTGTCCATCGCTGCCGCCTCCAGCATCCGCCACTACCAGCAATGGGACATTATCAATGTTACGACTCGCTCTGCCTGGCCGTACATGCTTATCTCTCACCGCAGTTGCAATCAGTTCAGCACGCTACTCCCAGCACAGGCTCAATTTCCCGGGACTCGCGTGGTGGGTGCAGAACCAAGGCTCACCGTCAGACCTGTCGCCATCTTTGAGACCATTCGATAGCCTTCGGTCCCTTATAATGCGCTTCTCCAATCCCCGATCCCAATGAACCAGCGCTACCACATCTTCCCGTGTCGTCTTACCGGCCGCCCTTGCTCCCGTCGCCGTTATGGATATACCGAAGGTGGTCGACGCCGAAATCACTCCCTGCTTTTCTTCACATCCATGTAATCCCCAAATCGCCACCGCTTTCTGGCACCACCCCGCTGGCAGTCAATACCGTTTCTCAGAACGGTCGCGTCAGCCACCCCACCCGTCATAGTGCTCCGGATCAGTCAGCCCCATCCTAGCAGGTTATCTCTGCAACCTCTTCCATCCCAGTGTTGCTCTCCCCCATGATCGACAGCCCTTTATTCCTGCGCAGGTACTCCAAAAAATTTGAGAAGATCATGCAGGATTCCCCGAGGAACGACGACCCTTCGGTGGTGACCCCGGCCTTAACGGAAAATAGGCCGGTCGACGAGGCTATCGATGCAGAGGCCCAAACTTCTCCAGGGTTCACCTCCACCTCCACCTCCCAGGCTCAAGCACCATTGACACCTACACGCATACCGCCACCCCACGATGAATCGGATCCTTCGGCCTTCGATGCAATGCTCGTGCTCTCCTCTGACGCACTGCCTACCGCAGCGCCAAAATCCACCGAAGAGGATGACAAAACGGACGACATCGGGCCCGCCTTGTCCTTTGCCTTGCGAACCACTGATAACCTTCAGCTGCTGCGACAGAAGCCGAGAACAGACCGTTCAGCCTTTAGCCCTGATACCGTCAGCCGCACAGTCACCTTTTCAATTCAGGACAGGCAGGGGCTCAAGCACAAGCAGCCCCAGTCTCGAGAGCTCCAGTTCGAGATAGACGAGGCGGACAGCGTCGACGTTATCGCCTTTTTAGGCCTTGGCGCTGTCAACCGGATATCAACCCAAGCGGCCCTGGAGGTTCAAGTACCGGGTGATTTTACCTCCTCCCAAAGCTCATTCCTTTACTAAACGTCTCTTCTTGGGTTTGCAGTCGACCAACGGGCCGTCCAAGCGCATGGAAGAGAAGCACACCTGAACAAGGGCATTGGCGGCAAATCAGTGGCAGGTCAAGAACTCGGCAGGGTAGATTTAAATGACGCTGTACGACACCCAGCGGGTGTTGCAGGTGCTAGCCATGTCTCCACTTCATATGTGCCTCACAAGGCCGCGGGTAAATAGTACAGCTTCTAAAGCCCATTCCTCAACTAATCATTTGCTTTCTGTTTTAGCAGTCGATGAGCGGCCAACAGCCAAAGCTCGGAGAAGGGTGGAGTCAACTGCGGGGCGCGCAACAACAGGAAAGGTCATTCAGGATATCCCGCCTCTGCAGTATGCATCACGAGATCCTGGTGACGACGTCCCCCGCCGATCTGAAAATACCGAGGCCCGCCAGAGCAACGAAGCAGTTGGACGTACAAAGAGAGATCAGCGCCGTCAGGATCAGAACACACCTGAATCTCTACCAATCCGGCGTGACCCTCTCACTGTCCTCCCTCCAAACATTGATGACGACTCCTTCCGTTCTAATGGCTGCCGAACCTTCGACCTCCGTCTTTTCCGGCAGCTCAACAACACCAATAAGCAACCTACGGAAGCCGATGGCAGACACGCATCCTCAGACCCTGGCAAAGCATCCGACCCCGTTCGGTCGTTCTCAGCCCCTTGGGTACCACGTCCCCGCCGTCCCATCCATCTGGTGCATCCCGGTCTTCCTGAGCCCCGCCAAGTCCCCGTCCGCCCCCTCGTCGCCCCACCTACGCGTACTAAGGAAGTACCTCTCTGGTCTGGCAGCCTGCACAAAGACATCAGGAAACAGCCTGCCGACGCCGACGCCGGAAAACGCGAACCGGTGTGCCCAGAGCCCAGGCGGTACGACCCTGTTCGCCCAACCTCAATCCCTTCAAGGCTTGCGCCTCGTGATTCCTCCTGTCCACCTGCAGCTCGCCGCTCGGCCCCCGACGCCCGCCTGCTCAGAGACGGCAGGAAGCGGTCCGCGGATGTCGATGTCGGTAAACGCGAAACAGCGTGCCGAGTTGGCAAGACAGTCAACCCCGTCCGGCCCGCCTTCCAACCCCCGAGGCCGGTATCCCCAGTCGATTCCATCCCCAGTCGACTCCCCTTCCACCTCTCCCCAGACCCCCACGTTGGTTCCGCCGTTGTGGAATCTCGCCCCATGAATCGGATGGCGTTCTTCATCCCAGATTTCTGCGCGTCCGAGCGATCGGTCAGCCCCTCCAGCTCCTGCACGAGCCCCGACCTTCCTTCCCTCCCGTCGACATCGGACTGGAAGTTCTTGTATACTGAAGATGAGCTCGAGCCCAATGACGCAAGATGTGTCCACGAGATCCCTCTACCAAGGACTGCTGTGAAACTGGAGGCTCCAGTGACCGGACCATCACGCCCCACTGCCTCGGGAGGGTCGGCGGGTGTGGCACTGCTGCAGAGGGCCAGAGGAACTCAGGGCTGGATTGCGGACGTAAGGGCGGAGAGAGTGACCAGGGAAGCGGCAGTGGCAGCGCGTGATGGAACAGTGAAGGCGGTCAAGGAGGCGAGGACAAAGGGGAGGGAGGAGAGGGATAAAGAGAAGGGGGGAGAAATGGAAAGGCAGCTCCATGCGGCCAACTCGAAAGAGAGGGCTGAAAGAGAGAGAGAAAGGGTAGAGGTTGCGGAGAGGAAGGGGGTGGTCGCGACACAAGAAGAAGAGTTTAGAGAGACGTGGAAGGCGAGGGAGGCGAGGGAGGCAGAGATTGAGGCAACAGAAAGGGTGATGCACAAGAGACGGATGGAGAGGTGGGAGGAGAACAGGGCCGGGGGCGGAAAACGTGGATGTATGCGTCTTTCTGCTCCTTCTAGGATCTTTACATTTCCGTGCTCATATTCTTTCGTTATTAGGTGGTGGAGCGCTGCCCGTCTATTCAATTACCTGCGCGCCAGGCTTCCAGGGCGAGGTAGAGAGGGGTTCCAAACGTGGGTATGTTCTCTCTCCATCATGCGTACTCTATCCCTCCCGATCCTTACTGTTTCCACTAGATTTCACCAAAAGGTGGGTGCACCTTCAAATACTCCCTCCGGACTCCGGAAATGGTATGGAACCTTAGTGCCGGTATCGTGATATATCCAATTGCCTATGTTCCGCCTTTGTTTCTATCTATCTATGTCTCCAAGTAAACTATATGTTATCTTCGTATCATATGGATATGGGGCTTCCAAAGGGACTGCGTGAAATGAGGCTGCCATTGCGCACCGGGTCAGAACATGACTCACCACAATACACATCAATGCCAGGCGCCAATTTTTAATCGTCAAAATCCAGTGCCTCCGATGTCAGGACTCAGCGGTGTTTTTGACCGGGAGGTAGCGGAAGGACACAAGGGTGCCTTCATCTTGTGTGGAAACAAGGTACTTTGATTCTCTAGATGATACTACGAGGAGTTCTCCCTAGGCTTACCCCTCCTCGTCTCCTGCACTGCCTTCTCAGCCCCTTCTCGTTCGCTCTCTCGACCCTTTCTTTCGCTCTCTCGGCCCTTTCTTTTGCTCTCTGGGCCCTTTGCTTCTCTCCTTCAGCTCTTTCTCGCGCCCTCTCGTCTCTCTCTTTCGCCGCCTTCACCTGCTCTTCCCTCTCTCGCTCCCTTTCCACGTCCCTCTCCTCTGTCTTCTCCTTGCCCTCTTTCGCCCTCATCTCACTAAACACCTTCACCGCGTCCTGATGCGTCTCCTTCGCCGCTGCCGCCAATCCCCGAGATTCTGCATCCGCCCTTCTATTTCCGCGCCAGTCCTGCGTCCGCTGCAGTGGCATCACACCTGCGGACCTGCCACATGAAGTGGGACGCGACGAACCGGCCACTGGGACCTCCGGTTTCGTTGCAGCCCTTCTTGGGGGGACCTCGTCCATATGCCTCGTTTCTTTGCGCTCGAGCTCAACCTCTTTGAGGAACTGCCAGTCCGATGTCGACGGGAGTGACGGAAGGTCAGGGGTCGGACAGGAGATGACCGGGCTGGCCGACCGCTCCGATACGACCTCTGGGATGAAGAACGCCATCCGATTCATCGGGGGAGAGTCCACAACGTCGGGACCAGCGTGGGGGTTTGGGAAGAGGTGGAAGGGGAGTCGGGGGATGGGGTCGACTGGCCTTGGGGGTTGGAAGGCGGGCCGGACGGGGTTGACTTCCCCGTGATCCTGGCGCCGTATTTTACGTTTCCCGCCGTCGGGGTCGGCGGGCTGCTCCTTCGTGTCATCGCGCGTCGTACCGAGACGGACGTCGGGGGCTTGGCCGCTAACGATGGAGGAGAAGCGGTCGTCCTCGGTGCTTGGAGGTGTGACAATCAAAAGCCGATTGGGGAGTTGGCGAGGCTTCTTCGTATCCAAGCGCAGTGGACGGTGGGGGCGCGAAGAGTTGAACGTAGAGCGAGCGTCGGATGTCTTGTGGTCTGCTTCCGGGTGCCTGATTCCTGCCTCTACAGGCTGCTTGGTGCTATTGTTGCGGAGGTCGGGCGCTCGGCAGCGGTCGGAAGGGACGGGGTCATTTTCAAGGCTGAGAGGGCGACGCCGGATTGGGAGAAGCTCAGGTGGGGGCTGAGCATGGCGACGCCAACGGTCCTTTATATCGGCTTCGGTGCGTTGGGGACCCTCGGTATTCGCTCCAGCAGACGATGATGGGTGGTAGATATCGTCATCGGAATCTCGCTTTCCATACCTCAACGGCGGTATATCCCTAACGCCCTTGCCTACGGTGACGCGCCTCGCAATTGCGTCATCTCGTCTCTGAGGTTGAAGAGTATGTTGCCCGTCGACTGCAAATGAAGAAATCGAATGATCACGGGAAGGATGGGCTTTGAAAACCCAACTACTTACTAAAAGCTGCCTTAGGGACCGTGTAAGGGACTCCATTGGCGAGCTCGTCACCCATCGCTTGTGTAACACGGATGCGGCCTGTTGTCGGTTCCTCTCTTCGACATGCTTTGATGGTCCGTTGTTCGGCTGAGAATACTGGGGAGAGGATGGTTAACGAAGGACGAATTTTGGAGAGAAAGGGTACTCACCCAATGCTACAACGCCGGCGTCACCGCAAAAGACGTCATCGAAACTGTCCAGTGGGCTGTTGATGCTGGACTCCACATGAATCTCGGACTGGTGTTCCTGAGACCTCGGGTGCTTGTGCTTGTACTTGAGCCCGTCGCTGCCTTTGACCGTTAGGTCCCCTGGTGGCGCGGACGGCGCATAGGTGACTATACGACTAACGACGTCGTGGTTAGGCGCTAGACGGTGCGTTCTTGGCTTGTGACGGAACAACTCGAGACTGTCACTGGCTGTTAGGGTCGAGCATAAACCTGGTTCGATATCGTCGGCTAGGGCAGAGTTCGTGGAGGCCGTATGTGGTGCGTCGCCAATGGGTGTGGCAGGAGCTGGAGGGTCCAATCCATCCACGGGCGGTGGTATGTGTTCAGGTGCCAACGGTGCTCGAACCGGGGAGGTGGAGGTGGAGGAAGACCCTGGAAAAGTTTGGGCCCCCGCATCGTCACCTTCACTAGCGGACACTCTGTTCGTCGTTGAGGCCACAGTCGCCGCCAAGGGCTCGTCGTTCATCCTTGAAGACGGGGGATATATCTTGCCGGACCTCTTGGAGTACCTGCGTAACAAGATGGAGCTGCCGATCATGCTGAGCAGGATCACCGGAATAGCGCAGGTAGCGGAAATGAAATGCCACGAAAGGGCTGACGGGACAGGGCGGACAGGGCAGGCTGACTTGAGCATCGGTTTCGTCAACTGCGGCAAGCGGGGAAGTGTTGGGGAAGGCGGAGGCGGTAGCGGTGGCAATTTAGGTGGTCCGAGAACTTCCAAAAGTCCAGAGATCAGATTGGGTGTTGACTCCGGTACTACCTCTCGTTTATCCATTACCGCGATGGGGGTCGTCGAGGCAGGAGCTGCCAGTGAGACGACGGAGGAGAAAAACGGTATGGACGGTTCCTTGGGATCGGGGGATGCAGCAATACCGCCGATATGACGAGCGACCGGGCGGACTGCCTCGAAGATGGCTACAGGTCTGACGGTTGGCCTTTCTGCATCCACCACGCGATGCCCTTGAACTTGTGCTTGTGCAGGCACAAGTGTCCGAACGAGGATCAGCACTATGGCGATGACGGCGGTAACGGAGAGCAGAAGACATGGCCAGGCGGACAGAGTCTGCACTTTCGGAGGCACTGTGACTTTCTCCCTGCAAATGCTTCTGGACACTGGAGGGGGTGATGGCCCGGGCTGCGGCGGACAGGATTTGCGGGGTGGTGGACCGCGCGCCTTGCTGCGTGGGGGCTCAGACCTCCCTCGGGAGAGCGGGGAAGGCCAGGAGACGAGGGTGGTGGGACCCTGCCAGGCGCGAGAGGGCGGACAGGATTTGCGGGGTGGCGGAACGCGCGCCTTGCAATGGTTGCGTGGGGGCTCAGACCTCCCTCGGGAAGGCGGGGGAGGCCAAGAGGCGAGGGTGGCGGGACCCTGCCACGCGCGAGAGGGTGTGTATTGAGATGGTGTTGGCATTGTGGGAGCTCTATGGTAAGAAGTATGGATGAGGAGACAGCCATCCTGCGTGGTTTATATCTCGAGGGGCTGACAGAAATTGGCAGACGCGCCGCGATCATGTGTTCGTTTGTTCAAAGTATTGATGGGAGATATGTACATGCATTATCTATACTGAAAAAGTTGACAAAAAGTTCAAAAAATCATCGATACAATTGCAACATGCTCTCGTTTCTATAAAGCTGGCTGAATGCCATGAGGGAACAGGATCTCAAAATACATGGGTCAAAACACCCAGAAGAAAGCAATCATACCATCCACTCCTGTCTCTCCTTCAGGTCCACCCAGGCATAAACCACACCCCCAGCGAGCGTGAGGACAATCCCGAACGCATTCATCGGTGTTATCGTTAGATTGAAGAGGATAACCGCGCATAAAATCGTCAGCACCTGTTTGACGTTGGCTGAAGGCCACGATCAGACGCAGGCGAGGAAGAAAAGAAAAAACCCACAAGCAACGGTCATGCTTAACGCGCCAACTTTTCGGTTTGCACTAAAGCTAGCCACATTGAGCGCAAACGCCATTATGCCGTTCATGAGGAGGAGCGCCACGTGAAAGTTGGAAACCCCGAAACTCTCCTCCGCGATATTTACGATGGTCAGGAGCCGCACAAACATAGACCCGCTTCCACCGACCGACGGAGGATGTAGTGTTTTGGCCGACACATAGCCACGCGCGCGCTCGAGCTCGCCGGAAAAATGGGCTATGAGAATTGTCTGGATAAATGCGAGGGGGGATAAAAGGTACAGCAGGTGGAGCGGAGACAATGGAGGAAGCGCAGTTCGATGCAGGCGAATGCCATTAGATACATCCGCTGCGGATGGAGAAGCAGGTTTGTCCGCATATGCGGTCCAGGTTGGCGGGGGAAGGGATGGTTTCTGCAGGACGTTGGTATAGATCGTTTTGAGAGCCGCGAGAACGGTGCCGAGAAGAGTGAGGCAGAGCCCCCAGGGCGTGAAATAGTAGTCTCCATAGGTTCTAGTAAGCAATGTGAGATGACGAAAGAGTTTGAGTAAAAGTCTGATACACACGCGAACCCAACTCCAGCTACGACAGGTAATAACGCTATTAATCTGGCGTGACTGCTTCGCGTTCCGAGGATGATGGCCGAGAAGACTATTGTGAAGAATGGCGTGGATGCGCGTACGACTTGATGAAACTTGCAGCGGGCGAGTCAGGTGAAAATGATAGGTCTGAGGAAAATGATGTACTGACGGGAACAGTGACGAGACCTAACGAGACATTGCTGGCGACGATATTGATGGTATAGAGACAACTGAAAGCGAGTAAGACTAGCCTTTGGCGCTGATTCAAACGTGGTAGAGGAGAAGAACGTGTGCGGAGGAGGACAAAGGAGCCGATGGAAGTGCAGAGAGCATGCATTGCAGAGAGTGTGTAAGGGAAGGGGAAGCTGAGAAGGAGCGACTTGTTGTAAAGGGTGAGGGCGAGGTTGAGGGCGAAGTATAGGACCAGGTAGTACGGCGGACGACGGGCATAGTAAGACAAGATATGCTGCCACTTCCGTGAAGGGGATCGCCTGCGACGTGGCGGCGAGGATGGCTGAGGGAGTTCGAAAGGCAGTTGGAGATGGGTAAAGGGGTGGTCGCGGTTTCGGGTCCTAGCACCGTCCCAGCTCATCCGTTGTCTGTGTTCCGCCGTTGTAGGAAGCGACGGAGGGATGGAATGGTCATCCTGTATAAAAGCGCAGTGACACCTGCCCCATCACCGCTTGCTGTCTTCTATAATTCTGTTTCCACTCACACCGTTGTCAGTCCTGGCGATAAGCACCGATGATCGCAATTATCGACAGCTGGACATGCTCGACGACATCGACTGATAAGCAGAGTTAACTTCGTTCGTAATCTAATCATCCGCCTAAAGCCCAGGAGTGATCACCATCACATGCCCGTTCACCGCCGACGGACCAACATCCAATGCCTGTGGTCTCGGTCCGGGGCACATGAACGGGTTCAGCTCAATTCGGTACTCCTCCTCCTGCGCATCCCAGAGCCTCTTCTGCTCTACGCCTGTCAACCCTACCACCGGCCACAACCCCTGTTGCATCTGCCCAAGCCTCTTCAGGATCCGGACGTTCGTGTCCAGACTGATCTCCAGGTAGTCCGTTACCGCGAACGGAATCGCCAACGCCCGAGATGCATAAAGCACGGGCAGCCACTCCAAATACGCCCCCAACCCCGCGTTTAGGGCGACGATGGCGTCAGGCTTCTCGTTCCGGAGCCGCGCGACGTCCATCCCATCCCAGAGCAGACCCGATGGCGACAGCGCGATCCGCACCTTACCTTCACCGGACACCTCGGGTGCGGCGTACGTGTAGACGAAGGGACGCGCAGCCAAACAGGATCTCGAATCAACTTGTGCCTTCAGCCCGCCGAGACCGGTCCCAAAAAGAACCAGATCCAGATCAGTATTGGGAAGAAGTAGTGCCAGTTCTCCAAACCTGGAGTTTTCAGAAATTATCAAGGTCCTTTTGCCCGTAAAGAGGACTCACACTGGTAGAAAATCAAGCTCCGTCTCCACACCAAGCAGGTGGACCGTGAGCTGCCGCCTTTCCTTCGGCGGATCAGGTGGGGCCAACCCCAGAAGGTACAAGAGTTTGAATATTGTCAATGGCCACTGCAAAAGGAACACAGCTAGCGACTCCATCGGCAACCCACGCCACTTGTAGTACCCGGGCCAACTATGCTCGAACCGCTCCATCGTCGGCGGGGTGCCGGACGAAGAAGCAGCAAAATCGAGCCATGGAATCTGATCGACAGGCAGCTTCCATCCCTCGCTCTCTTGAAGGTGCTCCTCTTCCAACAGCCAGAACCCCCATACGTAGCGTGAACCAACGCTATAAAACGGTGATTCTGTCCACCACCCAAATTCGGGCCCGACACCGAAGATGCCTTTCGCCGCCCGTAGAAGGTCGAACGAGAACGTGCCGTCCGCTTGCTGCCTCGCCCACGGGAACTGTCTGGCAATTTCTTGCATCGCTGGTCGCTTCGCCACGCATTCCTAAGAGGAACTCTGTTGTGAGAAAAGGATCGGCGGATCATTCAAGGAGGAATGAACCTTTATGGTGGCGCATATATTTCGGTGTAGCTGTGTCGGGTGGCCGCTGGTCAATCCGTACGTCGCGCACTGGTGGAATTGGGGGGCATTGGCCTAAGAGCGTGATGGCAGACCCGAGGGACAGACCTTTGCATCACAATATTGTACCCCATTGCAACCAGAGCATCGAATCAGCAGCTATCACGAGAAAGCCATCAGTGAATATACAAGGCCGCCATATTGCGGACAAGACAAGAACAGGACAAAACACTCAACCTGCCCTGGTCGCTCTTCCTTCTTACAGGCCCCGCAGATCGGGGGAACGGTATCGTCCATGAATTCTCCCCGTCTGTACTTTTCAAGCATCTCAGCGAACCGCGCCGCCCGTCCAGTGGTGTGTATCGGCATAGACATCCTCATCGTCGAGACTGATAAGCTGGGAGGCATGTCAAGCGCGCAAGAGGGGAACAAAGAACGAGAGGGGGCGTTTGAAATTAGGGCACGAGACAGGACGATAACTATCCCAGAAGCCGTGGTGGAGAAAAAGGAAATTTCATTGATCACGCCGGTGTCGTAGAAAATTTGAATACACAGACTGCACAGCACTCTTTTGTTCCGGACCCAATCAGGGCGTCAGGATCGGTATCGGAACATGCAATGTTCGAGAGACAAATGGGGTATAAGTCTGGAAATCCAAATCCACACATGAATGGAATTTTTTTTAGATGTAAGACTTCTTTTTTTTGAAAAAGAAGCCACGTATTCGCCGGGAACAAAGCTCTCAAGTTTGGAGAATCAAGGGCGCATGGTGTAGTTGGTTATCACGTCCGCTTAGCACAAGTGCAGTCTGCGGGTGGTCCCCAGTTCAATTCCGGGTGTGTCCACTCTGTTGGCCTTCATCGATGATTTGACAACGTTGCATTCTCGATACCTGGCGCACCAGCATGAATTCGGCCCAAGGATTCTACGATTTTATTAGATAGCCAACACCTCTATCTTCTCCCTGAGTGTCTTATCTGTCATCGATCATCTATCACTCTACTCACGAAGTGCTCGCCGCGAGGCCCGCGACGAAACAATTGAGCCAAGGGTCCTAATGTCCGGCATGACCAGCGGCGAGGTGTCCTGCTTTGCTGTTTTGCCATTCATCGTAGTTCTTGGCCCAGGAATAAACAGCGTAACCTGTTGGCAAGACAGGTGGTCAGTGATTGTCTTTGGATGAATGGAAAAGATGAGCTGTAGGATATACACCAAGGAACTCGGCGTTTATTCACCGCCTTTTGTTTAGTTTTTTTGGAGGTCTTGGAGGAGAGAAAATGAAAAGAGAACGAAAGGACCAGCTTACCGACACCAAAGGGGAGGAGGAAATAGATGGCTTCTCCGGAAAGTCGGCGGTAGCCGTTGAAAAGGTAGTTGCGAATCATGTTCGGCGCGGCCTTGGATTGGTAAGGGGAGAGGGCTTTTTATTGTTAGGGGGGAATAGAGAAGTGTTGTATGAGCGATATAATCAAAGATGCAAGTGAGCAGCCGCAGAGGACAACGAAAGTGGAATACCCACTATATTGGACAATGCCCTTTTGCTTCATACCACTCTTGTCGCCCCACCAGAGGTTCTAGGTGTTGTTGAGAAATGGTCACGGGTGTTGGGTTGTGAGATGGGACTTACATAGACCTTAGCTATTGTAGTGTTACTGTTAGAGCACAATCTAGTAAAGATGAATGGAACACTGACGTCCGGGCATGTCGCTGAAGCGGGCGATGGAGGGCCTCATTTTTGTGGAATTGAGAGTGTTGGTTGGTAGTGGAAATGAAGCGATTCGGTCCGGAAGCATTGGAAATAGACATAAACAAACAATGAATTTGAAGAACGTGTTGCATCATATCTTTTCTCTTACTGAACTCTCATTTGCGTATACAACTAATAGCGGTGAGTGGGCTGCGCCGTGGGTGTTCTAGGCTGACTTGTGACGAACAGAAGTTGATCAAGGATGATCTCGCACGAAACAATGTACACGCTGGCGAACGCGCTGGGGGTGCTTGCGATGGTGACGGCTGTGGGGTACCATTTTGTTGCTGTGAACGAGCAGTACCTGGGAGTGAAGGAGAAGGAGGAGTAAAGTGAGGAGAGATAGACTTGTACTGTGGCTGGTGTGACAAACAAACCCTGTACCCCGTCACGTCGTGTGACGTGTTGATCTGACCTTGCGCTCTCGCTGTTGAGAAGAGAGAGAGCAGCTGAGGCGTGCGCTTCTGTGTGTGTCTGTGTCCTATAAATTTCAATTCACCCTCGTGTTATATCCTCAAAGGTCTGTCTCTCCCCTCAATCTCCCCTCCCCCCTCCCCCCTCTGCTCACTGGCACCATGCCCCCAGATTCACCCCCGACCACACTCTCCACCCGTCCCCCGACTCCGCTCCCGCGGCCATGAACACAAACCTCAATGGCCAAAACCCGTACCAGCAATCCCAATACTCCCCAGCCCATGGCGGCGCCATCAATCCCGCCCTCCTCGCTTCCTTTCAGAACCAGAGCGCGTCCCCGAACAAGCAGAAATTCCACCACGGACCCAATACCACCCCTACTCCCGCCCAACTCATGAGCGGAATGGGCATGTCCGCAATGCCCATGCCTATGCAACAGCAACAGCAGCAGCATCATTCCATGCCCATCAATCCCAGCCAGGTCCTCCAGCAGCACCAGCTCATGAACGGCATGGGCATCAACACACCTGGCGGTCCGGGCGGAGGCAGCATCAATCCCTCTGCCCTCACGTCCCCCTCCATCCCCCAGCACCAGCCCTCCATCGCGTCCTCATCCTCTCAGCTGCCCCCTTCACCCTCTCAGCTCCAGTCCGCATCTCTCCCCACAAACTCGATCGCGTCCCTTTTCGGAATGACTCCCGCCCAGTTCGGTGTACTCTCGCCCCAGGAGAAGCAGGCCAAGATGATGCTCCTTCAGCAACATCAACAAGCCAATCGCGAAAAACAGCTCCAACAACAGGCCCAGATGCAATCCATGGGCATCGCCATGCCCAACCAGCAGGGTGGAATGCACATGGGTTCGCACCCCATCATCGGCGGCATGAACATGACCAGCCAGCAGCAGTCGCCCTTTCGCGATCAATCTCTGATGGCCATGCAGCAAGCCCAGCAGCAGCAGCAGCAACAACAACAACAACAACAACAACCACAACACCAACAACAGCCTTTTCGCGACCAGTCCATGTCGATGGGCATGGGCAGCAGCCCAATGGGAGTCTCTGTAAATCAGCAGCCGTTTCGTGACCAGATGATGCAAGGATACCCCTCACAGCAGCAGATCATGAACATGGGCATGGGATCCAGTATGGGCATCGCTACTGGCAGCATGGGTGCTGGAATGTTCAACCACACCAACCAGAATCAGCCGCAGCACCAGCAAAACCAAGACGTGCTTCAAGGCCTCATGCGTGCCCCCTCCGCCATGGGCAACCATCCCAATCCTTTCTACGATCGCCCTCTCAGCTCTGGTTCATCCACATCAACACAGCCTCAGCCACAATCTCAACATCAATCGATGATGCCGCCCCCCTCGAGCATTCCTCGCGGAATGGGAGGAATGAACGTGGTCATGAGAGACCCCAACATCAATACGCGAAACCTACCTGGAGCCAGCGCTGGTATGATGCGTCCACCGAGCAGAGCAATGGCCGCCACACCCTTGCAAGAAGGCGTCAACGGGTTCGGCACTGTAAATAAACCTCAACGTGGAATGTCTCCGTCTCAGGCCCAGAATCACCAGAATCCTTACCCGCAAGGTCAGGGAGGATTTGGCGGCCAGCATCAGCACCATCACCAGCAGGGCCAGGGTACTGGCCAGTTTGGATCCCATCAGCAACACCTGCAACAATCCCAGTTAAACCAGCTCCAACAACAGCATCGCACGACCCCGACCCCCACTTCAACATCTCCTCCACTCCCTGGTTCTCCATATCGCGGCGCCAAGCGAAAAGTTGGAGACTCGCCCAGGATTGGGACAGTTGACATGGGTTTACCTGGAGGCGGCGCGATGGGCCCACCCAATTCTATTCCACGCTCGCTCTCTGCTTCAAGCGGGGACATGAATGGTGTGAATCCTGGGTTCCCTATCCCATTGCCACAGACTCAACGCCCACGTTCGAGTATGGGGATGAACGGGGATTCTGCTGGTGCATTCGGTATTGGTGCAAATAATGGAACAATGGCAGACATACGGTCGATACCACCTCACCAGCAGCACCAGCAGCAGAAACATGGTTCGGGACAACAACAGAGGCATGGATCGGTCCCGCGCCAAGGGTCTGTCTCCTTGGGTCAAGGCGGGAGTGTCAGTGTGCCGCCGGGTGAGGGTATCGGTATGGCTCAAGGCGGTAGTCTTCTATCTGGTCCTTCTGCGCCGCTTTTAACTACACCCGTCGCGGCCTTGCCTGCCACGCTCCCTCCCTCAACGTCATCTGCATCTGCCGCTCCCGTGGCGCCTCAACAACAACCCCCGTCGCTGCTAGGTCCAAACCAAGGCCCGGCCCCACAGCAACAACCCATCACCTCCCAATCCCAACCCACCGTTGTCCCCTCGCTCCCGCCTCTCCCCGCCAACGTCTCACTCAACCCAGGCGTCACTCGCGTCACCGTCGTGCCCCTCGTCGACTCCCTCACGCATATCCCGCCGCTCTCTGAGCAGGAGATTACCGACGTCAAGGGGTGGATGGAGGTCGATCGGGAATACGAGGGAACATTTCGTATGATGAAGAAGAGGGCGGAGGCGGAGATGAGAGACGCGATGTTTGGGTGGGGAAAGGTGCCCTGGTGGGAGAAAGGGGGCGGGGGTGTGGAGGGAGCGGGGAATATGAATCGGTGGCGGAGGCCGAGGGAGGGATTTGATGTGAGGTATCCGAGGTCGAGAAGAGAAGGACCAGGGCAGAGGAGGAAAGGGAAGAGGGAGGGACTGAGATTGTGAGTGTTTTTTTTCTTCCTATGGTGGTTTTAATATGTAAATTTTGACTTGGATTCATTATAGGCCGAGAAAGCTCAATCCGGAACACGCGAATCGACCGGAGCAGTTGGTTCCGATCAGGTTGGAGTTTGATGTTGAGCATCATAAGATGCGAGATACATTTGTGTGGAATCTCAACGGTACGTCAATTCTCTTTTATTTCATATCGAGTTTCATTTCAAAAAAAAAAAAAACATGATAGACCCAGTTGTTACCCCCGAGAATTTTGCACAAACTGTAGTGGAGGATTATAACCTCTCCCCGAGCTACCATTCCGTCATTGTCAAATCAATTCAGGACCAGCTGAGCGACTTCAAGGCGCATTCAGGATTGTACGATCTGGACCACGGCGAGCCTTCCTCGCCCATCGTCGGGTCGTTTGCTGCTGCGCTGACCGACGAAGGGTTACCGAGGCGGGGACTGCTAGAGGGCGATGAGGAGGCATGGTGGGCGGGCTGGAGAGAACGACTAAGTATGGGAGACAAAGGGAAGGGGAAGCAAAATTTAAAGACGAGGTCAAAAAAGAGGAGGAAGATTATAAAGGAAGAGCTATTGGATGGGGCGGACGGCGATATTGAGGATTGGATGGATGGAGACGATCTGGATGGCGGGAAGGAGAAGTCACGGCAGAAGGAGAGGCCGTTGAGGATCGACGAGATTGAAATTACCGAGTCGACGATGCATGAGGATATGAGAATTTTAATCAAGGTCGGTCCTTGTCCTTCCCCCCTTGACCATGGAGTTAACGGAAATCCCTTTTGGTGTTGTACAGCTGGATATTATTGTCGGTTCCATGAAGCTTGATGACCAGTTTGAGTGGGATCTTGATAATGAGCATGCATCGCCGGAAGGATTCGCGGAGGTATATGTTAAAGAGCTTGGTTTGGGTGGCGAATTCAAGTATGTGATTTGCCTCGAAATTTTGCATGAGTGACATGTCTGAGCACCGATAACAATCATCACCAGAACTGCAATAGCACACTGCATACGTGAACAAGCCCAGGCGTATCAGAAATCCCTTTTCCTCGTGGGCCACCCTCCTGACGGATCGGCAATTCAAGATGAAGATCTGAGATCTTCCTTGCTCCCAAGTCTGACCTCGGCAAGCCGAGCGTCTGATCAGATACAGGCCTTCACACCCCTTCTGAATTTCCTCAGTGATGGGGAGATTGAGCGGAACGAAAAGGAACGAGACAAAGATATGAACAAACGCAGGAAAAGGAACACGCGAGGCAGAAGAGGCGTTGCTCTTCCTGATCGTGAGCCGATAAGGACATACAGGACGCCCGCTATCGGGTTCCCTGAACTGGATCCTGCACTGTTGGCGCTGGCTGCTGCTGCTAATGCGCCTGTGTCCAGGAGAGCTGCCGCTGCCGCTGCTCAATTGACCATCGCAAACATGGTTGCCTCTGAAAATGGGACGGCGTTCATGCCACAGATGGCTGTGCCTTCTGCGGCACCTGTCCCCGTCATTATGAAGGATAAAAAGACGGTCAAGGGACATTTCAAGGCACCGTCTTATCCGTCGTCGGTATTGAAAACCCGTGCAAGGATAACTGCACCCACACCCTCGACTGCTGCTGATGTATCGAAGCTCCCGGTGCCGCTGGAAAATGATCCACCACCTGAAATACCCTTGGCTCCCGGGATCAGTCTAACTACGCCAGACAGTCGAGCTTCGAAGATGGCTACTATGAAGAGAGCCCGGGAGCTGGAGCGGGAAGCGAAGGAGAAGGAATTTGCGGATGGGCAACATCCCAATATGATCAATGGTATTTGGCATTGTTCGAACTGTGGCTGCCCGGAGAGCATTGCCGTCGGGCGGAGGAAAGGGCCGCTGGGAGACAAGTCACAGTGTGGCACGTGTGGTATGTCATCAAGTGGCTTCTTAGCTTTAATTCACTGACGTCGCCGGCCCCTTGAAGGCAAATTTTGGCATAGACATCGACGGCCTCGTCCGGTGGAGTATAATCCGGATCCGGATTTCCATAGTGGCATCAAGCGCGAATCGGAAGTGGCCAAGGTCACTGCTGCTGCCAAGAAGAAAGGAGGGGCTGCCGCTTTGCGTGCTTCTGCTGTGCCTACGCCTGCTGAGACCTCTGAGGCGCAGTCACCACCTCGCTCGAATGGCGATGTCGACATGTCGTCTCGACAGTCTCCTGCGCCGACTTTGGACGATGACAGGGCCATCTCTCCGGTGTCTTCGGCGTCAAGTGCTGATGAACCGCCCTTGGCGCAACGGATCAAACTGAATGGCCATGCGCGGCCGTCGACACCTCCACCATCGTCCAACTCTCCCGCAGTCCCGGTCACGCCGAAGGCTCCTGTTCCCAAACCTGAGGCCTCGCCCATCAAAGGGACACCTGTGAAGACTGAGGCACCCCCTTCAGGTCCGAACAAAGTATGGGTATGGGAATTTTTTTGCTTCCTATTAGAACGTCGTCTGACTTGCCTTCTTTCTTCTTCCACCTAGCCCCCGCAGTGGCTCTCAAAAGCCAAAGAAGCCATGATGGAAAAATACCCGAACGACAATTTCGAGATCATTCTTCGCAAAGTCAATGCTTCCAGCACGCCAGAGTGGCGCATCAAATGTCTAGACTGTCCTGGCAAGGTAATTCGTGCCCCTAGTCGAGAATTGACAGTTTCTCACTTTTTTTACGTTTTAAACAGCTGTATACCCCTGGTCCAGCGGAGACTCTTTCCAACTACGAAGTGCATCTGAAGAATAGGCAACATCGCCAACGTGTGAATGATCGGATGGCTCTCGCGAACGGACGTGATTCATGATGGTCTTTTTTGGAACCACCATACCTCGAAACATCTATCTTTTTTTATTATTTACTTTGACTCCCATCCTGTCTTCTCTCTTCGAGCTTTCTGTATTGTTATCTGTTCAATTTGTATAATCCTCAATATACACTATCAGGAAAGAAGGCAGTTGTTGTAGTGCAACGAATTAGATGAAATTTGCTCTCAGAAAAAAACGGAGCAAGAAAAAGTGGACACACCCGGAATTGAACCGGGGACCGCCCGCAAAGGTCTTACTGTGCTAAGCGGGCGTGATAACCAACTACACCATGTGCCCATTGAATTGTCTGTTACTGATGAATCTATGGTCGCTCATGCCAACTCCATGAAAAAAAAAAAAAAAAGTGTGAGTGGTTAGAACAAACTTCTACACCAGGACAGAATGTCTCAGACCTCTTCGAAATCCTCTTTGGTGTGGGTCAAGGCTCGGCGCTCTCCCCCATCCTCTCCGGCATCTATCTTTCGCCGGCCCTCAGAATCTTCTACAGCCGTGGACACGCGCAATACCTGGATCTCTTCTCCTTCGTAGACGACGGCATGCTCATCGCCCAGTCTTCTGACCTTGACGCCATCGGCTCCCACCTACGGGCTGGCCGAAAAGCCATCGACGGCATCCTCATCGACATGGGGCTGGCCACTGAACCGACGAAAGACAAACTTATGTTCTTCACCCGAACTGTCTCTCCGTCATACCCTATCGTTCGACTACCCGGTCAACCTCCCCTCCAAGTCAAGGCCTTCTGGCGCTACCTCGGCTTCTTCTTCGATCGTCGTCTGACCTTCAATGAGCACAGATGCTTCTATGCCACCAAGGCGCTCACATCCATTCCCCTCCTCCTTGGCAACTCCTCACGCGGTCTCTCACCCCGCCTCAAACGCCTCCTATACGTGTCGTGCGTCATGCCGATCCTCATGTACAGATGCCAACTCTGGTACTACAACGGTCCACGCCTCAAAACTGCTTTCAATCTGTTGAACTCAGTCCACTATAGAGCTGCCAGCTTTCTAAGCAAGATGGCCCAGACGTGGGATGAAAAGTTGTCCAAAAACGTAAGGAAATATTTGTATTTGTGGTAGGATGCCGTGGATATCTGTTTGAGATCAGAACGGACCAGACCAAAGGTTTTAGTTGCCCTTGTCATTGAATTGGGATATGACTGATTTGGCATTTTCCCTTTGAGGCAACCTGTGCAACTTTCCTGTGATTTCTCACGTACTAATGTTTCAGGTACCCCTTTGGTACTGGTGGGAATCTTTCTGAGTGCTTGATCATTTGGATGACCAAGACGTTTGTGCCATGTTTCAACAGTGATTTCACTCGAGATCGCATGGATCTGATCATAGCATATTTCAGTGTCTAACCAGTAAATGGTTTGACCAAGGATGTGGGGTGAAAACTGGATTTTGTTCAGCCCTTTGGAGATGTTGATTTCTCCATGAGTCCTGTCTACTTTGTAACCATGGTTAAGAAAGACGCCTAGGGACAATAGGTGTGTGTCCATGTCCGGGATGTAGAATACCGGTCTGAGAAGATGGGTTTTAACTTCCCCATTTAGGGTGTGTCGTACTGGAACGGCCCCAACTCCGAGTATTTCCAGTTTCTTTCCTTTAGCAGCAGTTTGGACGAATCGCTTGACCGTGAGAGGTCTATAGTATGTGAAGTCTTTAAACTCATGCGTAAAGTGTAAAGAAGCACCGGAATCTAAAATCCATTGTGCGCATTCTTTTTCCTTACAATGTGTACAGGAGGCAAAATGTTTTGTATATTTTTTATGTAGATCACTGCTGAAGTGATCTACGCAAACTGTACTGGTACTGGCTAATATATTATACGTCTGTTGAGAGGTATTATTAGCATTCCGCAATTGATAAGGTTTGAGAGAAGGTTTTGACGAACCATCAAGTTCAATCTCGTCTACAAACTCATCTGGTCCCATTCGCTCTTGGTCGATGTCCATCATCCTCAGCGATTGGTCTATCGGCGGAGTAACTTGATGCTGTTTAGCTGGCCTTTCATCAATGTCTGGAATGATGGTATCCAAGATACGAAGGTTTGACCCAGAGGGTCTGGCACCGATTTCTCGAGCAAGTTTTCTCACCTTCTCATTCTTTTTCCACGCTGACGGCTTTCCGGAAGGAAGCCCAGTGTACTGAGAGGGAGGTGGGTTCATGTGTTGCAGGAGTGACTGCATTCTTTCCGACTCAGGCTGTGCGGTACTCAGAGTTTTCCTGCGGCCTGTTACAGTGGTGAAGGCAGGTGCATGACGAGGAGGGAGAGGACAAGGAGCAGAGCGACGAGGGAGTTGTTCGATGGCTGGTGCAATAAACTCAATCATTTCCTCGGCATGATCAGACTCGTTGTCTGCATTGTTGGCGCGCTTTTTCTGGTTGCGCCAGCGTCCCTTTCCCTTCTTCTTTTCAGAAGCGGTACTTGGGTCGGTCGAGTTAGGCTGCTTGTCAGCGTTGTTACGCGAGGTACTCGGCGCTGTCTGCTTTTCCCATTTGGGGTCTTGCCCCTTTCGCTTAGTCCCGGAGATTTTCTGGGCCTGCTCGTTGGACGCCCGAGTAGACCCTATTGTGTACTTGCGCCTGTACTCTGAAATGATGCTGTCAGCGACGGCCTGCCATGTGAAGTCATTGGCGCCGTAGACCTGAAAGAGGGCGGTGGAGAGAGACGACCAAGCATCAGGAATGGCACTTGCCAAGATCATAGCCTGCATCAGATCAGGCACAATGAATTTTGAGTCGCTGAGGCGAGCGAAGAGTGACCCAAGGCGCTCGATTTCCGGCACAGGGTCCCGACCAGACAATTTGAAGGAGGCTGCGGCTTTGAAATCGCCAAATATGGTGGCGGGGGAGACTTTTGAATATGTATCTTCCAGTGATTTCCAGGCGTCTTTTGAGGACTTGGCGTCCTTGATGTGCCTCCTGATTGCCTCGGAGACTTTAAGGCGGATGGAACCCAGAGCCATGTCGTTGTCCCTGATCCAGACCTTCCTTTCTTTGTGGAAGCTAGGTTGGTCGACAGTGGTGGTGATCACCGGAGGTTGGGTTGCAGATGTAGAAGTGGCAGAGGCAGGGGTGGAGACCGTGACCATAAAGTCGGCAATGTCAGGGCGCTCAATGTCGCCAGATACGAGGCGCCAAACTCCTTGATGGAGGAGATAGGATTTCATCTTTTCAGCCCAGCTTTGGTAGTTGATTCCATCGAAGACGGTGATGGAGTCAAGGGCAGAGCGGGAGGTAGACATTTTAATGAATCTAAAAAGAGTTTTCCCAATCAGTGATATGTTTATATGAATTTGATTTAGAGAAAACAAATAAATGATTTCTCATGACATATTCCCTTCAGGAATAGTGGTCGTGGAAAAAACCCTTTTTATGTCAGAAGTGTATGAGGTATGATCAACGTTTCCACATGATGTGTACTAAGCCAATTCCCTTTAGGGACGCTTCATGACAGGTACTTGTCGTAATGACATTCCCAGGTTCATATGTGAAGAAGTATGACTCAGAACCTAGATCTTGTGATTGGTTCTCCTGTCAACCAGGGTAGAGTGGGCAGGTACTTGCTGTTGCCAGCGTTCCCAAGTCCCTCTGCTATCCGGGGCCCATAACCTATTGAAGTTCCACCTGGGCGCTAGCCACAGGCATACTGAGCAACACAGCTACAGTGTGGAAGTACTCTACTTAACCGTTCTAGCCACTTACATGGTTTGGGAGGGGAAGGCTGGTGAGAGCGGTTGAGGCTAATAAGAGCGATGGAGCTGGTTAAGAGTCAAGAGACAACTTATTGATATTGACAGTTTCCTGGTCTTATATACCGTACTACTGTTTGTAGCAATGTAATCGAAGATGTGTAAATGGTCATGTGATGTAATCTAATCTAATCTAATCTATGTGATGGAAAAGTTTCAACACTCATCAGATCATTGAGTACGTAATCTGGGGCCTCATTGAATGACATGAGGCCGGCATTAGCGGGGAGCATGATAGAAGAGTGCCTCACCGCTTTGGCCTGCCCACTGAAGGGGGTGTCGCTGTGGTAGACAGTTTGGGTAGGAGCCATAGGTCCTACAGAGATGATGTTGTCAACGTCGGGAAGGGTGTCAATGTCGATCGGTTCCTCCGCCCAGCTACCAGTGGGATTACCTTCCACAGGGCTGACAGATCCAAGGGCAGACTTGTGAGCCTTCTGCCTGAGATGGATTTCCTCAGCCTTACCAGATGGTGCGGGAGAGGATGGAGATTGAGCGCAATCAGCTGGTGAGTCCAGCCAATCGGTGAGAGGGGGGGGTTTTGTAACAGACTGGGTGTCGATCCTGGTCAATCTAGCGAGCGATGGAGCTTTGGGGGCCCTACCATCACCAGAAAAAGAGGGGGGTTCATCATGGAAAGACATATTGAACTACAATATACTACAACCAACAGCAATCGATGAAAAGACGCGGGCGCCTAATCATGATGGTGGTGGTTAGAGGAAGAGGAAGGTGGCGGAAGTACTTTTTTTTTTTTTTTTTTTTTTAAAACCTCAATTTATATTCCGGCGCCCGATCACAGTCTGGTCTTAAGTCACAAATTTAATGAGAACTACATACAGAGAGTATTGGAGAGTAATGCCCTGTGGTCACGGCACATGTGCGGAGAGAAAATTATAAGTATCCAAGAGTGGGGTCCGCCCATGGATCAAGTCCACAAGAACAGACCCCATATATAAACTACATACGCCCATAGGCAGAGACCATAGTAACTAAAGAGACCGTGAAAGAAAGAAAAGGTAACACTGAAGCTCACCCGATAAGTTAGGGTGGGGGAAAGGCGAATAATGCGGGATGATTTGCGAGCATCCCCAAGAAATTTCCGATGTTGTACCTTTTGTTAGAGGCGTCGTCCCTATCAAAGAGAGGACATTTGTGGAGGAGGTGTTCAACCATCTTGAGAGTGTCATTGTCGCAGGCACATGTGAATGGGCCCGGATGTTTGAAGCGTTGTCTGTAGGCACTGATGGGGGCATGGCCCAGGGTGGCACGGGTGAGGCGAGCAAACAGTGCATTGTTGTTGCCCGCCCAGGAATTGAGCCAAGGACCGCCTTTGACGTGGTCCGGTTGAAATACTTTCTCTTTATCGCCGGTGTGGAGAGAAAGGAAGGAGTGGCCTCAAAATTTGGGGGCAGAATGAAGTTTGTGCCACCCGTCAATAGCACTGGTGGTGGCGGCGGTACGGGCAAAGTTGGGCGACAGAGGAGACAGGGCTGTTCCTTGAGTCAATTTAAAGTGGCGTGAGGGGTCGGGGAAGGCAGAGCCCCATTCAGATGTGAGAGGCATGTCGAGGTGGACGTGGATGATGCCAGCTCCAGCGAGGAAGGGCCGGAGAAGACGGGAGATGCCGCATGAGATAGAGTGGCCCACGTGGATGGAACCAGTATCAAGAGCGAGTCGAATGGCCTGTATGTTTCGGGTGAAGATGTGAATCTCCATAACATAAGGCGCGGTGATGATGACTTTGCTAAGGCCAAGGAGAGTGGCGACGATAAGAGTCTCAGGTGCGAGACTTCTACCTGCGCTGGCTCGGGTCATTTGGGGGTCTTGAGCATGACGACCAATGGAGGGAGCAAAGCGGACTACCGCAACTGCCGACGACAACGTCTTACCGACGCTGGGCTGGGCCGCAATGCAAAAGGCCGCTTGGTGGTTTTCTTCCTCGGCAGTGGTGAGGATGTCTTTGAGGTAGGTGTAACACTTTTTATCATCGTTGACCTGTGGTGAGTCCCAGATGAAGGAGTCAGGGTAGAGGTTAAGTATGTGGTTTCCCGGGCAAGCTTCGTTGCTGAGGTAGTCAGATCTCTCGAGTTTGACAGTGGTCATCAGTTTCTGAATATCAATGACTGGGCTCAGGGTCTTCTCCTCCGCTTTGAGCAGGAGCTCGCAGACGACGGGGTGGGTTGTGGGAAGCTGGGCGGCTCTGATACGAGAGCGCTGCACAAGCTTGGTGACGTGTTGTCTGGCAGGCATGAGCCCCGCAATAGCGAGGACACCCCTGGTAGGCGACCGGTTGAAAGCGCCGGTAATCCATCTGGCTGCTCTGTAGTGGACCAAGTTCATGAGGTTGAAGGCGGTTTGAAGGCGTGGACCATTATAGTACCAGAGTTGGCATCCGTACGTGAGGATCAGCATGACACATGATACGTACAGGAGGCGTTTAAGGCGAGGTGTGAGGCCGCATGAGGAGTTGCCAAGGAGAAGGGGGATGGACGTGAGTGCCTTGGTGGTGTAGAAGTTTGTTTTTTTTTTTTTTTTTTTTTTTTTTAAAACCTCAATTTATATTCCGGCGCCCGATCGCAGTCCGGTCTTGTACACTAAGTTACAAATTTAACGAGAACTACATATGAGAGTATTGGATAGTAATGCCCTGTGGTCACGGCACATGTGCGGAGAGAAATATATAAGTATCCGAGAGTGGGGTCCGCCCATGGATCAAGTCCACCAGAACAGACCCCGTATATAAACTACATACGCCCGTAGGCAGAGACCGTAGTAACTAGAGAGACCGTGAAGGAAAGAAAACATAACACTGAAGCTCACCCGATAAGTTAGGGTGGGGGAAAGGCGAATAACGCGGGATGGTTTGCGAGCATCCCCAGGAAATTGCCGATGTTGTACCGTTTGTTGGAGGCATCGTCCCTATCAAAGAGAGGACATTTGTGGAGGAGGTGGTCGACCGTCTCGAGGGTGTCATCATCGCAGGCACATGTGAATGGGCCTGGATGGTTGAAGCGTTGTCTATAGGCACCGATGGGAGCGTGGCCCAGGGTGGCGCGGGTGAGGCGAGCGAACAGCGCGTTGTTGTTGCCCGCCCAGGAATTGAGCCACGGTCCACCTTTGACGTGGTCCGGTTGGAATACCCTCTCTTTGTCTCCAGTGTGGAGAGGAAGGAAGGAGCGACCTCGGAATTTGGGGGCGGAATGAAGTTTGCGCCATCCATCTACGGCGCTGGTAGCGGCAGCAGTACGGGCAAAGTTGGGCAACAGGGGAGACAAGGCTGTTCCTTGAGTCGATTTGAAGTGACATGAGGGGTCGGGGAAGGCAGAACCCCACTCAGACGTGAGAGGTGTGTCGAGGTGGACATGGATGACGCCAGCTCCAGCGAGGAAGGACCGGAGGAGACGGGAAATGCCGCAGGAGACAGAGTGGCCCGCATGAATGGAACCTGTATCGAGGGCGAGTCGGACAGCCTGTATGTTTCGGGTGAAGATGTGGATCTCCGTGACATAAGGAGTGTGGGTGATGACCTTGCTAAGGCCGAGAAGGGTGGCGACGATGAGAGTCTCAGGGGCGAGACTTCTACCTGCGCTGGCTCTGGTCATATGGGGGTCTTGAGCGTGACGACCAATGGAGGGGGCGAACCGGACTACCGCAACTGCCGACGACAACGTCTTACCGACACTGGGCCGGGCAGCGATGCAGAAGGCCGCTTGGTGATTTTCTTCCTCAGCAGTGGTGAGGATGTCTTTGAGGTAGGTGTAACGTTTCTTGTCGTCATCGACCTGTGGGGCATCCCAGATGAAGGAATCTGGATAAAGGTCGAGTATGTGATTTCCTGGGCGAGCCTCCTCGCTCAGGTAGTCGGATCTCTCAAGTTTGACGGCGATCATCAGGTTCTGAATGTCGACGATTGGGCTAGGGGTCTTATTCTCCGCCTTGAGCAAAAGCTCGCAGACGACAGGATGAGTGACGGGAAGCTGGGCGGCTCTGATTCGGGAGCGCTGCACAAGCTTGGTGATGTGTTGTCTAGCAGGCATGAGCCCCGCAATAGCGAGGACACCCCCGGTAGGCGACCGATTGAAAGCGAAGTCGGATGCCATCACGGCGTTAAGACAATTTCTTGCGATGATCCAGAATCAGTTCACCGCCACTCCTAAAAAATGGCGAGTTGATGGAGGTGGAGAGTTCGACGAATACAAGGATGTGCTTGCCGATCATGGAATTCTAATTGATATTACGCTCCCATATCAGCATCAGCAGAATGGTAGAGCAGAAAGGATCAATCGAACTCTATGGGAAAAATCTCAGGCCTTACGCTTTGACACATGTTTACCACCTATGTGGTGGGAATTCTGTTTGGAACATGCAGCATTCCTGTACAACAAAACCCCTATGCATCGACTCGAATGGGAAACACCCCATTTCAGGGTCAACAATGAGATCCCCGACATGTCAAACATCAGAGTTTTCGGATGTCAGGCATATGTGTATATCCCTAAAGAAAAACGTAGAAATTCCCTGGAGTCCAGATCTCAATTGATGATTTATCTCAGATCAAAACCAGGGGTCAAAGGATACCGTTTCATGGATCCTGAGACTAATACAATTTTCATGGGTGGAAAAGCTATCTTCGATGAAAGCAAATACCCCAGATGCCATATCGATCCCCTGCCAGAAAACCATCCAGAAATGGAAAGTCCAGAACCGGCTGATGAGTTTGAGGACCTCATTCCCGGAAATAATGACAATGATAACCATTATGAAAAACCTCACGACCCAGTTCCTACTGGACAGGATCACCCTGAATCAGACAATGACTTGCCATCTAACGAGCCCGACGACGATCCACGAGTACCCACTCCAGAACCCAAACAAGTACTAGATCGACCGATCAGGGAACGACGAGTTCGGAAGATGCCAGGTAGCATCTATGGGGAAGACACTCCCGCTTCTGATCTTGAAAAATTAGATTGAAGACGGAGATTAGGCGGTCAAACGGCATGGATGAATGATCTCCCAATGGAGGCAATCTCTATCCAGGTTGGCATCATTGAAATGTCACACAAAGACATACACTCTTCCGAACAAAGAAGATTGGTATGCGGCAGAACGAAAAGAGCTAGACATGCTCAAAAGCCGCGGGGTGATCACAGAGCTAGTACCCCTACCTGCAGGGAGGAAGGCTCTAAGGAACAAATGGGTTTACAATGAAAAATCCGACGGGTGTTTGAAAGTGCGCCTTGTCGCAAAAGGCTTCTCACAGGTAGAAGGGATTGATTTCGATCAAATCTCCTCTTCGGTAGTGAGGTATGAGACTGTCCAGTTAATTCTGGCATTGACAGCCCTTGAAGGGTGGTTCATGACATTCTTTGACATCTCATCAGCCTTCCTCTATGGAACACTCCGTGAGGTAATTTACATGCGACAGCCTGAGGGCTACATAGTAAAAGGGAAAGAACACTTCGTGTACCAACTATTCAAAGCCCTATACGGACTCAAGCAGGCCGCATTAGCCTGGTGGAGAGAACTCAATTCCTCCATGAAAAAGCTCGGTTTTGTCCGGCTACACTCCGATGTGGGAGTTTTTATTCACACAAGTACCAAAGGGGAAATTGTGATCGCCGTCATTTATGTCGATGACTCTGCTTTTCTCGGCACAAACCGGGAATACATGCTAGAGAAAAAGAAGGCCTTCATGACAACATGGGAATGTAGGGACCTAGGGCACCTGGTGTCTGATGGTGAACCAAAAGAATTTCTCTCGATTCAAATAAGGCAACATGGGAAGCGGATCCTCATCGACCAAGTACCTTACCTTGAGAAAATACTCGCACATCTGGGGATGAGCGAATCCAATGCCACCCATACCCCACTCCCAATGGGATACAAACCCATGAAGTCCGAAGATGAATCCAATGCCGAACTTAGATCCAAGTACCAATCTGTCATCGGATCATTATTATATTTAATGATTGGGACAAGACCCAACATTTGTTTCGCTGTAATCAAAATGTCTCAGTTCTCCGCAAACCCCACCAAATGCCATTTAGAAGTGGCTAGGGATATTTGCAGATATTTGAAAGCAACAAAAAATTACGCGATCATGTATGATGGTGATTCCAGGAAAGGAATCTACGCTTTAACAGACTCTGATTGGGCGTCAGATGAAAACACCAGGAAATCCACCACTGGCTACTTCATATCGCTGGCGTCTGGAGCAGTAACATGGGTTTCATCAGTGCAAAAAACCATTGCCCTCTCATCCACGGAAGCAGAATATATGGCGCTATCAGATTGCAGTCGCGCAGTGGCATGGCTTAGAAGCATGCTTGCCGAACTTGGAATGCAGATTGGATCAGTCCCGATTTATGGAGATAACAATGGCTCTGTATTCATCGCATCCAATCCTGTAACTGAAAAGCGATCCAAGCACATTGACGTGCGATTCCACTTTGTCAGAGAAAAAGTATCTGAAGGCGTTATTACGGTCAAATTCATTGAAGGAGTGAATAACCCTGCAGACCTTTTAACTAAGAATCTGGGGAAAATCCTCTTTAGCAAGTTTATCCCGTACTTTGGATTACTTAAAAACTAGATGAAGAAAGAGTACCTATATGGGAAAAAGTAAAGATGTATTTAGAAGTATGTACTAAATATGGGGGGGTGTTGAAACTTTTCCATCACGTAGATTAGATTAGATTAGATTACATCACGTGACCATTTACACATCTTCAATTACATACTTATTTGATTGGTACAAACAGTAGTACGGTATATAAGACCAGGAAACTGTCAATATCAATAAGTTGTCTCTTGACTCTGAACCAGCTCCATCGCTCTTATCAGCCTCAACTGCTCTCACCAGCCTTCCCCTCCCAAACCATGTAAGTGGCTAGAACGGTTAAGTAGAGTACTTCCACACTGTAGCTGTGTTGCTCAGTATGCCTGTGGCTAGTGCCCAGGTGGAACTTCAACAATGAGGAACCTCAATGTTATATACCATTCTAGCTCCAACAACCTCCAATCATCTCTGATCAATTCCGCTCCAATGATCTCTGATCAATTCCGATATTCCGGACATCCGTTACCTCCGCATCTCCGCACATTGGCATCGTGCATTTCATATTCATGACTCCATGCCTTTATGCATTTCATATTCATATTCCCATTTACTTATGCATCGCCTTTTCCTGTTATGCGTAACAAACCGTTCCAAGGTTCGGGCAGAGTATGCAGGAAGATGGAAAGGCGAAGAGCAATGTGATTGCTAAATCTAAGGAATGTAGCTATGGTACATGAGGTTTATATAGTACTGACTATGAGCGGTAGCAAATGAGTCAGTAACTGCGGAAGGCAGTGCGCATGAGTAAGGCAACTGCGGAAGGCTATACACTAATGAGTAAGCTGACTGCAGAATGAGTCAGACAGCTGCGGAAAGCGAGTCAGCATGGGAGCGAAGTATACTAAAGGAAATAAAGTATAATACGATATGTGTAAGCAGGGGCCGATGAGTAAAAGTGAAAAAGTAAGCGTATACGTCCGTAGTCGTTAGTCCGTAACATGTTCCCCTCCTCAAGGTCTGTGTCCTCACAGACTACCTACTCCCATCCATCGTTGCCATTTGGATCGGCCCAGGCAGGGTCAACTCGGTTACCCCAATCCTTTATCAGTTCATCGTTTACCGCTGTGGCAAACTCTAAACCTCGAACGGCGAGGCGAAGGTAGAATGGGGTGTGCTTCGTCGCCTGATGTTCTTTGTCATTGTACTGGAATTCTGCGATTGCGATCCATTCCGCCCAATCATCTTGTAGATGATTGACAAAGTTTTGTAAGAACACCTCGGTTTCCTGATGCGATTGTTCGGCTTGTCCATCAGTTTGTGGATGGTACGCAGTGGACAGGTTTCTCTTGATTCCCAACATGCGGCAAAGTATCTCCATGAACTTCATGGCGAACTGTGGTCCTCTGTCGCTAATGATCTTCTTAGGGATCCCATGAAGCTTCCATATCTGGTTCCGATAGATCTTGGCTAATCCTTCAGCCGATAGTTCCACGGTTGTCGGAATGAGATGAAGCATCTTTGAATGTCTGTCCGTGATGACCAGAATTGTGTTCTTCCCATCAGATTCTGGTATCGGTCCCACGACGTCAATCCCTATGTCTTCCCATGGTTGACTTGGCGCGGCGTTAGGGTGTAGAGGGGCGTGTCTCCTTTGGCGGCTGATCTTGTTATGTTGACAGGTGTCACAACCTTTTACATCTTCTTTACGTCATGTAGGATGGTGGGCCACCAGTAGGTGCGAGTGAGGAGTTCATGTGTTCGATATTGTCCTGGATGTCCTGCCAGTGGTGTGTTGTGCGCTTCAAACATCAGTTCTTGGCGCAATTGTGGGTCTGGTGGAACATAAACTCGTTCTCCTGCGTAGGTGATGCCATTTTCCTGCTGGTACCAGTGAGGATTCTTCTTCAGACCCTGGGCTACTTCTGTCTCCATGCGATTCGAGGCCTTGATGCGTGCGATCCATGGGTTTTCGACGGTTGCGATGTTTCCGATTTTGATGGAATCAGATGTTTCACCCCCTTCAAAGAATTGTTCCTCCGTGAACATCTCCATTTGTATCACATCTTCTGATTCCAATCGTTTCAAAAATAGCCCCTCCTTGAGCATTTGGTCGCTGTACTGCGGCTTGAGTTCCGTCTCATACCAGGGTAAACGTGACAGGATGTCTGCTTTCGCGTTTGTCTTCCCAGGTACATGTCGCAATTCGAAGTCATAGTCTTGTAACTTCATCTTCCAGCGCCTCTGTCGTTGGTTTAGGTCCTGAGGACGCCGGAAATACTCCAGGTTTTTGTGATCGGTTAAGATCTCGAAACGTTCCTTGGCTTCAAGTAGATAATGTCGCCAGTCCTTCAGTGCTTCCATGACTGCCAAGAGTTCCTTGTCATATATCTCGTAATTCTGTTCGGCCGCGGACATGGTCCGCGACAAGAACACGATAGGATGCCACTTGTCGTCTTGTTTCTGTGAAAGTACCGCTCCAATCGCATAACCCGATGCATCGGTTTCGACCCTGAACTGTCCGTCCGGTTTGGGCAATGCCAAGACTGGTGCCGTTGTGATTGCCCGTATGAGACCTTCAAATGCTTCTTGCGCCGCTGGTCCCCATGTGAATGCTGTATTTCCCGTAAGTGTTGTGAGTGGCTTTGCGATGTTTGAGTATCCTTCAATGAAGCGTCGATAAAAATTGGCAAATCCCAGGAACCTCTGGACTTCCTTTTTTGATGTGGGTACTTGCCAGTTCCGGATTGTGTCCACCTTTTCAGTTTCCATCTCAACACATCCTTCTCCAACGACATATCCCAATATGGGGCATTTCGTTACTTCCCAAAGACACTTCTTCTCCTTTAGGAACAGGTCATTGTCTGACAGAATCTGCAAGATCTCTTCGGTGTTCCGGGCGAGTTCTTCCTTGGTTTTACCAATAACCACTATGTCTTCCATGTAAATCACACAGATGCGCCGACGGATCTGATCCCTGAATAGGCTGGCCATCATCCGAGAGAACGTTCCCAGGGAGTTGCAGAGACCGAAAAACATGACCAATGGTTCAAACAATCCTCGGCTGGTCAGGAAGGCAGCTTTCCATTTGTCACCCTTCTTGATCCGCACGTTATTGTATCCCCACATGATGTCCATTTTGTTGAAGTAGACTGCGTCCTTCAATACATCCAAGAGGTCGTTGATACGTGGGAGTGGGAATTTGTCCTTAACCGTGAATTTATTGACCGTGCGATAATCCTGTACCAATCGTTTGGAACCGTCTTTCTTGTTAATGAAGAAGCAGGGTGATGCATAAGGGGATTTGGACGGTCGGATCTTTCCGGTTGCCAGGCCTTCATTGATGAATTCGTCCAGTTCTTCTTGCTCCTTTTGGGTCATAGGGTACGTGTTTCCTCCTAGCTCCTTTGGTGCGTCCGGTGTAAGTTCGATGCTGTGGTCCCATTCTCTTTCCTTTGGGATCTTGTCAAAGTTTTCTTTTTCAAAGAGATGGGCAAAACGTTTAACGTATGAGGGTCGTTTGGTTGTGGGAGGTGGTGTGGGAGTAACTGCTTCCAATATGGGGTCTCCGGGCTTCCATTTCTGATCCGATTTCTTGGGCGCGTCCTTGTCTCGTACTTCCACCATGCGAACCCGATGTTTGCGACCATTAAGGTTAACCCTGAAATCCGAGTGTTTGGTTTGACATGTTGATGGGCACCGGTTGAATGTTACAGCGCCGGTCGTCCAATTGATTGTGGGGTTGTGGTGCACCAACCAGTCATGTCCCAAAAGCATGTCCGTTCTCCCAATGTTCAATACCATTGCTTCCATGGTTTCCTGGTGTGTTCCTAAGTCCAGCTTGACTTCGGCAAGTTTTTCTGCTTTCTGTTGTCGGTTCGGCGATCCATCCGCATTTAGGATTGATATGGGCTTTATTCCACGTGTGGGAAGGTTCTGTTCGCGTACTATTCTGGGATGGATACATGTGCATTCACATCCGCTATCAACCTCGGGTCGAATGGCCTTCGGTCCTCGTCGTGTTTTGATCTGAGCTTGCAGCTTGATCTCTCGTCGTTTCGGAGGTTTATCTCCCTTGACAATCTTAGTTGACGCAACGGCTCGCTTTGCAGGGATAACATAAGTTATATTGTCTGTAGCTGCACCAGGCAAGCGAGTTCGTTTAATGGATAAGGGTCGCGACTTAGCGTCGTTTAATCGGACCCTTCGGGAAAATCCTTCTCATCAGTCTCTATGGTGATGGTTTCATCATCATCGGTATCTCCATCAGACACCTTCCTAATCTTTCCAGAGTTCTTCTTCGGCTTGCGGCAGTTGCGCGCGATATGTCCTTCTTGGTCGCAGTTGAAACACTTACGACCATCTTTCTTCTTTGGGGCTTTGCAGTCTTTGGCAAGGTGACCAAAGCGCTGACAGTTGTAGCAACGGGCTACTCCTGCTTTGTCGATCTCCATGGCTTTGCCTTGACCACCATAAGTGGTGCCCGATCCGGTGCGTGTGTCGCCTCCCCCTCGGATGACTAATGCATGTCCCTCCATCTGTCGTCCCTTGTTTCGGATCTCCTTTGCGTAATCAGTGTACGTCTTGCCATCGCTAGCCACTTGTTCAGAAATTCTGCGGTTGACGTTCTTTTCCAGGATGTATTTCCCAGTTTCTTCGCCAAGGTTTGACAGCTTCAAGAGCTCTTCGAATTCGTCCAAGAATTCGTCGATGGTGCGTTTCTCCTGTTTCAGGACTTCGAGTCTCGCCTTGGCTGCTGCCGACTTGTTGGCAATAGAGAATCGCGTAGCGATGTCGTCTGAGAACCCTAACCAGGTGATGTTCTCGCCATCGGTGGCAAGGTCGTCTAACTTGTTGCTGGCCCAGTGTTTACCGGACCCTTCCATCATGCGGGATAACACCGCAAGAATCTTCTGATCGTCGTACAGGCCCTTCTGGAACCTGATGTATAATTTGGTGGCTTTCCACCACTCGTCAAAGGTGTGTCTGTCTTTGAACATCCCAGGATCTTTGATGATCTTGGATGTATCCATTGTTTGTACTGTCGGTGCTTCTGCCATGTCTAGAACCTGCGGAGTAGGAGAGGTGTCGGATTGTTGGGATGAAGATGGGGTTCGGGATACAGGTAGGGGTTGAAAATCAGTCCCTGTTCTAGGCGTCTGTTCGATATCTGACTGCACGGAGTCAAAAGTAAATTCGTCAGGGGACTCGTCGGCGGAATCGGTGGCAAAACGTTCAGAGTATTTCCTCTGTAAATCTCTAAGGAATCTCTGTTCCTGCGCGTCTGTTGGTCTCGAGAAGGGGTCAAGTCTCTCGTTTCGTGCCCAGCGGTTGTACTCGGTCTGTTGTTCTTCGGTGGTGAAGTGGGCGTAGATCTGCTGCTTCGAGTAAGACGTGATGATGTGGCTCTGGGACGTCTCGATGTGAGCGTCCTAATCAATCTTCTGATAACGGTTGTCTGGACACCGATAAACTCTCTGATCTCTGTGATCCGACCTGTCTGAGGTCCTTCTTGAACGCGAAAGCTTTCGAGTTCGTTCTGTCGGGCGTTGTAACGCGCGATCTGGTGTTGCCGAGCAAGATGGATGCTCTCTGCTATCTCGCCGTGGGGGCGATGCTCGTCGTTGTCTAGTTCTTCATCAAGCACCTGCTGTAGGATGCGACGGATCTCCGATTCAATGTACTGCTGGATGAGTGTAAAATCGATACTGTCTCGAGGACTTAGCTCCTCCTGTCGGGCTTCTGGCATGCTGAATGGGTTACTGGTGAAGTCTTCAAAGAAGCACGACGTCTTGACTCGTCTGGTAGTTGCTCTCTTCGCTCTGGGTGAACCTAACGAGATTTAGCAACTTGTTATGCGTAACAAACCGTTCCAAGGTTCGGGCAGAGTATGCAGGAAGATGGAAAGGCGAAGAGCAATGTGATTGCTAAATCTAAGGAATGTAGCTATGGTACATGAGGTTTATATAGTACTGACTATGAGCGGTAGCGAATGAGTCAGTAACTGCGGAAGGCAGTGCGCATGAGTAAGGCGACTGCGGAAGGCTATACACTAATGAGTAAGCTGACTGCGGAATGAGTCAGACAGCTGTGGAAAGCGAGTCAGCATGGGAGCGAAGTATACTAAAGGAAATAAAGTATAATACGATATGTGTAAGCGGGGGCCGATGAGTAAAAGTGAAAAAGTAAGCGTATATGTCCGTAGTCGTTAGTCCGTAACTGTTACGGACTCTACGGTATGAGGACCACGTCATATCTTTTACTTATCGGCCCGACTCGGCGCCCTCTTACGAGCTTACTATGTCTAATGTCTACTTTCGCAACCTTCGATTTCCAGTCTGACTCATTACATTACTTCGTCATCCCCTTTAGTATACTTCGCTCCCGCGCTGACTCGCTTTCCGCAGTCAGCTTACTCACTGTACATAGCCTTCCGCAGTTGCCTTACTCATGCGCACTGCCTTCCGCAGTACTGACTCATCCGCTACCGCCTATAGTCAGTACCTATATAAACCTCTTGTACTATAGTAGGTTCCTTAGATTTAGCAATCACTTTGCTCTTCGCCTTTCCACTTTCCTGCATACTTGTTACAGACTTACCGGTTTGTATGTTACGCACTTTTCCCTTGCATTGTACCTTTGTCATTTCTTTGACTCATCGGACCGCTTATTCATACCTTTACTCTACCATTCTCCTTTAGTATACTTCGCTCCCGCGCTGACTCGCACTCCGCAGTAGGGATTACTCAGTCCACAGTCGTCTGACTCACTTCACACTGCCTTTCCGCAGTTACTGACTCATCCGCACTGCCTTCCGCAGCTACTGACTCACTCGCTACCGCTCGTAGCCAGTACTATATAAACCCCATGTACCATAGCTACATTCCTTAGATTTAGCAATCACATTGCTCTTTGCCTTTCCATCTTCCTGCATACTCTGCCCGAACCTTGGAACGGTTTGTTACGCATAACAAGTTGCTAAATCTCGTTAGGTTCGCCCAGAGCGAAGAGAGCAACTACCAGACGAGTCAAGACGTCGCGCTTCTTTGAAGACTTCACCAGTAATGTTGAAGTTCCACCTGGGCGCTAGCCACAGGTGTACTGAGCAACATAGCTACAGTGGAAGTACTCTACGATACCGCTATGGTCACTTACATGGTTTGGAGGGGGTAAGGCTAGTGAGAGCAGTTGAGGCTGGTGAGAGCGATGGAGCTGGTTAAGAGTCAAGAGACAACTTGTTGATATTGACAGTTTCCTGGTCTTATATACCGTACTACTGTTTGTACCAACCAAACAAGTATGTAATGAAGATATGTAAAGGTCATGTGATGTAATCTAATCTAATCTAATCTACGTGATGGGAAAAGTTTCAACACCCCCCCATATTTAGTACATATTTCTAAATACATCTTACTTTTTCCCACATATATATATAGGTACTTTGTTTCGCCTAGTTTTTTATCAATCCGAAGTACAGGATAAACTTGGAAAAGAGGATTTTTCCCAGATTCTTAGTTAAGAGGTCTGCAGGGTTGTTTACTCCTTCAATAAATTCGACCGTAATTATCCCTTCGGAGACTTTTTCTCTGACGAAGTGGAATCGCACGTCAATGTGCTTGGATCGCTTCTCAGTTACAGGGTTGGATGTGATGAAGACGGAGCCGTTGTTATCTCCGTAGATCGGTACTGATCCGATCTGCATTCCAAGTTCGGCAAGCATGCTTCTCAGCCATGTTGCTGCGCGACTGCAGTCTGATAACGCCATATACTCTGCTTCTGTGGAAGAGAGGGCGATGGTCTTTTGCGCCGATGATACCCATGTCACTGCTCCAGACGCCAGTGATATGAAGAAGCCAGTGGTAGACCTCCTCGTGTTTTCATCTGACGCCCAGTCGGAGTCTGTGAATGCATAGATTCCTTTCCCTGAGTCACCATCATACATGATTGCGTAATTTTTTGTCGCTTTCAGACACCTGCAAATATCCCTAGCCACTTCTAAATGGCGTTTGGTGGGATTTGCGGAAAATTGCGACATTTTGATCACGGCAAAACAGATGTCTGGCCTTGTTCCAATCATCAGATATAGAAGTGATCCGATGACGGATTGGTACTTTGATCGAAGTTCTGCATTGGGTTCATCTTCGGACATCATGGGTTTGTAGCCCGTAGGAAGTGGGGTATGGGTGGCATTAGATTCGCTCATCCCCATTCGTTCGAGTATTTTCTCAAGGTAAGGTACTTGATCGATGAAGATACGTTTCCCGTGTTGCCTTATTTGGATAGAGAGAAATTCTTTCGGTTCCCCATCAGGCACAAGGTGCCCTAGGTCCCTACATTTCCATGTGGTCATGAAGGCCTTCTTTTTCTCTAGCGTATATTCCCGGTTTGTGCCGGGGAAAGCAGAGTCGTCGACATAGATGACGGCGATTACAATTTCCTTGCTGGTACTTTTGTGAATGAACACTCCCGCATCGGAGTGAAGCCGGACAAAGCCGAGCTTTTTCATGGAGGAATCAAGTTCCCTCCACCAGGCTAATGCGGCCTGCTTAAGTCCATATAGAGCTTTGAATAGTTGGTACACGAGGTGTTCTTTCCCTTTTACTATGTAGCCCTCAGGCTGTCGCATGTAAATGACTTCACGGAGCGTTCCATAGAGGAAGGCTGATGAGACGTCCAAAAGTGTCATGAACCACCCTTCAAGGGCTGTCAATGCCAGTATTAGTCGGACGGTTTCATATCTTACGACTGGTGAGAAGATCTGATCAAAGTCGATCCCTTCTACCTGTGAAAAGCCTTTTGCGACGAGACGTGCTTTCAGGCGGCCGTCGGACTTTTCATTGTAAACCCATTTGTTCCTTAGAGCTTTCCTTCCTGCAGGCAGGGGTACTAGCTCTGTGATCACCCCGCGGTGTTTGAGCATGTCTAGCTCTTTATGTTCAGCCGCATACCAGTCTTCTTTATTTGGAAGAGGGTATATGTCTTTATGGGACATGTCGACAGTGCCAACTTGGACTGATATCGCCTCCATCAGGAGGTCATTCATCCATGCCGTTTGACCGCCCAATCTCCGTCTTCGATCTAATTTTTCAAGATCAGACGCTGGAGTGTCTTCCCCATAGATGCTTCCTGGCATCTTCCGAACTCGTCGTTCCCTGATCGGTCGATCTGGTACTTGCTCGGGTTCCGGAGTGGGTACTCGCGGTTCATCATCAGGCTCACTGGCAGGCAATTCGTTGTCTGATTCAGGTTGATCCTGTTCAATGGGAAGTGGGTCATGAGGTGTTTCGTTGTGACTGTCGTTGTCATTGCTGCCGGGAATGAGATCCTCAAACTCATCAGCCGGCTCTGGGTTATCCATTTCTGGGTGATTTTCTGGCAACGGGTCGATATGGCATCTAGGGTACTTGCTTTCATCAAAGATAGCTTTCCCTCCCATGAAAATCGTGTTGGTCTCAGGATCCATGAAGCGGTATCCTTTGACCCCTGGTTTTGATCCGAGATAAATCATCAATCGGGATCTTGATTCCAGGGAGTTCCTACGTTTCTCCTTTGGGATATATACATATGCTTGACATCCAAATACTCTGATGCTGGACATGTCGGGGATCTCATTGGTCACCCTGAAGTAAGGGGTTTTCCATTCAAGACGCTGCATGGGGGTTCTGTTATAGAGAAATGCTGCGTGTTCCAAACAGAATTCCCACCACATGGGCGGTAAGCATGCATCGAAGCGCAATGCCTGAGATTTTTCCCATAGTGTTCGATTGATCCTTTCTGCTCTACCATTCTGCTGGTGCTGATATGGGAGCGTGACGTCGATCAGAATTCCATGATCGGCAAGTACATCTTTGTACTCGTCAAATTCTCCACCTCCATCAACTCGCCACTTCTTAGGAGTAGCGGCAAATTGGTTCTGGATCATCGCAAGAAACTGTCTTAGTGCCGTGATGGCACCAGACTTTTTCCTAAGCAAGACGACCCAGACATGAGATGAAAAATCGTCCAGAAATGTGAGGAAGTATTTGTACTTGTGGTACGATGCCGTGGATATCTGTTTCAGGTCTGAATGAATCAGGTTGAAGGGTTTGACAGCCCTCGTCATTGAATTGGGGTATGACTGATTCGGCATTTTCCCTTTGAGGCACCCCGTGCAGCTTTCCTGTGATTTCTCACGTACTAACGTTCTGGGTACTCCTTTGGTACTAGTGGGAATTTTATTGAGCGCCTGGTCATTGGGGTGGCCAAGACGTTTATGCCAGGTTTCAACAGTGATTTTGCTAGAGATCGCGTGGATTTGGTCATAGCGTATTTCAGTGTCTAACCAGTAAATGGTTTGTCCGATGAAATGAGGCGAAAACTGTATTTTGTTCAGCCCTTTAGAGATATTAATTTCTCCGCGCATTCCATCAACTTTGTAACCATGGTTAAGGAAGACGCCTAGGGACAATAGACGTGTGTCCATATCCAGAATATAAAATACCAGTCGTAGGAGATGGGTTTTAGTTTCCCCATTTAGGGTATGCCATACTGGAACGGCCCCAACTCCGAGTATCTCCAGTTTCTTTCCCTTTGCAGCTGTTTGGACAAATCACTTAGCCTTGAGAGGCCTGTAGTACGCAAAGTCCTTGAACTCATGGGTAAAGTGTAACGAGGCACCGGAGTCTAAGATCCATTGTGCGCGTTCTTTCTCCTTACAGTGTGTGCATGACGCAAAGTGCTTTGTATATTTTTTATATAGATCGCTGTCAATATGATCCATACATTCTGCACTAGTACTAGCTAATATTTTACACATCTGAAAGGAGGTGTTATTAGCTTTCCTTAATTGGTCAGATTCAGGAGAGGGAGATGACGAACCGTCAAGTTCGATAAGCCCATCTTCGAATTGATCCGGCCCCATTCGTTCCTGGTCGATGTCCATCATCTTCAGTGATTCTTCTATTGACGGGGCTACGTGACGCTGTTTAGCCGGCCTTTCGTCGATGTCAGGAATGATGGTATCTAGGATACAAAGGTTCGATCCAGAGGGTTGTGCGCCGATCTCTCGGGCGAGCTTTCGCACCCTTTCATTCTTTTTCCACACTGACGGCTTTCCAGAAGGAAGCCCGGTGTACTGTGACGGAGGGGGGTTCATGCGTTGCAGGAGCGACTGCATTTTTTCGGAATCGGGCTGTGCGGTACTTGTCGTTTTCCCGCGACCAGTGACGGTGGTGAAGGACGGTGCCGGAAGAGGGGGGAAGTGAATGGCAGGAGCAACAAACTCAACTGTTTCTTCCACATGGTCGGACGTCTTGTCCGCATTGTTAGCACTTTTCTTCTGATTGCGCCAATGTCCCTTTCCCTTCTTCTTCTCAGAAGCGGTACTTGGATCGGCCGAGTTAGGCTGCTCGTCAGCATCGTTCTGCGAGGTACTCGGCTTTTGCTGCCTTTCCCATTTAGGGTCCTGCCCCTTGCACTTTGTCCCGGAGATTTTCCGGGCCTGCTCGTTGGACGCCCGAGTAGACCCTACCGCATATTTGCGCCGGTATTCAGAGATGATGCTTTCGGCGACGGCCTTATAGGTGAAATCATCGGCGTCATAGACCTGGAAAAGGGCGGTGGAGAGTGACGACCAGGCGTCGGGAATTGCATTGGCCAGGATCATTGCCTGCATCAGATCGGGGACGACAAAGCTCGAATCGGCGAGCCGGGCGAAAAGAGACCCCAGGCGTTCAATTTCAGGCACGGGGTCGCGTCCAGACAGCTTGTAGGTGGCGGCGGCCTTGAAATCGCCGAAGATGACAGCCGGGGATACCTTGGAGTAGGCATCCTTCAGCGTTTTCCACGCGCCAAGTGCCGAGGTGCTGTCTTTGATGTGTCGTCTGATCGCCTCAGAGACTTTTAGACGGATCGCTCCAAGGGCTGTATCGTCGTCCCTAATCCAGGCCTTTTCTTCCTTGCGGAAGCCGGGCTGGTCAATAGTGGTAACCAGTACAGGAGGAGCAGCAGCAGTGGCCCCAGTGGTGGAGACCGTGGTGGTGAAGTCGGCAATGACAGGGCGGGTGATGTCGCCAGAAACAAGGCGCCATACTCCTTGATGGAGGAGGTAGGACTTCATCCTTTCGGCCCAGCTTTGGTAGTCGATGCCATCGAAGATGACGATGGAGTCAATGTAAGGGCGACCTTACGATCCAAGACTCAAACTCAGATACTTGCAAGGGAGATCCGAAGATTAGATTGAGCAGTCTGATAAGTAATACAACACACACCTTGCAAGGGAGATCCGAAGAGAAAGTTCTAAGGATTCCCCTGCAAGCTAGCGAGATAAATAGTAAAATGAGATATGAAATAAAAGATAAAACGAGACATAGGAATGATGAGTAATGGTCGGGAGTAGGGATGGGAGATGAATGGAAACGAGATGAATGATAGTACCTGCGATCCGACGTGCGGAGTAGTGGATGGGGGCGGAGTCGTCGGATGCGGAGAGGCGGATAAGATGTCGGAGACAGCGGATACGATCGGAGGACGTCGGAGATGGTGGAATAGAAAGGAAAGGAAGAAAGGAAAGGAAAAGTGAAAAGTGAAAGTGGTTGCCCTTACATCACCCCCCCTTCAAGGCACGGCGTCTCGACGTGTCAGGCGAAACGAGTCGAATATCGCAGCGGAGATCCGACGCGGAGCTCCCGGATGACGTCGGTAGAAGTCGCGGACTAGGCGCGGAGCGTGGACATTGTCTTCTGCTTCCCAGAAATTCTCTTCGTAGCCATATCCCTTCCATTTGACCAAGAATTGAAGCTTGCCTCGATGCAGTCGGCTGTCCAAGAGGTTTTCAACATCATACTCCAATTCTTCTCCCACTACCGTCGGAGGCGGAGGAGAGCGGACTTGGCGTCGGAAAGGGTCGTCGGGAACTAGTGAAAGTTTGACAACGTGGAATACTGGGTGAATGCGGGACATGGAAGGGGGAAGGCGAAGTTCGTAGGCATGTGTTCCGACAGGTCGGACCACTGGGAAAGGGCCTACGTACCGATGTGCAAGTTTTTTTGTGGGTCGGGTGGTTTTGAGGTCCGATGAGTCTAAAAAGACCTTGTCCCCCGGGCGGAATGTCGGAGTGGTGCTCCGATGCTGGTTGTAGTATCGCGCCATGTCGTCTTTTGCCTTTGTTAGTGCTGCGCGAGCCTCTTCCAGAGCGGACTTCATCCGCTCGCTGAAATCCGCTACCGCCTCGATTTCCGTCCGCTTCTCGCGAGGTTCGAATCCCATGCGTGGATGGCGGCCGGTGTCAATGTAGAACGGAGTTTGACGTGTCGATGCGTGAACATGGTTGTTGTATGCAAATTCAGCCATCGGAAGCCATTCGTCCCAATCGTCTTGACGTTCATTGACGAATAGGCGAAGATATTGTTCCAATCCTTGATTGACCCGCTCCGTCTGTCCGTCCGACTGCGGATGGTAGGCTGTCGAGGCAGCAATCTTAATGCCAAGTATTGAACAGCACACCTACATACGCAGGGAAGCCTGGGTAAGATACTCACATTGGAGGTAAGAAGAGCGTGAAGAGCTTGAGTGATGAAGGTACTTGGTAAGAGTCCTGTTATTGCAGATACAGATACATCAAGTATTTATACCTACAAGGATGCGCACAGACCATGTACAAACAAGTACAAACTGAGTTCTGTCGCAGAACCATAAACTCACATATATGGTAATATGTGACTTATAGTCATATAGTGTGACAAGCACATGATGTGACATAACATGACATATGTTATGTACGTCTGACACATATCTAATGAGTCAGGGATCTAGAGCGAGTCTAGATTGTTCTAAGTCTAGAACACTTCCATATGTAACTTCATATGGGAATACACATGTTTATTGACATGTGATTGACTGTTGAGACATCCGTCTAGAATGTATTCTCAACACTCCCCCTCAAGTGTGATTCCGTCAGGTTTCAATACTTGCTCACAAGAAGACATTCAAGTCCTAGTGAAGAGCCAAAATAAATGGCAGCAGCCATAAGGGCGCTAAAGGGGATCTGCTGTGTCGTTTAGCATACGCTGTCATTTAAGGTCTTATCAGAGACCCATGAGTCTAATTCCAAAACAAGAATAGACAGGTCTCATCAGAAGTCAATCTGAGATCAATAGATCATCAAAGGATAAAAATACCTTTGAGAGATATGAAATAGCGCAATAAACATGCAGCCATTAATGGCGCTTGAAGCAGCCTAGTGTAGCGCTTAGAGCAGCCACTGAAGTAATTGATTATCTAATTACTTCTACCACTATCTACTTTAGTTTCCTTCGACATTTCTTGTCGTCGGTGGTCGTAGCAGTGTTACTGCTAGAGGGCGATGAGGAAGCAGCGGCGGAGGCTGCAGTAGTGATGGTGGTGGTGGTGGTGCTGGCGTTGGTCGGGGCAACATGCGCCAACTGGTCGGCATGTGCGAAGCGAGTGTAGAAGGCGGTGGAGAAGTAGGCGAAGAATGCCATTGGAAGCCTGCTCTAAAATTCCTTTTGAGGAGCGTATTTAAGGCTTTGCCTATCTCGCACGGACCATGCTGAGTCAGGTGTTTGGCCTGATTGCATCAGCGAACCACGTGTGATAGTTTATTGTCATTCCAGACGAGTATCAATGGTTTTGACCATGATTCACACAAAAATGAGACTACCAATGCAGGCAGCCCAAGAAGGCGCTCAAGACATAGTGGTACTCAGTTTTTATGGATCACATAGTAGTTGCAGCCAGTAGTAGCGCAAGAACTAGTATAGAAAGAGCATGTGGCACTAAGGCCGGGGATAAGTCAGAAGACATAACTCAATTAAGAGCTCGTTAGACTTGATCTGGCTCAAAGGGTCATTTAACCAATTGATGATATCATGCTTGGCATGATCTAAGCTATAAATAGCTTATTTATACTCTGGGAAGCTGCCAAATAAGGCGCTAACAACCATGGATTTTTAGACAAGGGTGCCTTTATCCTGAGTATGTAATATTATCATGGCAACACTTTAGATGCGCTTATAGATAATGTCATCTGAGTCGAGTGTAATACTCCAGACTTCAGGGATGTGGATGAACTAGTTAGGTTCAGAGTCCACTGTGATAGTTTATGCTCTGTTCCGGAGTAGGGTCCAGTTTATCATCATAGTGGACGTCGAGTCTTCAGAATATAATATCTGAGACAGCTGGTAGTTTCGCCATCGTTTCCCATATCGTCTGACGTACTATCCAAGCTATTGCAAAATATAATCGCAATGATTGATATTGCAGCCATTATTTGAGCGCAGATATAATCAAGCCTAGTAACTGTGGCAAGCCCAAAGGGGCGCACATTGTTATGCAAAGGCTAGACAAGCAAACATCATGTGGATTGTTTTAAGATCAATAGAGAATGAATTATCTCCCCCTGAAAACCAATTCCATGGAGTATATTTTACAGATTTTATAGGCAATCAAGCCAACTGTTATATGTGATGATGTGCAAGCAATATTGCAGATTATAGTCAAATAAATGACTTGCAATGTAGTTCTTTGTGGTTGGTAATACTTTATGTTGGTGAACAACCGATTTATGTTCAGAGGTCAATAGAGAATCCACTCTAAGACATCAACACAGATTTACTATGTTTGTTGCATGATACAACAATAATGCGTGAGGGTGTTATTTGGTCTTGTTTGTCAAAGGAGGCAGCCAACACAGGCGCTCTATTCAATGCAAGAACCAGATCATTGTTGCAGCCAAAACAAGGCGCAGATCAGATGATGGGTTGATCCAAATCTCAAGAGTGTAACAAGCACTCTGATGCGTTTCATGCAATCAATAGTAATCTTGATATTCCAAGAACCATATAATGCAAATTAATGCATTATTTGTAAGCTATCAATTAAGATGCTTCATCAAGTAATCATAGAAGATATACTTGGATATAGAACCCAACAATAGTCTGATAAGACTAACGGATCGATTCATATGATATTCTCTTTTATCCAGAATTCATCGTTTCTAGGTGAGAAATCATAGGGGTATAAGTTGGGATAAGCTTTTTCTTTTGTTCAAGTTGACCATTTGATAAGTATGCAGCGGTCACGGCGCTCCTTTAATGGTACAACCTATAGAGTGTTGTATACGAAGCAATGCATCTGATGGTGAGATCAAAAGATCAAAGTTCAGTCTTCTAGCAATGGTATCGCAAAGCAAATAGCGCAGAATGCTGCCATTAAAATGCTTCTCTATATTCTCCCCCTTTTCACAGTCAAGTATGGCAATCATTTCCCATGTATCTTTGGCTTTCAAAGAGCATATACTGAAATAGATGCAGAACTTGGTTGGGAAACCAGAAATTCATGCAGAAAAAATAATCGCAAACTGCGGAGGAATTACTCTCCAAGTTATGCTGAGGTAATTACTCTCAGGCGATTTATTCCAGCAATATTTGTAAGCTGTGATACAATCTGATTTTTTGACTATATCCATTTTTGCCATAGGGTGTGTACCATCGCGGTCATCCCTATATGATTCTGTGACAAGGCCATCGCTGCTTGATTAAAGCGCAGATGCCTTATAAGTCAAAATGCAATGCCAGCCTAAAAGGCGCAAGATGCATCAGAGATCATTCCCATGCAAGAAATGGAGAGTTCAGATAAGAAGCTTTGCGTTGCCCCAAATCATCACTTACTTTTTGGTGAAAGAGTGGAGAAACAAGATTGGTTGGCTAGACCAATTTGAATCGATTTAGGTTGAAGGGTTGAAAAACTCTTCTTCTGATAATAAAGTATTATATATTGGCAGCCAGAATGACAATTTTTGAACACTATCGCAGCCTGTCAAGGCGCAGAAATAAGTGTTATGCAAATGCCATAGCGCACAAATACAATATTACTTTTTAAATGCTTTGAAAGCATTTTTTGTCTTATCCAATATAAGGTGGAATATTTATCCCTGAAAAGGAAAGATAGACGCAGCAGAAAGACAAATTAATGACTCGCGCAGTCTTCTTGACAAGCTTATTAAGCTGTTTCCTTTATAGTAGGTGGCTCAACGGCACACCCAACTTATTGGAATTATTCCAGATTGGATATAAGTTATTTGAACATAAAATGCATTTGCATTTTTAAATCTCTCTTTCTTTCGTTCAAAATATGAACACATTGCAAATCAATGTTTTGATTGCAAAGAAAGAAAATACAATCATTCTACACAATGATTATGCTGCTATAAGGTCCAGGCGTGGAAACGCTATGTCGTAATTGTCGACGGGTGGACCCTTGCATTGTTCTGTTATGACGGCATCATGCACCAGACCGGCGACGCAGCTAGAGAAGCGCAGAGCACCAGGGTCTGTTGGTGCAGATAAGAAAGACTTCTTTTTCCATAAGTTCCGAAACGGCTGATGAAAAACATCGCACGATGTCGGTTGAGGATCATAGGAGATACCTATGCCGTAAAGGTAATCCTCAAGTGACAAATCGGGAACAGGGTCAACACGATGATGATTGTATGTTTCAACAATCAATTCTCGAACCTTATCATAGGTGAGATCATCATTGTAAAGAAGGGTTTCTATGGCAAAGTCATCCCAATCAGGAGACGGGAGGGCAGATAGAAGCATTAGGGCCCGAGTCGATGGAGAAATAGAATGATGTGCGCCGAGATGATCAAAGATTTTATCAAGATAATCAATCTCAGTTGCAGGTTGTCGTTTCATAGAAAGTTTGAAGGACAATGCAGCACGAATGTCAGACAGAACTGTTTCATAAACAGCTCGTCCGAACCTATTCTTCAACTCAAACCAAGTCTCAGAAGACATATTTTTGGTGAGTTTGATCGACGGGTCGATACGAAGTCGAATATTGGCTAAAGCCATTTGATCCCTAATGTTCCATGCCTTGACTTTAGTTGTATGGGCTTTCCTCGTAAGGTTAGCAGACATCAAGGGTCGCTTCTCAGCACCATCAACAATTTGCCACAAACCCTGAGATCTAAGGAACGAACACATGGTGTTCGCCCACTCAGGGTAGTTTGTGCCGTCAAGAACGGGAACAGCAATCAAAGAAGTGATTGAAGACATGTTTGTTTCTAAAAAGAAACAGTGGTCAGCAAATATTCAAGACCAATTTGAACCGATAAGAGGTATTGTTCTGAATTGTTTGTGACACATGTCAGAGAGAGTTTATGTAATAGCCTTTATTTATGTGACTAAGGGTCACAATGCTGTGGTATTTACATAAAGACGGTCGCCTACAGTTCAGGCGATTGCTCCATCTTTATTACCCCGGGTGTAACCCCGGGTGTGATTCTCCTTTCTTCATCGTCACTGTGATTGAAGGGGGACGGTAAGTCCCTCGTTCGAGCTCTCCGGATGTTACTCGGGCGTGGCGCCCAGGGATCCTAGAGTCATAGTTCAACGAGTGAAGAGAATGTAGATGGGGACACATACTGCTTTTTTCTTTCCAATTTGCGAGTACAGATATGGCGTGCATGCCGTCCGTATCGCAATTGCGTGACTCTCACCTTCCGAATGCGTGGTGTGACCATGCAATTCAGAGTACAGAGGTGTCGTCTGTGGAAACCGTCATCACGCTGAATGACGCGGATGTCACGGTGTGACCAATGGTTTGCTTGAATGAAACCATAATGGAAGCAGATGCAAGATCCTTTCATCTAGGAACGATTTTAAGTCAGCATCAAATCTGAGATCGTGCAACCATAAAAATGGGAAGTCCCTGAGGCAACCCGAAAAGGGTGCTTTCATCAGGTACAGGGTGCAATGGATCAAGATCGATCGACGAAAAAGTTCACGGAACAGAAAGTTCCTGAGAATCGTAATGTCCGAATGTCAGCACATCGAGATATACTCGATTTGGTTAAAACCAAATGCCAGACAGGACATGACACAGCATGAGAAAACCCCAAATCTAGATCGCAGCCAAATGAAGGCGCAGATACAAGAGAGGGTTTTTCACAGGGGTGTGGCGGCCGCCTATCAAGGCGCTCAAGCCACAGGCTTTATACAAAATGTCCAAATATAGACATAGGCCATAAAAGGCCTTAGTCTAGATCAAGAACTAGATGCAGCCCTAGGGGCGCTTTGCTAGTCTTGGACATCAGAACTAGGTGCAGCCCAAAGGGCGCTCACTAGTCTGGAACCTCCGAGTATCAAACCAGATAACTAACTTAGACTAGTCTATGCTACTAGCTAAAGAGGCGGTAGCAGCCCAAAGGGCGCTTTTAAGACTCGCGCTCACTGGCTAGGCCAGGTTAGTATCTAACAGGCTAGACAGTCGCAGCAACTCCGTTAGAGTGCGCAGACTGTACTGGGCAATCCGGGGCCCATAACCTATTGAACAGCACACCTACATACGCAGGGAAGCCTGGGTAAGATACTCACATTGGAGGTAAGAAGAGCGTGAAGAGCTTGAGTGATGAAGGTACTTGGTAAGAGTCCTGTTATTGCAGATACAGATACATCAAGTATTTATACCTACAAGGATGCGCACAGACCATGTACAAACAAGTACAAACTGAGTTCTGTCGCAGAACCATAAACTCACATATATGGTAATATGTGACTTATAGTCATATAGTGTGACAAGCACATGATGTGACATAACATGACATATGTTATGTACGTCTGACACATATCTAATGAGTCAGGGATCTAGAGCGAGTCTAGATTGTTCTAAGTCTAGAACACTTCCATATGTAACTTCATATGGGAATACACATGTTTATTGACATGTGATTGACTGTTGAGACATCCGTCTAGAATGTATTCTCAACACCAAGTAGCCTATATAGTTCGCCGTGAACTTGGCGACAAACTGTGGTCCGCGGTCGGAGACAATGGCCTCCGGTAGTCCGTGGAGTTTCCAGACGTTTTGAATATAGGAGCGTGCAGTCCCGAGTGTGGAGATGTCGGAGTGCGTCGGGATGAAGTGTCCCCGCTTCCCTACTGAGTCCACTACCACCATGATAGCGTCGTAGCCGTGGGCTTCTGGTAGTTCAGTAATGAAGTCGACACTGGTTACTTGCCACCGCTCCGTGGGGACCGGTAGTGGATTGAGCTCTCCGGAGGGCAGAGTGCGTCGGACCTTGGTGCGGAGGCATGAGTCGCATGTCTTGCAATATTGACCTATTAAACGAGACATGTGTGGCCACCAGTAATTGCGCGACACCAGTTCCAAGGTTTTCCACCGTCCCGGATGTCCGGCCACCGGAGTGTCGTGGTGTTGTGTGAGGATCCGATGACGCAGTTGGGGATTATTAGGAACATAGATACGATCCCTGAAGTAGAGCAAACCTTCCGCTTGCCTCCACTCCGCACTTCGGACGGACCCCGCTCCGACGGTCGGAAGGGATCTGACGACCTCCGCCACACTATCCTCCAGTAGCCCCTCTCGGATTCCCTGTCGGACCTGGCAGAGGACGTCGCGTTCTTCCCCTTGAACAGTTACCCCACGCATTGCTCGCACTGCAAACAATTCTGGTCGAAGAAGGATGATGTTTTCGTTGTCCCGCGATCCGTCTCCGTGGTCCGCTCGTCGGGACAAAGCGTCGGACTTGCCCATTGACTTTCCAGGTCGATGGTGCATTTTAAAATCGAAACAAGCGAGGTATAAGGACCATCTAGCTTGTCGTCGATTTAGTTTTTGAGCTGTCATGAAGTACTCAAGATTTTTGTGGTCCGTCCAAATCTCCACTGTCTTCTCCGCTCCTTCAAGGAAGTGCCTCCACTCCTCTAATGCGCGGACCACTGCCAACATCTCCTTGTCATAGATCTCGTAGTTGCGTTCCACCGGACTGAGGCTTTTGGAATAGAATGCGACAGGGTGCCACTTACCGTCCTCTGTTGGTTGGGACAGTACTGCTCCGGTTGCAAAGTCCGAGCTATCCGCTTCTACCCGCCACTCCTTTTGATGATCAGCTAAGACCAGGATCGGAGCGGATGTAATCCTCCGCTTCAACTCCGCAAATGCGGACACTTCTCCTTCCTTCCAAGACCAGAGGTGCCCCTTCTTCGTGAGCTCGAAAAGAGGGCGCGCGATGTCCGAAAACCCTTCAATAAAACGGCGATAGAAGTTAGTGAACCCCAGAAAGGACTGTACTTCTCGGACGTTTGTCGGAGCAGGCCACTCCGCGACCCCCGCTACTTTCACCGGATCCATCTCTACGCGTCCTTGTTCAATAATAAGGCCTAAGTATTCAATGCGCGTTTGCTCAAACTCGCATTTCTCTGGTTTTAGATAGAGTTTGTGTTCGCGAAGTCGTTCCAGTACAATCCGTGTGACCCTCCGATGTTCCGCAAGGGTCTCCGTGAAGATGAGTATATCGTCAAGGTAAACACAAACTACACCTTCAGTGATAAGGTCCTGAAAGATCTCGTTCATCATAGTCTGGAATGTGGATGGACTATTAGTGAGGCAGAAGAACATCACCAATGGTTCATAGAGTCCGCGATTGGTCCGAAAAGCGGCCTTCCACTCGTCTCCGGGCTTTATCCGTACATTGTTGTAACCCCAGCGGATGTCGAGTTTGGTGAAGTATTGAGCGCGTTGAAGTTTATTGATCAGTTCGGATATGAGCGGAAGCGGATACTTGTTTTTGATAGTTTTGGAATTGAGTGACCGGTAGTCTTGTACAAGACGAAGGGAGCCATCCTTTTTCTTGATATAGAACACCGGAGATGCCATCGGAGACTTGGAAGGGCGGATCCGACCAGTTGCAAGGTTTTCCTCCAAAAACGCGTCGAGTTCTTTCTGTTCGTTCGGGGCGAGCGGATATACCTTACAACCCGCCGGAGAAGCGTCCGGAACAAGTTCAATGGCGTGGTCCCACGTCCGCTCTTCCGGTAAGGTGTCGAAAGAGGTCTTTGAGAATACGTCTTCGAAATCAAACAAGTGGTCTGGTACGGAATCGCGGAAAGATTTGGGTTTCTGGTTACTGAGGAAGGCCTCCGATAGACGTTGCGAGATATTGGATGAAGCGCGGATGAACTCTGCCTCCGCAGGTACTGTTCCGACAAAAAGGCGGTCTCCCTCCTCAAACTCATCCTCTTCCTCATCGTCTTCCGCTAACTCCTCCGTTTCTTCTCCTTCTGTGACATCCTCCACCCATGGGCCGCGTGGAGCCTCCTCCTCTAGACCGGACGTCGGAGTGGAACCCATCCGACAAGCTCGGATGCGGACTTGTTCGAACTTCCGCTCCTTCCGCTCTTGGGCTGCCTCCTGTTGGCATGTCCGACATCGTGCAGGACACCGGCTCATCTTCACTTCCCCTGAAGTCCAATCTACCTCGGGGTTGTGTTCTTTGAGCCAAGTGAAGCCTAACACGATTTCTTGTTTTCCCAAACTTGTGACTGCAAGCTGGGTCCGTTCCGAGTGATCCCGATAGCGGAGCACTACGTCCAACACCTCCGTTATTGCTCCGGCCTCATTCGGAGTTCCGTCGATGTTGTATACCGGAATTGCGCGTTGTAGTTTTCAAGTAGAGAGTCGGTGTTTCTCGACCAGAGTACGTTCAATAAACGATCCTGTTGCCCCACTGTCGAGTAAGGCCTTTTGTGATAGTATGTCTTTAGTGTCGGTAGTTTCGAGAACTATGTCTAGTTCGAGGGAATTGTCGGAGCGAGCGGCTGCGGCAAGAACATATTGTTTTGGAAGCCGCCGCTCCCACTTAGAGAAGCGGATGCGGATAGGGTTTGCGGAGTTGGGTGCGACTATAGGATCGTTTGCAGGCTTAGAGATGGAGGGTATAGAATCATATTGTTCCATAAATAAGGCAGCATAACGATTTTTAGTAGACAACGAGGGCGCACTGTTCACTCGTTGTGAGGAGGAAAATCCTCCTGTCCTCCCTCCGACTCCGCAGACTCCGTGGGCGGAACGGAGTTGCCTTCCGCCGCGTCCTTGACCACGAGTTGTTCCATGATAAACTCGTCTTGTTCCTCCATCGTCATGAATCGGACGTCGAAGCGAAGGGGGCATTCACGACTGAAGTGACCTGTTTTGTTACATCTGAAGCATGCATTGGCATACTTGCCTTTGACGCGTGAAGTATCAATGTCCATTGCATTAGGGTCCCTTGTCGGCGGAGCGGTTGCGGATGCGAGCGGAGCTGGACGCGGAGTGAATGGAATGTAGGGGCGAGGGAATACTGAGGTGCCAGGTACTCTTGGTCCGACGACGTTGCGGAAGGTGGATGTGCGGGTCGGAGCAGTGGCTTTGAAGGCTTTGTTGGCAATTCTATTGTCGTCGTTGACTCGTGCTGCAGAGTACCACTCATCGGGGTTGTCGTCCGCAGGCCGTCCGTGGGTCAGGGTGGCGATCTCGTTCTGAATGTCGGAACGGAGACCATGGCGGAATTTGAGTACTATATTGGTATCCTCCTGATAGCCTGCTTTGTCAATGTAGTCTTTGAACTCGTCAATATAGGTCTCGACATCCCGTTGACCTTGATAATAGGATTCTCCTTCGAGGATCAGTCTCGCGTCCTGTTCCTCATTCTTCGGAGTGAACTCCGTTGTAAAGACGGCGCGGAAGTCCACCCAAGTCCGATAAGGCGGAGCACCGGTCCTCCGCTCTTGTCGGATAATGCGATCCGCAAAGCGTGCTGCGCGTCCACTCTTCATGAAAGATAAGGCCCAATAAATTTTAGCGTGGTCGTCTGCGAACTGTTCCGGAGCCAGCCCCATAAACAATTCACAGGAGTTTAGAAAGGTCCAGCCATTTGCGCGCGATCCGTCGAAGTCTGACGGATTGGCGGGTTTTGCTCGACGCACGCCCGGATTGGCCGGAGCGAGCGGAGCAGGTGGAGGTGCGGGTGCGGGAGCAGGTGGGATAGGTGGCGGAGCTGGGGCAGGAATTGCGTTGAAGGCGAGGAGGAGTTGGTCAAGTTGAGTAGAGATATCAGCGAGAGTTTGACGTTGTTCCTGGAACTCGTGCTCGAGCTGTTCAAGGCGATTGGGGTCGTCCATTACTATGCGCGGAGCAGAATCACCGGTTACGGAGAGGTAATTAGAAGAACTGGAAGGGGTGTGAGATGTATCGGAGTCGGACGCGGACGAAGCTACTCCGAAGCGCGGAATCGTGACAACGATGCAATCGGACCCGGTCCAATTAGATGAGAACTTTCTACTGTAAGGGCGACCTTACGATCCAAGACTCAAACTCAGATACTTGCAAGGGAGATCCGAAGATTAGATTGAGCAGTCTGATAAGTAATACAACACACACCTTGCAAGGGAGATCCGAAGAGAAAGTTCTAAGGATTCCCCTGCAAGCTAGCGAGATAAATAGTAAAATGAGATATGAAATAAAAGATAAAATGAGACATAGGAATGATGAGTAATGGTCGGGAGTAGGGATGGGAGATGAATGGAAACGAGATGAATGATAGTACCTGCGATCCGACGTGCGGAGTAGTGGATGGGGGCGGAGTCGTCGGATGCGGAGAGGCGGATAAGATGTCGGAGACAGCGGATACGATCGGAGGACGTCGGAGATGGTGGAATAGAAAGGAAAGGAAGAAAGGAAAGGAAAAGTGAAAAGTGAAAGTGGTTGCCCTTACAGTCAAGGGCAGAGCGGGAGGTAGACATTTTTAGATGAATCTAAAAAAGGGTTCCCAATCAGTGATGTGTTATGAATATGATTCAAGAAAACAATTAAATGATTCCTTATGACATATTCCCTTTAGGAATAGCGGTCACGGGAAAACCCTTTATATGTCGGAAACGTATAAGGTGCGATCAACGTTTCCACATGGAGTGTACTAGGTCAATCCCCTTAGGGACGTCTCATGACAGGTACTTGTCGTAATGACGTTCCCAGGTTCATATGTGAAGAAGTAAGACTCAGAACCTAGATAAATCTCGTTAGGTTCGCCCAGAGCGAAGAGAGCAACTACCAGACGAGTCAAGACATCGCGCTTCTTTGAAGACTTTACCAGTAACCCATTCAGCATGCCAGAAGCCCGACAGGAGGAGCTAAGTCCTCGAGACAGTATCGATTTTACACTCATCCAGCAGTACATTGAATCGGAGATCCGTCGCATCCTACAGCAGGTGCTTGATGAAGAACTAGACAACGACGAGCATCGCCCCCACGGCGAGATAGCAGAGAGCATCCATCTTGCTCGGCAACACCAGATCGCGCGTTACAACGCCCGACAGAACGAACTCGAAAGCTTTCGCGTTCAAGAAGGACCTCAGACAGGTCGGATCACAGAGATCAGAGAGTTTATCGGTGTCCAGACAACCGTTATCAGAAGATTGATTAGGACGCTCACATCGAGACGTCCCAGAGCCACATCATCACGTCTTACTCGAAGCAGCAGATCTACGCCCACTTCACCACTGAAGAACAACAGACCGAGTACAACCGCTGGGCACGAAACGAGAGACTTGACCCCTTCTCGAGACCAACAGACGCGCAGGAACAGAGATTCCTTAGAGATTTACAGAGGAAATACTCTGAACGTTTTGCCACTGATTCCGCCGACGAGTCCCCTGACGAATTTACTTTTGACTCCGTGCAGTCAGATATCGAACAGACGCCTAGAACAGGGACTGATTTTCAACCCCTACCTGTATCCCGAACCCCATCTTCATCCCAACAATCCGACACCTCTCCTACTCCGCAGGTTCTAGACATGACAGAAGCACCGACAGTACAAACAATGGATACATCCAAGATCATCAAGGATCCTGGGATGTTCAAGGACAGATACACCTTTGACGAGTGGTGGAAAGCCACCAAACTATACATCAGGTTCCAAAAGAGCCTCACAGACGATCAGAAGATTCTTGCGGTACTATCCCGCATGATGGAAGGGTCCGGCAGACACTGGGCCAGTAACAAGTTAGACGCTCTTGCCGTTGACAACGAGAACATCACCTGGCTAGGTTTTTCCGATGATATTGCCACATGATTCTCCATCGCCAACAAGTCGGTCGCTGCCAAAGCGAGACTCGAAGTCCTGAAACAAGAGAAACACACTGTTGATGAATTCTTGGATGAATTTGAAGAACTCTTGAAACTGTCAAACCTTGGCGAAGAAACTGGGAAATACATCCTAGAGAAGAACATCAACCGCAGAATCTCTGAACAAGTGGCTAGTGATGGCAAGACGTACACCAATTACGCAAAGGAGATCCGAAACAAGGGACAACAGATGGAAGGACACGCACTGGTCATCCGAGGTGGTGGCGACATGCGCACCGGATCGGGTACCACTTATGGTGGTCAGGGCAAGGCCATGGAGATCGACAAAGCAGGAGTAGCCCGTTGCTACAACTGTCAACGCTTCGGTCATCTGGCTAAAGACTGTAGCGCTCCAAAGAAGAAAGATGGTCGCAAGTGTTTCAACTGTGACCAAGAAGGCCATATCGCGCGCAACTGCCGCAAGCCGAAGAAGAACTCCGGAAGGGTTAGGAAGGTGTCCGAGGAAGATGCCGAGAATGATGAAACCACAATCTTAGAAGCCGACAAGAAGGATTTTCCCGAAGGGTCCGATTAAACGATGCTAAGTCGCGACTCTTATCTATTAAACGGACTTGCTTGCCTTGTATGACTGCAGACAATAGAACCTATGTCATCCCTGCCAAGCGAGCCGCTGCGTCAACTAAGATTGTGAAGGGAGATAAACCTCCGAAAAGATGAGAAATCAGGCTGTTAGCGCAGCTCAAAACACGACGAGGACCAAAGGTTATCTGACCTGAGGTTGACAGCGGATGTGAACGCACATGCATTCATCCCAGAATAGTATGCGAACAGAACCTCCCCACGCGAGGAATACCACCCATAGCAATTCTAAATGCGGATGGATCACCAAATCGACAACAGAAAGCGAGCCAACTTGCCGAAGTCAAACTGGATTTGGGAGCACATCAGGAAACCATGCACTCGGATTTTAGGATTAACCTTAATGGTCGCAAACACCAGGTTCGCATGGTTGAGGTGCACCACAAAGATGCACCCAAAAAGTCGGACTCATCTCTTCAAGAAGGAGAACTTTGATAAGATCCCAAAGGAGAGGAAATGGGACCATGGTATTGAACTTACACCGGACGCACCAAAGGAACTAGGGGGAAATACATATCCTATGACGCAAAAGGAACAAGAGGAATTGGACGCATTCATTGACGAGGGTCTAGCAACAGGAAAGATCCGCCCATCCAAATCCCCTTATGCCTCCCCTTGCTTCTTCATCAACAAGAAGGATGGCTCCAAACAATTGGTACAAGATTACCACATGGTCAATAAATTCACGTCAAAGACAAGTTCCCACTCCCACAAATATCCGATCTCTTGGACGTACTGAAAGATGCGGTCTACTTCAATAAAATGGACATCATGTGGGGCTATAACAATGTCCGGATTAAGGAGGGCGATGAATGGAAAGCTGCCTTCATCACCAGTCGAGGATTGTTCGAACCATTGGTCATGTTTTTCGGTCTTTGCAACTCCCCGGGAACGTTCTCTCGAATGATGGCTAGTCTATTCCGGGACCAGATCCGCCGACGTATCTGCGTGATCTACATGGATGACATCGTGGTTATCGGTAAAACCAAGGAAGAACTCGCGCGAAACACCAAAGAAATCCTACAGATCCTATCGGACAATGATTTGTTCCTAAAGGAGAAGAAGTGTTTATGGGAAGTAATGAAATGTCCTATATTGGGATATGTGATTGGTGAGGGACGTGTTGAGATGGAAACTGAGAAGGTGGATACAATTCGAAACTGGCGAGCACCCACATCAAAAAAGGAAGTTCAGAAGTTCCTTGGATTTGCTAACTTCTATCGACGATTTATTGAAGGGTACTCAAACATCGCAAAGCCTCTCACCGCGCTCACAGGCGGTATGGCATTTACTTGGGGACCAACAGAGCAGCAAGCCTTTGAAGGTCTCATACGGGCAATCACATTGGCACCGGTCTTGGCATTACCAAAACCAGAGGGACAGTTCAGGGTTGAAACCGATGCATCGGGCTATGCAATTGGAGCAGTACTCTCTCAGAAGCAAGACGACAAATGGCACCCCATCGCGTTCTTGTCGCGGACCATGTCCGCGGCCGAACAGAATTACAAGATATACGACAAGGAACTTCTGGCAGTCGTGGAAGCATTGAAAGATTGGAGACACTATCTGCTCGAAGCCAAGGAACATTTTGAAATCTTGACCGATCACAAGAACCTGGAATACTTCCGTCGTCCTCAGGACCTGAATCAACGACAGCGACGCTGGAAAATGAAGTTACAGGACTATGACTTCGAATTACGGCATGTGCCCGGCAAGACCAATGCGAAAGCGGACATCCTGTCACGCTTACCCTGGTATGAAGCGGAACTCGAACCACAGGACAGTGACCAAATGCTCAAGGAGGGACTATTCTTGAAACGGTTGGAATCAGAAGATGTGGTACAAATGGAGATGTTCACGGAGGAACAATTCTTTGAAGGGGGTGAGACATCTGATTTCATCAAAATTGGAAACATCACAACCATCGAAAACCCATGGATCGCACGCATCAAGGCTTCGAACCGCATGGAGACAGAAGTAGCGCAGGGCCTAAAAAAGAATCCTCATTGGTATCAGCAGGAGAATGGGATCACCTATGCAGGAGAACGAGTCTATGTCCCGCCAGATCCACAATTACAACAAGAATTGATGTTTGAATCACACGATGCACCAGTGGCTGGACATCCAGGACAGTACCGGACACATGAACTCCTCACTCGCACTTACTGGTGGCCTACCATACTGCATGATTGTTATGCTTAACAAACCGTTCCAAGGTTCGGGCAGAGTATGCAGGAAGTGGAAAGGCGAAGAGCAAAGTGATTGCTAAATCTAAGGAATGTAGCTATGGTACATGGGGTTTATATAGTACTGGCTACGAGCGGTAGCGAGTGAGTCAGTAGCTGCGGAAGGCAGTGCGGATGAGTCAGTAACTGCGGAAAGGCAGTGCGAAGTGAGTCAGACGACTGCGGACTGAGTAATCCCTACTGCGGAGTGCGAGTCAGCGCGGGAGCGAAGTATACTAAAGGAGAATGGTAGAGTAAAGGTAAATGAATAAGCGGTCTGATGAGTCAAAGAAATGACGAAGGTACAATGCAAGGGAAAAGTGCGTAACATACAAACCGGTAAGTCCGTAACATGTTCCCCTCCTCAAGCTCTGTGTACTCACAGAGTCATTGTCCCCATCCTCCGGCATCGTCGCTGTTTGTCCAGGAGCCATTCTCCTTGAGGCTCCAATCGTCTATTAGCTCTTCGTTGATGGCGACGGCGAGCTCGAGACTCTGGACAGCTAGTCGGATGCGCCGGTTTTCAACGACCAGCGTATGGGTGTAGTTCCCGAGGATTTGTTTCTCTTCGGGGGTGGGTGCGACGGGGAGGTCGGATAAAGAATGGAGGCGGATGTGCATCTGTCAATGCAGGATGTCGGCGAGCGAGGCTTCTAGCGCGTGAATCTGGTCTCTCATGGAGAGGGCTTCACCCATGAGGGCAGTGATGGCGGGGTTGGTTTCAGTGGATGTGGTGGTGGCGGTGGACATGGTGCGGAGGATGTTGGAGAGATAGAGGAAGAATGGAGTAGCTATATTGAAGACGGAGCGGAGAACTCGGTGGGTTTTTGACTGATGAGGTCGATGCTGTTGCTGATTTCAACGGGTGTCTTTTATCGTGGACGTGACGGGTTCTGCCGATGGAAATCACGGATCAAATCTTGAGCATTCTGAACATTAGCTCGAGGTTCCCATGTGTTCTCTTCTGGGCCATATCCTTCCCACTGGATGAGGTACTGGATCTTTCTGCGGAACTTTCGAGAGTCCAGGATCGTAGACACATGGTACTCTTCTCGTCCTTCGACGATGATCGGATCAGGGGCTGGTTTCTTCTTCTGGATGGCGTACTTCGGAGTTTCATATGGTAACAACAGGGTCTCGTTGAACACAGGGTGAATCATTTTCCAAGTCTTCGGAAGATCAAGAAGGTACGTGCTAGCTCCTTTCTTCTCTAGGACTTTGAATGGTCCATGTCGGAGTGCATCAAGTTTCTTTGAGGGGCGATCGGTCCTGATGTTAGTCCCTTCCAGCCACACCTTGTCTCCGATGCGGTAGTCCCGAGACGGACTTCGCTGTGTGTCAACTGTCTTCTTCATCTGATCCTGTGCTTGTTTCAGCGCAGCATTGGCTTCTTCTCGTGCCTGTTTGAGTTTTTTCAAGAAGTCGTTGGCAGCCGGATTGGTATCTTCTAACACGAGCTCTCCCTTCCACAGATGTAAACCGTAGTTGAGGTAGAATGGGGTGTGCTTCGTCGCCTGAT